>JAODUO010000364.1:35000-72500 GCA_025642075.2 Ridgeia piscesae | reverse complement strand
TTTCAGTGTTTGCCATGATGTGTGGTACGAATACAACCGCCAAACTATCCTCTAACTGCTTGCATAGACGGCATCCCCGCCCTTTGACCTGTATTTACAGGAAATCCAAATAAATGCGAGCTCTATTCGACCGACTATCTCCTTATTTGGCGTTCGCCATTGTGACACGTCAACATTGGGGAGTTCCGCTATGCGTGTGACCTGCGGTGACCTGGATAATTCTAGAGTAACGACGATATTGGTGTGGATCCTGTCGCTGCCAAACGTTATAAATTTGACTCAAGGTGCGAATTAAATTTAGTCGGAGAAAGAAATAGAAGGCCGCACAAATGTGCAGCAAAACGGCATGTTTCGGAAATGCAGCTGCACCGTAGACGACAGCGATGGTGGTTCACAAGAAATCCACAAGGGGTCGTTGTGACATGCTCAACACATTTTGTCTATTTGTTTTACACATTAGGATAGCAACAATAGTAAGGGAGAACGCGAAATTAAATGACAAATTTTTATTTTTGTACCACTCAGCTATTACTACAAAATCCGAAGCGATATCTTAGCTAATTCACTAGGAAGGTGTCCGCGTCGCCAGCAGCGACACCATGCGGAGTTATAGAGAACTTGTAAACAAGATGGTGACAAGGTTCGACTGACAATGCGAGTCCATGGATTCGGCTGTCACAGATTATGTTTAATTGTTGTGTAGGGAGTGACAACTGATGGAAACTATCTAAAACAATGCTGATTAATTTGACTGTTGAAACCGGTGGCCCGTCGGGCCAGTAAAATGTGAAAACTGGTGGCCCGAACTGGCCCGACACCCTCAAAACGTGCTGGGCCATTGCTAATGTTGACCCCTGATATTCGTCTCTGAATTATGAAGTTTCCATCATCAAAAGAGCATTTTTTATTAATGTTTTAAACAGACCATAACTTTTTAAATCTGTAGTCTAGAAAAGCTGGGTCTGACCATCCTGCATCCCTCCCCAAAACAAAAATAATTGTGTCTGATGGTGGACATCAACATTCCAATGATCTAGCAAAGTTCTCAAAGAACTTGTTGTTCTATGAAATAATCATGAGTAGACCCTTCCTGATTATTAACAAATAGTGCTGTGATTATAAACAAGTATACATGCTGCTAACATAGTGTTATTTCTTTCCCCTCATGACGGGGAATGTGGATTAAAACACACTTCAGAATGCATATTTTGAAGCTAGGTTAAAAATTATTGCAGGGGGCCATGCCCCCAGACCCACAGTGTTGCATCATGTCTTAGCCTCTTACTCTTAGTTGTTCGCTGAGCCATGCCACCTCACCCATAATTTGACATAATAATAAAATTGCCTTGGTTTCGTCAATATCGGCAGCTCAGTACATTTTAGTTCACTGCCCTGCTATCATTTGTGTTTCTTAGGTCAGATTTTCTCACACTGTAACTTATTTACAGGGCAAATGTTTACTAAACTTATCACGCACTTTGCAGACAGATGCATTGTCCTATCCAATATTGCAGGATTAAGCAGAATGTGATAGAGCTCTCTCTCACATCATGTGTTAATAATGATGTCAGTGTGAGTCTTAATTAAGTCGCCCGTGTGAGCGCCGTGGCTCAGGAGTAGGGTATCGGACTCTCGACTAAGAGGAACCGGGTTCGAATCCTGTGCTGCGGTGTTAAAACCCTGGGCAAGTTTTTTCACTCTACGTTGCTCCAGTCCACTCAGCTGTATAAATGAGTACCTGGCTATAGACAAGTGGTGGATATATGTACGAGCAGCCTTCGCGCATTAATTGTAGCATGTGGCTGGATGCTTCCCAGAGAAGTTGAGATGGTATTTGATTGAACAGGTCTGTCAGGGAAGTAATGTGTAAAGCGCTTTGAGCAGTCCCGAGGATTGGATACTGCGCTATATAAGAACTTACCTTTTAAAGTAATTGCATTGATTGACAATCTTATAATTTTATTGAAACGCTCCAGAACTTTGCCAGCTTGCTTTAAGTTGTTTTTATATTGGCTCATACAGGAATCGTCTACATCACCTATTCAAAGTCATCGGAAGCTGCCCTGGCCATTGAGGAGATGAATGCAAAATCACTGCCCAACCATCCAAAACCAGTCAAGGTAAAAAACTGCACAATTCCGCAAGTCTTGGTTCTAGACCTATGTATGTACACATTGACCTTTGACTTTTCTAGCTGGTAAGTTGAAGCGTTTCCTCTGGCACTGCAGTGTTCACATGTTTTATGGTTTCTGGGATGTTTGTTATCATGACAGATATTAATTAAGAAAGAAAGATTTTGTTATAATTGTCAGACCTAGCAAGAAATTTGTTGAATTTGCCAAACTTCTAAGAGGTGAGTTGGTAACTCGTATTGAAGTACGCTAACCTGAATTACCTGATACCATAACAATAATGTCTATGTTTATAATGGTTCATTATTGTGGTATACATGAATTTATGATTGCTCCTTATCATTTATATAAAAAACTTCATAATATTAGTAGTTGCTACCGAATCATTTAAAAGTTATTCCAGATTGCATGTATGTATTGTACACATCCGCATACACGCACATTATTTTACAAGCCTGCTTTAATATGTGAAGACTGATGGGTTGACCTCTGACCTGTGCAGGTACTCCTGGCAGCAGACCGTAGAGAGGGCGCTGTGAGGGAGCCGAAGGAGGACGAAAAACTCCTGCGTCTCTTCATCATGGTTCCTCGCACCAGCTCCGAGGCGGACATTAAGGAGAAGTTTGAGGTACGGCTGTGAGTAGGCCAGGAGCTATAATCAGGGGCTGGTATCATGAAGTCTACCAATTTAGAGTTATTTTTAAATATATTAACACTACTAGCACCTACACAATCAGCTGATAATCTGTTCCATTCGTTTACTGTTCTTTGTGAAAATGAAAATTTTCTAATATCTAGTCTACACTGCTTCTTTGCTAATGTAACTCCATGTCATCTAGTCCTTCTCTCATCCTTGACTGTGAAAAAAATATTTCTGTCAATATTTTCATATCCATTCAATATTTTAAACACCTCAATCTGATCTCCTCTCAATCTTCTGGTTTCTAGTGTTGTTAAACCACATTCTTTTAGACGCATTTCATAACTAATATTCCTGAGTTTTGGTATCATTTTGGTTGCTCTCCTTTGTACTCTTTCTAGCATATCAATATCCTTCTTGCGATATGGCCTCCATGCTTGTATACAATATTCTAAGTGAGGCCTAACTATTGTTTTATACAGCGGTATTATTAGTTCTTTTTCTCTGTACACTATATTTCGCCTAATTAATCCAATAATTTGGTTTCCCTTCGCTGCTGCAATTCCACACTGCTCTGATACCTTCATGTCAGCACTAATAGTTAACCCTAAGTCCTTTTCCTTTAAGGTAGTATTTAGTACAGTACCACCCATTGTATATTGTGCATCTTCATTCCCATGTCCTGTGTGAAGGCACTTACACTTTCCAAAATTAAACAGCATTTGCCACTTCTCAGACCATTCTATCAACTTATTAAGATCATCTTGTAAATGCTGTCTATCTGCATCACTGTTAATTTTCCTAAACACTTTTGTGTCGTCCGCAAACTTCAACACCTTGCTTGTTATGTCATCATCCAAATCATTGATATATATTAAGAATAAAATAGGTCCCAGTACTGATCCCTGCAGTACTCCACTCAAAACCGCTTTCCAGTTTGAAACCTCCCCATCAACTACTACTCTTTGTCTTCTATCAATAAGCCATTTTTCTATCCAGTTGATCATTCCATTTTGAACTTGCTAATGAAACTGGCCTCTGATCTAATTTTCCCATTCGGAACCTTGGTTTTTATTATAGTTATTATTTTATAATGTATCCCTTATTTTTCAACAGGTATTTACTACATATTTAGTGATATTATTTCTAATTTTTACTATTGATGTTTGTTTGCCCAGATCTAAACGGGAGGGACTAAATCTGTTTAAAACACCTAATATGCATTCATCAACATTTATTGGATTTTCAGAATGAATTTGGTTTAAAGTTTTTATTGGAGTTATATACACGTGGCATATGATGTATACACATGGTATATGAATGTATATAGGCATAATATTATTAAGTTCTTGCATGCTTGGCAATTTTGTGGACATCTTTGGTATGATACAATGCAATCCTGTCAATCCTGTGTTTCTGTCACTGCAGCAATTTGGTGAGATTGAGTATGTACGGATACTGACAGACCGACAGACAGGCGACTCAAAGGGACTGGCCTACGTCAAATACTACCGTGCATACCATGCTGCCCTTGCTCTTGAGAACTGTGATTCGTGTAAGTCTTGTAATTAGAATTTAAAAATAACAAATTGTTAGGAAGTAACTGCTAGCCTTACAGTAACTTCTGTAATTAATTAAGTCTTTGTACTTGTGGTCGTTGACATTCTGTTTGGATTGGCTAAATGGTTATATGTACAGTTGGCTTAGTAAAAGAGAAGGCATTTATAAAAAACGTTGCTTGCATTTTTTGTCAGTGAATTATAGTTTAGGTGACATGCTAAGCTATAATTATTTTAATGGTTTGTTCAGTGGTTTCATCAATGACAGATTTTGATTGTGTAACTGGCATGTCATCGTGCTTGCCTATCTTGATTGTGTGCCATCCCAGAATGCGTTTCTTGATTGTATGTGCAGTCTCAGAAATCCAGAATGCTGCTCTAGATTGTGTATGTCTACCTGGTTATCAAAGTGCATCCATCATGAGTGATGTCTCATAATGCGTTTCTAGCTTGTGTTTGCCTACCCAGAATGTATCTCATGATCTTGTGTGACACCCCTGGATGCACCTCTTGATTATGTGTGATATCCCAGTCCCAGAATGCATCACTTGATTGTATATCTTCCCGTAATGCAATGACCGTTCCAAAAAGTTCACACACTTGTATTCTGATGCTGCATTGGTTCCCACCTGTTGCAGCCTTCAAGCCGGTGTTTGCGTCAAACAGAGTGAGCCGCCCAGTGCCTGACCGCTACAGTGACCGCTACATGGACTACGAGTATGCACCGCGGGCGAGTGTCAGCAACTACAGCACCACGAGCAGCGTTGACTACTGTGAGCCCCTCGTCTCTCCCTCCGGCAACCACAGGGCCAGTCATTGTGAGCCCGAACCCTTGTTGCACAGTCCAGTCACAATGGCCATTTTGTAGTTGTAGTTGGCCCTAATACTGGTGTCTTAAAGGGATAGTCCAGTCAGTGAGAGGTTCACACTATTAACTTACTTTATTGAGGATAAAGTGCACAGATTGGCAGTGAGATGCTTCTAGATTCACACTTGGAGTGACGTAAACGTACGTACTGATTATTGAAAAAGGCAAGGATTGGCGGAATCTTCGCTAATAATTGTGAGAGTGACGTAGGCAATCCGTGACGTACTGGATACATGAAATACCATTGGACAGACATAGGATGTTCGAACGTGCATGCGCCAGTGACGTAAGCGGTTTAAGTCACTGGCGCATAAGTCTCAAGACGCAGCGCCCTGAATCCAACATGGAATGTTTCTGGTACAATTATACTATAATTAATTGTCTATTAACGATCTTTGTACATAATTACTAGGCACAACCAATATATTATACAGATGTAAGTAAATGGTGTGAATCTCTCACTGACTGGAGTATCCCTTTAAAGTTTCACAAAGTCTTTCTTTTCTTGTTAGTTGATTTTGTTGAAATTACACCCACTTTTCACAATGTGATATTCATTGCAGTGTTAATATTGCACTACCATATATACTTTAACCACGCTCTGGCTGAGTGAGTGCCAGGTTCTGAAGGTTTACATTGAATTTCCCACTATTAAAGTCTTGAAAGGTCTTGACAATTTCATAAATTTGATTTTGCCAAACTAATAGTTCAACAAAGATGGAATAAATGGCATATTACTCATCGATATGCTTCCTTAACCCTATTGTATGGTTGATTTGATCTCTAAACAGACCAGTGTCTTGTGAACAGTCAATGTCGGGTAGGATGTAACACTGTCACACTGTGCTCTGCAAGTTTTAATCTGGTAGCGAACCTGGTAGACATACATGTAACTTACCACTGATACTGAGAGTTGTTTGAGTGAGAACACGGCGAAACTGTTGGTTTGCTTGTTTTGTTTGGTAAGAATTGTTTAAATGGTGACATGATTGTGATGTTTGTGTGATGCAGCGATGGCACCACTGGACATGATACGTCAGCCGTATGGTGACGGGTCGGGAGAGTGTTGTCTGGAGGTGATGGCGTCAACAACAGCCACCCCAGAGCAGCTGAGAGTGCTCATGGACCTCATCCCAGGCTTTGAGTATTGTGACTTTGACAGACTCACAGGTGAGAGGGCAATATTGGTGGGTGCATACAGGTGGTGTTAAAGGGACAAGATTATATATTTCTATTGCAAAGCCATGTTTTGTGTACTCTAAACTGACCATTTTAGTATGACAGGCCATTGCTGTGGCAGTGATTGTGGCATTGACTATGTCTGCTATTCATTGCATTTTGAGGATTGTAGTGCTGAAATGGCTCAACCTCTCGACCACATAGATGTTTTACTGAATCGCATTTTATAATCATTTGAATGAGGTTGCCTTATGAATATCCTGCATGATTATCAAACTGAAGCAGTCAAATGACGTAAAGTAAATAAACACTGCCGAGTGAAGGGGTTCATCAGATTGGAAGTTTACCAATTTGAATGAGTGATATTGTTACCTTTTTCAATGACGTATTGACTGTTTTCAGCAGTCTTCTTCAAACAGCTACCGATAGCTGGCACAGTTTGATTTTTCAAATTCATAATACTGTTTTATTTATATATATATATATATGTATGTAATTATATTTGTATGGATCGTACAGAATGTAATATCTGCACCAGGTGTTGCATACGTACGATACCAGTCACCAAAGTGTGCTGCCTATGCGAAGGACAAGTTGAATGGGTTTGAGTACCCCACCGGTTATCGCCTCTCTGTGCGCTACCCAGTCGTAACAGGAGCTTCAGGGGACGGCTTCTCACGGGTTGGGTATGTGTTCTCACTCGTCATTCTAAACTTTTAATAATTTATCCACATCTAGGAGCAAAATGCTAAGATACGTTTTCCAGTTCAACTGTAGTTAGATGCTTCATTCAATAGATGATAGTATGCACGTATTACTACTCTTGTTTGAGTTGTAGTTAGATGTGATATTTGTTATATATTTACATTTTGTTTATTTTATTTATATATCTAATTAATGTATTTATTTAGTTTGTTCAGGTAATGTTAACTTATTCTGTGTAACTTTTTATTAGCGTTATAAATTAAAACATATTTTAATTATAAAGTATGAATTATATATTGTAAGCCCAGCTGTGTTTTTGGGCACGTATAAATTTGGATATTCTTTTTATATTTTATTTTACACTATCTTGCACGTAATTTTTTTCTTTCTGACAGACCTAATTCCCCAGAGGGATAATATATTGTGTTGTTTGTATTGCAGTCAGATCGGTGACCCATACGCCACCGGCCCAAGCACTAGTCTGACTTGTCAGCTGTCGAGTGCATCGGATCTGTGTCAGAATATCCAGACACTGTCACAGTCGACAGATATCCAGGGCAACCTACAGGAGCTTGTCCACTCCATTGAGAAAGTATGTTATCAGTGTGGAGCCGGTCTCGTTTGGGGAGGCGGTTGGATGGGTGTCAGCTTAGTGGATGAGCGAGTTGGTTTAATGTCAGGTTTTTCGAAGGGTGTATGATTGGTTGGATTTGTTGTAGTTGTTGGAGCTGGGTGGTTGACTCAGTTGTGTTTTTGTTGTTTGAACAGGTGGTTGTTTGTTTCTTTCTTTCGTGGATGTTTAAATGGAATATTCGGAATATTGGAAATATTGACATGTGTTACTCAATATGTTCAAGGTATAGTGCTTGGCAGGTTTTGCGTAAGAAGCCTTCTGCATTTAAAAAGTATGACTTCTCCCACAAACAAGCTCCATTGGGTGTCTCTGGTTAAGTCACACAGAGGCAGAATAGCAAATGGTATATACACTTCAATTTTACAAGCAAACAAAATATCTACAAATTGTAATATAGCATACCATATGTTGATGAATGATCACGTTCCATCCGTGTAAGCCATGTTGATTTGAGTCGACAAATGCTGACATTTAGAAGCTCAGCAATTTTGTGTCATGACCTTCAACATAACCGAGTTAATCATACAAAACTTGGGTGTTGTCCTTTTTACATTGAACGTACACCGTCCCTTTAAGACAAGTCCCTCCATTGCGAGGCAAAGGCACTGAACAATGATTGTAAATCATCTCACCCTACAGGCGACAGCAGTGCTCCAGCAGGCCGGCATCGCAGGTGGTGTGACGGGGGGAATGGCGGCCACCGCTGTGGGGGTGGCGGGCGACGTGCGTGTGCGCTACTGCAACGTGCCGCTGCCTGAGAAGAAGGCGTATGCCTCCCGCGACAGTCCCATGGAGCAGCGGCTCTTCATCGTCAGTCAGCCTGAGAGCTTCCAGGAGCGCATCCTGCAGGACGCGTTCTGTCGCTTTGGAAACCTGATCGACGCCTACTTCATGCCTGGTATGTGTTGCAAGGTTATATTTCGTTGAATCTGTACCACGAATATGTGTAGTGTTGTATTGTATTTATGGAATATAAGATAAATAGGGATGGAACATTTCTGAATGCATCACCCTTCAGTTATCCCGTCAAATTTGTATCTTGCACATAATGTGACTTGTTTCAGAGCACTTTCTAGTAGTGTGGCCAGTTACTTTAATTGTTTAGTATATAGTGTAATTTTTTTATATTAAGCAGCATAAATGTAAAAAATATTGTCGGCCCATAAGGTTACCATAAGATAGTCTCAACCCCTTCGCCCATCAATCAGCACATGCGACTGCATCGCCTGCTGCAACAGACAGCCTTTACCTTTCTTAGCAACGTCAACATAGCTGTAGCTGCATCGTTTCGAGGCATTGCATCATGTCAACAGGGCTTAGTTGCATTACTGTGAATAAGATATACCAACATATGTACAAATACCAACATATGTTGTAGGTCGTAATTACGGCTATGCGAAGTTTGCGTGCCGTGACAGTGCCCAGCACGCCATATCGACGCTGCATGGCCAACAGATCTGTGGCATGCGACTTAAGGTCCTCGAGGCAGAACCACCGAAACACGACGACGAGTCTGGCAACTCCAACAGAGACACAAAGAGACCCCGCACATAGATGACATCGTCTACAGGTAGACAGCTCAGGTATGGTTTCCACTCGGAAGTACTTTTCTTCATTTCGTCATGTTACAGCTGTTATGATAATAAACATGGCAAGTAAATCTTTTGAGGCTGTATGTCATGCTGTTTTGTTTAGACACATTTTCTGTATTAAAAAATATTGGATGTAATTGACCAGTATCTCATTTGTAATCGTAATAGAATTGTTTTGTACATTCTTGTATCGTCTTCCACAAAAATGCTGACAATGATGTATGTTTAATATAATGTTTTATCATTTGTTTTACTCAGGTAAGTTTTTTTCAGGTTCGTCTATGTAATGTAAGTAAACTTGTATTTTTGATTAACTGTACGTATACATTAAGTTAAAATAATCCCACAAATTCATGCACTTTATATAACGCTTCTGTTGACTAAATGTACAAGAGAATTCCACGTGTGGTTAATGTAGTATTTTGAAAGTTCTGTTTTCTTTCAAAACATGATAAAACAAACCATCTGGTAGTAGTAACTTAAACGTTGAACACGAGGCCATTGACTTGGAAGTCAGTTGTAGCAATTAGGACATCTGACAACAGTTGTTGGACGGATCAGGGTGGAAGCAGGTGAGTAACGGGGTATAGCCACTAGACACCCGGGTAAATGGGGGCAGCCAAATAGCTGAATAAATGGACATACATCAGGTGAAACAACCGCTAGTTTGGACGGTAATAGCTACCAGGAGCGTCTGCCTGAAATGAGAGAGAAACACAGTCTTTTGTTTTAATGTCAGCCACGCTAGTTGCTATATTTTTTTACAGTGTACAAAGAAAGTTGACTCGTCAATAAATCATGATTCAACTGACTTGCTGTTGAGTGTTTGTTGACTATTGAGGATGAGGATAAATCCCCATGTTTCTAACCACAAATAGCGTATAGCTTGTCCAGTTGTAATCAGTTGTTCATGAACTGCTGTATAAGGATCCGTGTGCATGATTGCATTTGTGTGTGTGGTTGTGCATGCTTGTCGATAATTTCAGCTGGGGCTCCAGATTGAGCAGCTTACTTGAATGAATGAATGTATTTGTTTTACGTGCAGACGATGCTGAAGACTTGAGATCGAATTCACGGTATTGAACGAGACGGAATTGACAAGACGTGTTCTCTTTCAGTGTAGCCGTCCTTGATAGTATGCACTGACGCATGGACGAATGACGCCAACCTTTTGTGGACTGAATTGTACTTGGCCTGCACGGGGCTTCTCTGGACTGTTTTTCAAATTATTCCTGCCTTGCTACGTGCATCTAATGTGACGGTTCTAACGCGCATTTTTCAGCACCATTGCAAAAAAGCTTGTTGCAAGACGCCGTGTGTTCTCTGATCTGCTCCAGGCGCCGGGACTGTGAGACTCGCCGCCGACTGTTACAACTGCCACTACTGCTACTACTACTACTACTGTTGGTGACTGATGAAGCGTGCGACTCTGACGAGACAACGATCGTGATGTTTACCGCGACTGGCTGACGGTCGTTACGCAGCGACTGGTCGACAGATGGCGCATGTGTGCCAAAACGCCATCTAGCGACAACGTACGACGACGGCCGGTCACTTGACAGTTTGCGGATGACGTCGCCGTACCAGGAGACGGCGTTGGGGTAGTGGTGGTTTACGTGTTCCGTTGCCGTTGCGGTTGACGTTGTAGAAATAATATTGCGCTGCCTCTGTATCGATAATATCGCACAATGCTGTCATCGCCCAGGGTAGTGAAAACATTCGGTTAAACTTGTATGCAATTCTACCAAACAAGGGGAACAATCCGTGTGCGTGTCTTGAAAAATCTAGTGTTTTCTAGTAGTCAAAAATAGGTTCAGGCATAATGATTATCAATCTAAATAGTCAAGTAGAAAATACAGGTCAGGTAATAATGTACGGCACTCCAGTATTTTCAAGATAGGTCGACGTTAAACAATACCATACTGGCGTTGTCAAAGCTGACTCCCACAAGAATAAGATTTGCGTGTACTAAATATGTGTAACATGAAAACAATGAAGTAATGTTATGATCTATATCCCACCATGTGACCATGTCTCCGCTTGAATATTGGACTTCGTTGTCGATAAAACTTCCGACATAGATAAATAAAGAGTCTTATAAAAAGACTAACAGGACAACAAACTTAAGAAAAATTGTGACATCACTTTAGCAGCTCACTACCCGGGTGTGACGTCACTGTCTACAGTTATCTTTGCAGTGGTGGCGTTTAGTTTTTGTTATTTGATGCTGTTGCTACGACTTTGAGAGATGAACTGACGCATTACAGGATACTGCGAGACTGTTACATGTACGCTTGGGTGTGCCGCTGGTGCGACCATAAATCTGTTAAAGGCTAACGTTATATGTCTGTGTATTTCCCCAGGCGTTACTGATAAGGCTAAAGAGGTGCTGTTCTCACAAACTGGAAACTGCGACCTGCATGGGCACCTTACACGTAGTGTCAGTGATTCCAGTAGTAAGCTCTAACAGTGAAATGTATTATGTCACGGAGTGTAATTTGCAATTATTGTCGCACCAAGTAATATTGTCTCGCATGCCGAGTGTGTCAACAGAACATGACTGTTACATACATTGCATACGGGAGGACGCTCACTCTGGTCACTGCATCTCTTAGTTCGTGCCCTGTCTTGTCCAATACTTGAACGTCTGTTGAATGTTACGCTGCAAACATTTACTTCGAGTACTTGCAGCAGCGTACGTAGGACGACGTTGTGAAACAGACTCTGGTTGCTTGACTGAAGGTAACTGTCGACTACTGACGACAACGCCACCTGTACAGATTCACGCGAAATATGACGGGTTTCTGGAATCACAACACAACAGACCGTCATGAATAACATCCACAAACGTGAGCGGTATATAAGAGGTCATCCACAAAGTACGCCACGCTCGTGGAGGGGCGGTGGGGTCTGTAACAATGTTGTTGGCTCCTCGAAGTCAGTTTTGGTTTTATTAAGTTTTAACAACATTCTAGCAAATACACTACAACATCACTGTATTTGCTAGAATGTTGTGTCTTACTTATTTCATAGCAAGAGTTAAGTTTATTTTACGTGTAAAATCAGTCATGCGACGAATGTAATAATGGTAGAATGTGCGTCAAGTTTTCAAAGCAAATGTAGTTTTATGGGGGTTATACACGCAGGCATCACAAGTGGTTTTAAAATGTGACGTACTTTACGGATGATCTCTAATGTCCGTGGTTGCATGTGATGTAACAGACGATGTCACACTCCAATGTCTTGACAACCGCAGTGACACGACTGTCACAGTCACAAACATTACGAAACACGACGCCAGAACAGGAAGTCGCATCAGTTGTCTTTAGCACTATTCCTAACAAAATGTTGCCGTACATTCGCCAATTCTTGTGGATGCATACGACCACACAATATAATATTGTCGAACATCGTAACATTTTTAGTTTCGGAACTTAGTGGCGTCGTTGCGCTTCGTATGCCCGTTTTGGAAATGATATGCGAGTTGATGTCCAAATGTGAGTGTCGCCCAAATAACAAAGATTTAATGTGCTTCTTTTTCATTTGTTTATCATATCGTATTCGTCGTTTAGGCATGTCACACACAACAAACCACGGTGTTATTTTAGCGTGACGACAGACGATTTCGCTTGCGGGGTAGTTAAGGCAATATGTTATGTCGTAAATGTGTATTGCTGAATTCATTTGGATGTATACCTTTGGATGTATACCTTTGTATGTATACCTGTGGATGTATACCTTTGGATGTATACCTGTGGATGTATACCTGTGGATGTATACCTTTGGATGTATACCTTTGGATGTATACCTGTTCTTTGCTTCCCAGTCAAGCTTTTTGTGGCCTTTGCCATTGCAGACTGTCGACAAGGAGAAGTTTAGTATATGTTACTACAAAAGAAGAAATGTCGTTAATGTTGCTTATTCGCGTTTCGTATTTTTACTCTGGTGTTATGTCTAAAATGGGAAGGTGGACTGGACTTGATTACCGATAATAGACAACATAATAAAGTGTCGAAAAATGTGATTGTTAATTATTTGATCAATGTGTTCGATATGTCTGCCTAAAAGAAGGTCGTTATTTTAATCGGAATATGGTGTTATATTTATTAACGGGCGACCTTGAGGTCAGCAAACAACTTACACAGTTAGTATATGACGACGGGGAAATGCAGGGTTCTCAACGACCTAACTGTCAGTGTAGTCTCCCGTCCGCTAGTAGTATCTCCTACCAATGACGTGAACCAAAGCCCTCCGATTTCCGATTGATTGCACCATTCTATTACTCCTACTTTCTAATAACTCTCATCTCTGTATCTTGCCGTGGACCGAGTCTGTAATTGTCTGTTAAGATGAAGGTGTTCTTTTTATGCCAAACAAAACGCAATGGTGCTCTTGGTTTGTGTCTATCGAAGCACAAACAGCATACAGTAAAATGCGCGAAAGCTGTTCGTTTACACAGAGTGATTAATGCTATCCAAACACGCACGTGAACACAAAACTGGACTACATCTCTGAGGCAAACATTAGCAAGGTGGCGATGTACACAGGCATTCACACATTTAACAAGATTTAACAAGATTGCCACCTAGAGATTCAACTCTAGATGGCAGGTGGACTAGGAAGCCATTTGGCTCATCGAGAGTCCAACCTATCTATCTAAGTATACCCCGCCCTTCTTAGGTATATGTCGATTTTATTTTTAAATATATTAATACTACTAGCACCTACACAATCAGCTGATAATCTGTTCCATTCGTTTACTGTTCTTTGTGAAAATGAAAATTTTCTAATATCTAGTCTACACTGCTTCTTTGCTAATGTAACTCCATGTCCTCTAGTCCTTCTCTCTTCCTTGACTGTGAAAAAATATTTCTGTCAATATTTTCATATCCATTCAATATTTTAAACACCTCAATCTGATCTCTCAATCTTCTGGTTTCTAGTGTTGTTAAACCACATTCTTTTAGACGCATTTCATAACTAATATTCCTGAGTTTTGGTATCATTTTGGTTGCTCTCCTTTGTACTCTTTCTAGCATATCAATATCCTTCTTGCGATATGGCCTCCATGCTTGTATACAATATTCTAAGTGAGGCCTAACTATTGTTTTATACAGCGGTATTATTAGTTCTTTTTCTTTGTACACTATATTTCGCCTAATTAATCCAAGAATTTGGTTTCCCTTCGCTGCTGCAATTCCACACTGCTCTGATACCTTCATGTCAGCAATAATAGTTAACCCTAAGTCCTTTTCCTTTAAGTTAGTATTTAGTACAGTATCACCCATTGTATATTGTGCATCTTCATTCCCATGCATGCACATATACGAGAGAGACGGTGCGTGATTGAGACTGCTGAGGAAATCGGTTCATGTTATTTCTTATTTGGAATCGGCCAGGATTCGACGGAACACGAGCGCACTAACGGTGTCTGGTTTGTTGAAAGTATATTGGCAGGTCATTCACTCAGCCACCTTATAACCACTACATGATGCGGGTACTATAGTTCATGTTGTATATACATTCTCTTAACATCGTTTTAAAATATTGTAGTTTAACTCAGAATGCAACTTCAAGGAATGCATTATCTAAAGCTGTCAAACTGATCTCCACATATAGCATACAATTTAACATTCATATATCTCGTCCGCCATTTTGAAAGATGGTGCCGATCAGTGCATATTTATTTCCCCATACGGTAAGTGCATATTTATTTCCCCATACATCGCAGAGCAATAACCTTGATGTCAAAATATAGGTTTTTAAGGTACAAACATGTCAAATAATATCTCCTAGTTAATTTTATCTGGCATTCAAATGTAACCGTCACTTTTTATGACACCGTGTAACCGCCATGTCTTCCCCATCGGCAAAATCCACTTCATCGTTTTGTTGAGTTTATTATTCGACCTACCCATTAAAATAAAATAAATATCCACACCACGGATTTCCTAAACGTTCACACACTTAGGCAGACAGGCAATGTCTTGTACTGTTTGACATTCATACGTACGCCATGTTCACGAGCACAGCTGGCAATTTGCATAACAACGTCAGTGTCAACAGTGTTTATGGTTGACACCGTTTTCAGCATATACAAGCATCCGAATGTGTTAGCCAAGCTGTGCGTGCATTCGTGCGTGTGTGTGACCGCCCGTGAGTCACTACGTCACTGCGTGACATTTCCTCCATGTTGCCTCTGAACATAGCATATCTTCTCCATTTGTGATTACTACTTTGCTGCAAGGAGATGTGTCCGTAGTTCATCAGCATGTACTGTCTTTGAAGCAGAATGTGTGAGGAGGAGGTGTCTGTGGTAACCTTGGTATCCAAGGAAGTATTATTCATCTAAATGGCGGTTATGAATTTCGGAGAAGTAATGCATCAAGGGCGATGCATTAAACATAGTCGCATAGGAAAACCTATAGTAATAGTTTATTAGAGTGCCATGTATAGGTCTACATGCATAACAATACAACACACACATATAATACATTGAGAGCGTTCTACCTATTACATTGGTATTACTAGATAAGTGTACACATTTATCGTGATTAGTCATATTTGGGAAAATTGGTTCATTTATTAACTAGGTACGGCATATCTGGCACAGCATTGGGCTGGTTTTGTTCATAACTGACTGATGACGGCAAGCCATTAATATAGGAAACTGTTTCTCAGATATGTTGCCCACCTCATGTGATGTCCCCGAAAGAACATTTTGGGGCCATTGCTTTTCACTTTCTGCACAACGCCGCTTCGGCGTTGTACAAAGTCATAACTGTGATCATCACCTTGACGCAGATGACGCACTAATATACATTTCTTTGGCCACACCAGATACTTGTCTTCCTTAAATCAGCTCAGGGATTATCTCCAAGACGTCTCATTTTGGATTACAAAAAACTGTAAATTAAAGGTGAATGCAGATAAGACCGAATTTCTCATCATTGGTATCCCAACGCAGCGTAAAAAAACTCGACAGTTTATACCCGACAGAGTATCACACCAGCCGCCTCGGTGTTAAATCTCGGTGTAACGTTACATGAAAACATCAATTTCAAAAACCTATATCGAAAACATGTCGCTGCTGTTTTTACTATATGTGCGGTATTCGCCGGTATATTTCACTTTCCGTTGCCAAAACCATCGCAACAGCTCTAGTTAGCAGTAGACTTGACTACTGGAATTCCCTCCTTTGCAATACTGCAAACAAGGATATAGCAAAACTTCAACGTGTTTTGCTTGGCTAGTCACGCGTTTTCCTGGTTTTTCTTGCCCAATGCTGCTTTTGAAATCATTGCATTGCTTCCTGTGTGTTATCGCATTATTTCAAGATTTGTGCAATAGCCTATCAAGCCTTATCATCGACACTACCGTATATCTGAATTCGTTGCTCACTCCAGCAATAAATTCCAGACAGCTACGATCAATCAATAGTAACCCTCTTTACATTCCACGGGTGAAAACAAAAGCTGGAACCCGAGCTTTCTCTGTTGTCGCACCAACTCTGTGGAATTCGCTTCATGCCAGTGTTAAATTAGAAGCAAATATAGTTTCATTCTGCCGGCGTCGAAAAACCCATCTCTTTAATGCTGCCTATCCTCCATAGCTTCCTAGCATTTTCATCCATCCGTCGATGACACGCGTATTGTTTATACGATTACGAGATTGCTTAGTCGCTTGTAGTCGCGGCGCACGGGTCCAAATTTCGGAGGTAGTGGACACCTCGTGCGATATATGATTGTCCTGTATTTTATTAAACTTCAAACCCACAAAATAACGATAAATCAGTTCGGTTTCAGTTGACATCACACAAAAGGAGTCATAGTTAGTTACCTTAATATGTAATCAATATAAATATGTAATATATCAAAATTATGTACATTCATTTATCTACTGAATATTGCAAAGCAATAGTAAAACAGTGCTACGTTATACGCAATCACGAGGCAAACACGTACCCCACCCCCTAAGTGTTGCGCAATCATGACGTGACTCAAATCGGAGTGGATTTCATTGATTGTATAATTTTCGCGTTCCTTAGGGTAATATACACTATTAAAGACAGAGTACTGATGCAAAATCTACTGCTGGTTATTAATGCGATGTTTGTTAAGACAATATAAAATGATAACACGCATTATTCGAAAATAAAAACATATCAAGGCGTTACTCAATCACATCTCACATCACATTGTTCTGAGCCATCTGTGTCACTCTTGTCACAGCCTTTGTTTTCAACAAGAGTCCGAGCATGTATTATTCGCCCACATTTGGTATTGTTCCCTTTGCACTTGCAAGCAGCACAACGCGGCACTTGGAATTTAGCGCAAGAACAATTACATGGGCGTTTGCTGGCGACACGCAACTTATATACCTTATAGATAAGTTCTGGGAATGGCGGCACCGTCAAAGATACTGGTTCCAAATGTGTGGAACCCATTTTCCAACCGATATCTAATAATTTCTGCTCCATCTTCAAGTGAGTCTCTTTCAGCACACCTGCCTTACAGCCATGATGCATCGATCCATTTGACACAAACAATTGATCATGTGCTGTTTGTTATGCATGCTTGATTGATCATTTCCTGGTTTCCATCTTCGTGGTATTGTTAGACACTCCCCGCCTGCGGATGGTTCATCACTTCTTTGAAATGGAATTATACCTCAAATGGCAGGCTTTGAGTAAAGCTATTTGGTTCGTGCTTTAGCATGCAGGGTTATTTATGTAAGCCCACTCGCACTTTCCTTCACATCTCTGTTGTATGTCCGCCCATGAGCCATATCAGAAGTGACACCTTTGATTGACCCAGCTTTTTTCGCAAAACATTGACTTCGCGAAATGCTGATAATTTTATACATATGGTGCTGGGTTCTTCAGGTTGTACATTTTCTTTAGGCACAGTGGCAGCGAATAAATGTAGTTGTGGCGACCAGCAGCAACAACAAATGGGAGCATTTTATTAGACTAACCAATTTTTCCCAATTGCCTGCACGGTGAGATGCCATGAACCTGATAAGAATGTCAATCGTCTTGCTGTAGGTTCTTCAGAAGACCTGGGTAGGTGACGTCTTGTTTTCTTCATCGTAGATCACCATCTGATCATGTAGTTTGAATAATGTGTCAAAAGGAAGCGAGTTTCATTAGTGTTTGATCCATCGTTTTGCAATATTATGTATTGCACAGTATGTCGCAAGTGTTTTGTAAGTCATCAACCAGTCCACTGAGTTGTGCATCATTTCTTTCCAGATGCCATTGTTCAAATGCATCCGTGTGTAGATTAGCCATTGCCTCCTGTAGTAATTTGTGTTCGCGCATACTTTGGTAGTAATCCCCTGCTGAAGCAAAACCTTTGCTAGCCGTTCCTTGCTTGCACTTACCAGTCTCTATAAGGATGTCTTCAGCATCACTGTTCCGCACAGTTTTTTCCAACTGCGCCCCCCATAAATGAAACAACACACACACATATGACAATAAGATTCCAATGTCATCATCAGGGTTCTAAGCTTTCTCCCGTAGCTCATACGAAATATCATGCAAAGCCTGATCAGCCATAACTACTGTTTGTTTCACCCCAAACATATTGGCCAGCTTTGCTGCCTATTCTAAGCGGATCTATTTGACCAGAATGGATCATTAGACCATAGAACATGTAGCTGGCACTGTTGACTCCAGTGTTGTGAAGAAAGCATTCCAACCTTGACAGTGGTAGCTTTCGAGCTCTGCTTTCTTTATGGGTGACGAAAGGCAAAATTGCCATGCCACAATCATCAACTGGAAGTATTGATCATACACATAGGTTGCACATCTACAGTCCTCGTCTTTTCAGGTGATCTGGCTTTACGCTTTTCGCACAAAGAAAGGTAGCGTGGTTCAACTGGAGAAGGTATGGTGCTCGACAACAAAAGTTTAATACGTTATGATGATAACAGGGCGAAAATCTTCGTCCTTGCCGTCACCAAATTGTTATCTACAACAATCAACATAGCTTATGCAGACGACAAGTTATCGATTTTGTACACGTCAACAATAGTCCTGTCACATACCATTATAATTGGTAATCATAAGTGTCCGTTGTTTTTATTTTGTTAGTTTCGTATTTGTTACCGAAAAAACACGATAGACACCAAAATATTTCACGTATTAAAAATGACTGATACGCTGTAAAACATCTCATTCAAACTTTATAACATACTTCATGTATTTGAAAACAAGAATACATTATATTTAATTTACATATTAGACGCAACGTATATATTCAAGTTATTCCAGAGATTATGTTAAAATCTAACGTCAAACCAAAATGAGGGCGAGAAGTATACATTGTATGACGTTTCAAGAACATGTGATTTTCAGATATATTTTACAATTGTGTGGTATAAATCAACCGAGGAATGAATGGGGATACCTTTGATATATTAACCAAATATTTTGAATATTTTATTAAAGTGACTACGGTACATTTAAATCGACGACAAAACGGAAATGGTTTTCTACTTATTCTTCAAAATATATTTGTGGTGTTTATTCCTCTCACCATTCTGTATAAATTTGGGTACAGAAACTAGCTAAATTAACTAAATAAAAAAGAATATTTCATAATTAGCCATTGTGACTTAACGGTCATTCAGACACCTTCAGACGTGAATATATAAGTGTAATTTTCAAGTGTCGTGTTGTGTTGTGATGGGAAATATATCAAATGTGGGCGAGTAATATGTGTTCGGACTCTTGCTAAAAACAATGACTGTGACAAGAGTGACACAGATGACTCAAAACAATGTTTAAGAGGTGAATGAGTAACACATTGATGTGTATTTATTTCGAATAATGCGTGCTATCATAATTTTATATTGTCTTAACAAACATCGTATTAATAACCAGCAGTAGGTTATGCATCAGGACTGGCTTTGATAGTATTATTATCCTAAGAAATGCGAAAATGATACAATAAATGAAATCCACTCCGATTTGCGTCAAGTCCCGATTGCGCAACACTTAGGGGGTGAGGTACATGTTTGGCTCGTGATTGCATATAATGTAGCACTATTTTACTATTGCTTTGCAATATTCAGTAGGTAAATGAATGTACATCATTTTGATATATTACATAAATATATTGATTACATATTAAGGTAATTATAACTCCTGTCGTGTGATGTCAACAGCGATACCGAAATGATTTTTCGATATATTGTCCAAAGTTTTGTACCTGACTTCCTGAAAAATAAACGTATCAATACGATATTGCCATAAATATTACTCTCCATCATTCCTGATTATTTGATACTACACTTAAGTTTGTTGTTATACATTTTCTGTGAACATGTGGAAAGAGAAATATATGCAACGCGGCCATTAAGAGACCACATACGCCTGAATGTAAATGCAATTTTCGGAGTGAGGTACACTGATTTGAGAGGGTTGCCCTCTGGAATATTATTAAGGAAGGATTGAAGTTTAGAAAACGACAGGGCAACCAAAAATAGCACGAGGTGTCCACTTCGACCCCCGTGCGTCCCGACTATTGGTTTTGTCGCGCCACCGAGCTTGATCTTCGAGAATATTGGCGCATAAGAAGTAATTATTATTCGTTGTTGCAAAGTCTATTAATTCATATAGTTCTTTAAAATATAAAAGAAACTTTAATAACTCGTGAAACTCGTTAAGTATGACGTTATTGTTAGTACAACGTTAGTCTACTTTGACACGAATATTGTGGTTTCGGTGACGCAGTTATTTGGATAAAAAAGTGGATTTGACTGCCACGTAAAAAAAATTACAGCCTACTTTTACTGCACGGTTGCTGTCTGTATTTAATAGCGAGAGTATGATTTATGGACTGAGCCAATGTACGTTTGACCTCCTATTGCGTAAGAATATTTATGGTTTACCTACATGTATAAATAAAATATTTATTATACAATCATATATGATAACAGCTCATTATTTTAACTGTTATACTACACTTTTACACTTATCTAACTTATAACCTTATTTACTTTTTTATCTACTCATTGTTTAACATAGTTTACCTTTTAAAGGCTTTTCTGTGTTATATATCAACTGTATGTTTTTTCCATGAAATAAATGTATTCGTATGGGTGTCACAATCAAATTTCGCATATTAAATTTTGTATGCGTTAGGCGAGGTTACTCCTTCCAGTGTAGACTCTAAACCATGACGTCATTCATAATTGCTGGCAACGTAACGACAGACTACCATTGCGTCAGTGGACACTGTGTTAAACCAGCGATGGACGCCGTAGCCGAAGAAAATCCATTACGCACTGCTTGTTTGAAGTGACACTTTATGGTAAACTATGTACGTGTCCTGTCACCTGTCGCTCTGTATATACACGTGGTGTCGTTGAAGAAACCAGCTGTCATAACAATCTGATACATGTCTAGTAGTTTAAGACAAACGAAGATCATTTGATCTTCGACAAGTGTCTGACATCCGAGGGGGCACTAGCCTTATAAAAAATTATGTGAGTAGGGGTGTGCAGCTGAATGTCACATACCGCTACCCTTGTAGTGAGGGCTCTTAATGTCACCAAAGGTCATACATTTTCACAGTTGGACCAAAGCATGAAATTTGGCATTTTTGACCTTTATACCAAACTATTTAAGAATTTTGATGGAAGCAACCTGAAATTTTTATGCTTCCACCATTTTAGTAGTATTCAAAATGGCTGCCATCTAAAACAAAAAAAACTTGTGTTTCCTTATCTCAAGAACGTCTTCACATAAAATACTAACCTTAGGCTCAATAAATATATTTTCAAGTATTCCAATTTCAAATATTTTATATTTGAACTTGTCCAACATGCACATCCGCCATTTTTAACGATGGCGGCCGTCAACATTAATATTCCTATATCTTATGAAACATGTTACCCAGAGTCGTGAATTTTTGGCGTCAATGCATAGATAAGTGGATAGCGATTTCAAATTTATCAAACACTACATTTGACCTTCATTTGACCTTCATAACCACCATTTTATAAAATGGCGGCTGTCAAATCGAATTCCTTACATACTTTTAAAAAGAGATATTTGGAGGGATTGGGAGACAGACACTTGTCAAAATATACGTTTTCTGTGGTTGCTATTTCAAATATATTTCTTTCTGACCTTGACCTTGACCGACATTCACATTTGCCATTTTCCAAAATGGTGGCCCTCAACATTAATGTCGCTATATCATGTGAACTTTATCACCGAGATCCGATATATTTATATAATGAATATCCGCCATTTTACTAAATAAACAATATAGGTGTATTATGCGTTTACTGACGTTGGCTAGCATAAAAATCGCAAGGCGGCGCCTCGAGCGACACGCGCACTGCATTGTGGTATGAGGGCAGCGTAAGTATGTGTGCTTACACTTTTGAAACAATAATATAAAAGCCACTACTGAATATCTCAATCCCGGCCAAACACCTGGGCAAGGCGTGGATCAGCCAATCTATGCTACCGGAAAACAGATTCAATGGAAGTGGAGTGAAGACCTGGATGAGGATAACTACGTCCTAATGTTGGCAGCTCTTCACATTGAGTTTGTGATTGAGACGGTTGAAGGAAAACTGACTAATGTGTTTGGATTTTCGTACATCATCAGTGAGGCCGGGGTCTTGACATCTGGTCGTTCGCCAGCTCGCTTACTATTAGTTCTTATAGCACGAAATGTTGACCAGGTATATCTTTGATCAGATTTTAAATTGAAGTTTTCGATACCATACATCAGCCGGTCCGTGTCCACAGAGTCGGTTTTAGTCGCTTACTATTAATTTCTTTTATACACAAATAGTTGGTAAACAGTCATAGTGTTTGATCGATTATTACAATTAAGTTATTGATAATACTTTAATCTAAAGTGATTGCTATATGTCACATAATTAATATAAATAATGTATGTGCGAAACTAAGTATTTTCAGGGCATATCAAATTAAATCAATAATGGGGATATCTGATCCAGGGGCTTTGAAATAACATCGCATTACATTAACGATGTTTCGTAGAACTGGCTGAGTAGTTGAACTGGACCAACCGAGGCACTGGACTAGCTTTAAGCATTCATGGTGTATTTTTATTGGCAATATGCTCCTAATAAGTTATTTGCGTTATAAAGAAACTATAATTGTTATCATTGATGTTAAATCAATGTTTATTTCACGTATGTGTAGGGACACACCAACGCACACACAAGGAATTGAACTTCACATTTATCAGTGCATTAAACACATTATAAGCTAGCATAACTATTTCTAAGACTAATTATAAATCATAGTTTCAGTATATATATATATATATATATATATATATATATATATATATATATTTATATTACTGTAATATTGTTTGGGGAAGGGCCACGAAAGTATATCTAGATAAAACATGTATATTGCAAAAGAGAATTTTATGCATAATTAGTCATGTAGGATGTTTTGATCACACAGCCTTTATTTGCATTACTGCAGATAAGGGATATTTATCAGATAAATCCATACCTGTGCTGTATTTTAATTTAGTATTAACGCACGTGCATCGATAATGTATTTTCGTTTGTGTTACACTCGTAATTTACTAATTATTATATTATGATAGTGGTGTTTTTCTTTTGTTCACGAATTATGATTTTCTCTCAACTTGAGTATATTAATAATGAACATAAGCAATGTTGCTTCATTCCAGTTGTTACAAAGTGTAATGTATATTATTTACAATATATTTGCAATACATCATTATTATTCCACTGTGCTGAATAATACTTATATGTACAAGACATTATATAAAAATGAAGGTAAGTGTATGTGTATTAATTACGGTTAAAAGATCATCTCATGTTTGCATGAATATATAATTATAATGTGTGTGTGTGTGTGTGTGTGTGTGTGTGTGTGTGTGTGTGTGTGTGTGTGTGTGTGTGTGTGTGTGTGTGTGTGTGTGTGTGTTGTATGTATGTTGTTTTATATATATATATATATATATATATATATTATATTATATATATATATATATACTATATATATATATATATATATATATATATATATATATATATATATATATATATATATATATATATATATATCATCATCATTGTACAGCCATAGTGTCCCGTCGTTGGGCGAAGACCTCAGCACGCTGCTTCCACATCTGCCTATCTTGCGCTATCCTCTGTCAGATGGTACCCTTCCACTAGTCGTCTAGTTCGTCTCTCCAACGTCTCGCCGGTCTTCCTCTAGGTCTTTTCCTTTCGTAGGGTTTCCAGTGTCCATCGGTTATCGCGTATCCTGCTGACGTGCCCTGCCCGGGTCCACTTCCGTCTTCTGACTTGTTCAATCACGTCTTTGACCTTTGTCTTTTCTCTTGCCCAGATGTTTGTTTTTCTGTCCCGGTCTGTGATGTTTAACATACGCCTTTCCATCTTTATTTGTGTGGCTGCTAGCTTGTTCTTTGCTTAGGTGGTGAGTGTTCATGTTTCCGCGCCGTATGTCATTGCTGGAAGTACGCATGAGTTGTAGACTAGTCTCTTCAAGCATGTTCCTGTGTTATACTTCCATGTCTTGGTTTTTGATTTTGTTTTTTTGTCTCTGGTGCTGTATTTCTGTCTAAGGTAGATATAGCTTTCAACGTTCACGATTTGAGTGTTGTCGACATACATTGGTGTGTCGTTTTCCATCATCACCTTTGTCTCCGACTTGTTCATCTTCAGACATTGATTTTCACTTTCATCAGCTAATTCATGTAGCATTTGTTGTAGCTCATGTGGTGTATTAGCGCATATGAGTATGTCGTCAGGGGAAGCGAAGATGACAAAGATTTTCGCCGTCTATCTTCAAGCCTCTGGTTTCTCAAGTCAGTCGTCGGAATATGCTTTACAGTGCTGCCGTAAACAGCTTGGGCGATATGGCATTTCCCTGTCATACTATTCTCCTAATGTTGATCGTGTTGCTTTCTTTATGAAGATGGACTGTCATCGAGCTGTTCGATGTACATATATTGTATCCCCTGTTCTTGAAGCGAGTTCAGAACTGCTTGAGTTTGCATTGAGTCGAAGGCTTTCTCGTAGTCGGCAAATGCGAGACAGAGTGGGATATTATATTCTTTGCACTTCTTCAGTTGATTTACGATGTGGATGTGGTTTGTCGTTGAGTATCTGCTTTTGAATCCAGCTTGCTCTCGTGGCTGGTTTTCGCCGAGTGTCTTCTCTAGCCTTTTCGTCAGTACTTTTGTGAGTACTTTATATATGTTTGATAGTAGACATATCGGTCTGTAATTCTTGAGTTCTTTGTTATTTACCTTCTTGAAGATTATCATCATCTTAGCGTTCTTCCACGCTGTGGGTATTCGTCTTTCTGATAAGCATTTAGTGTACAGTTTAGCTAGTGTATTCGAGATGGTATCTTCTCCTGCTTTCAATGTCTCGATGTTTATATGGTCGTTGCCTGTTGCTGTCCCATTCTTCATATCTCGTAGTCCTGCTTCCACTTCCCAAGATGTTATCTTTGGCGCCTCTGTTGGGTCAGTGTGGATTATGGTACTCTGTTCACTGTCGTAAGGCTTGGTGTAGAAAGCCTCTATTCGTTCTATTGTCTTATCTTGATCATGGCTTTCTCTACCCTGCTTGTCCAGGAGTGTGATCAGTCTGCCTTGGCCTAGCTTCTGCGTTCTTCGGACTTTCGTCATGCTATTTGATGCCATGATCGTTTCTTGTATGATCTCTTGGTTGTATTTCCTGGTGTCTCATCGACGTCGTTATAGAAGCTATTTATGTCTTCTTCTGAGTATGATGTTGTTGGTGCATATACTTGCACTATCTTTTTGTAGCGCTTTGTTATGCACAGAAAAAGTTTTGCTACTCAGGGCTGATGCTGTTTACCCTAACTATGTGCCAGTATGTTGTCTATCCATTTCCAGTTTATGAGAAAGCCTACGCCTGCTTTGCCTTGTTTGCCTTAGAATGGTGTAGTAGGTGTTCATCTCTTAGTAGAGTTCTGATGTTGTAGGTTGTTATCTTTAGTGTACTTACCCTCTTTCGGCGGCTCTTGTTGACCCAGATATTCTTAGCACCCCCTGCACGGAGTCCTATTTGACCAGAGCCGCCTCCTTGATCATGGACCCTTTCGGTGCCGCTGTGGACTGGTGGCCGTGGCTTTGTAGTGCTATGCATGCTGATGCTGTGGCCTACCCTTCCACGCTGGCTAGTACGGGTTGGAAGGGGCAGGCGATATAGTGTTTCGAACCCCGGTCCGTCTAGTCGGGAGTGCGGCACTCTAACCACTCAACTATATATATATATATATATATATATATATATATATATATATATATATATATATATATATATATATATATATATATATATGTTATTGCGGCAACAGATCAAGTACATTATATCAAAATGAAGTTAAGTGTATGTGTATTAATGACGGTTAAAAGATCATCTCACGTTTGCATGAATATATAATTATAATGTGTGTGTGTATGTGTGTATATATATGTATACATATATATACGAATATATATATGTATATAATATATATATATATATATATATATATATATATATATATATATATATATATATATATATATAGCTGCGACGCTACTACTGTTGCGGCTGTGGTGACCGAGACCAGCACCAGTTTGCCGGACAATGCAGTTGATCGGCGAGGACGACCCGGCAGCGCTGCAGCTGGTGGCGAGTCACGAAGAGGAGTGTTGGGAGATGAACATGCTACAAGGCGCCGTCAAGACGTTCATCCAAAGCTTCATCGACGGCCCCGGTAAAGACACAGTGAGTGCCACAATGTCCGCGCACAACCCCCTTTAGACTAGTCCTAGACTGTAGTTGGGCCCAAGCGTAGAGGGGCTAGCCAGACTGAGTGATGAGCAACTTGGGGCTAAAACGCCATACAGCTAGTGACACTGTTAACGTGAACATCATTAACTGGTAGACCTGTTATAAACATATTGTTTAAGGTGTTTTTGTATGAAATGCTGACGATAATCGAAACACTCAAAATTACGCCTCACGTGTTAAATGTTACATATAAATTCATCGTTGGATCCGATCAGATATCCATCATGTGCACAGCTTGCGTTTTAAATATATTAGGCTAGGGCTAATGGATCAATGACCGATACAAAGTTGATTGCAAAGAAATGTGTGCGTGTCTATCGTCGAACGACGCGTGCGTGATATTTGTTACATTTACGTCCCAGCTGGCCAAGAACAGGACGGCAGTTGTCGAAGTGACGTATGATGAAGTGATCTCGTCATCCGCCGTCATAGTCACCTTCACGACAATTCTCTTGCCCGTCGGCTTACGTCTCGCCGAGCACCTGTTGAAGCACTTCTCCTGCATCCGGCACATAACAGGTAAAGGTGAACACTGTCTTGGACGTAACTGGTACCGTCAAGGCACTGCTGTCTTCAGTGGTGTCGGGTTCGTCATTGGTCTTCTTAGGGCTTCCGACATGATTCCATGTTCATTTCAACAGTTCCTCTTAGGGCACAAATACGGCCTACATGCAGTTATATGTGTGCACCACACAGCCTGAAGCTGAAGCAACAGGATATAGCGGTAATAACAGAGATGACCTGCGTAATTTAACAGGCTTACTATATGCAATTAATTGTAGTATAAGAATAACGAGGTCAGAAAATATGACACAATTGTAGCTCTACAAAAACAAGATTCCGTATTACACAACTAATAAATGTCGACTCACGTCGGCGGTTCGACCACCATCGGTGGCCTTCCGCAGAGATAGTTTTCGATGAAGGCCACCGATGGTGGTCGAAACGTCGATATAAGTCGACATGTATTAAATGTGTAACAAGGAATCTTGTTTTAGTATAATATGCTAACTTTATGAACATTTTCACGAAGATTGTAACTGTTTGAACTGGAGGAGTTGGAGTTCTTCATTTGCCTCATAATGTATATATCACATCAAGTAGGACAGCCAGTTATTGGTGTGAATGTCTACACATGGATTTGCCATCCGATTACACATGACTGTGTTTTATATTTTACTTATCTGTTTCTTTGTAGTGCAGTTTTATCAGCAGACTAGAACTTTGCTGGGAATTGCCACATAGTGATCTTGTGGCCAATGGAGAGCCCACGGTTAATGCTCCATCAAAACTGATGAACGCGCCACTTGCAAATATCATTAATTTTATTTCAAATTACATTTCCGAAATAATTGTTGCTAACCATTACTTACGCCTAAACACAGACAATAACATCAATTCGGCAACATCAAATTGAAAATACTACCCAGATGTATATGTAAAATTTACTTATGAAATCCTAGTAGACCTACAGCTAGTAGTATGTATATAGGTCTTACGAATACGAGTTTCAAATTGCGATCGTTCATTCTCTAAGTAGAGGCTCACTTCCGGTTACTAAGCTGGAGCTCGACCGGAAGCGGGTCACTTTTTTAGAGAGTGATGATCATTTTGACGTCTGTCGATAACGTGACTGTCATGTGACCCAATGCAGTGAGCAAGCCAATGCAGGAATACCCGAAGGAATGCGTCTCACTACTGGACGAACCCGTCAGGCAAATTCACCGAGAAAATAGGCATCTGACCATGGTGGGTGAAGGTTGGTGTGGGTGAGCATGTATATGTGTGTATTCAACGTCAATCTTCATTGACAGAAAGAGGGCGTAACATGCACTATCACATGCCTTACCGCAGGGCAGACATTTTACTGCCAGGTGCCAGCTCCTACGTTTTATCTTTCCCTTTAATATTTCGTTGTTATGACTACAACACGCTCGTTGAAGGTTTACTGCCTGCCAACTTGTGTTTAGTTCCTTTATTACGCTCGGGAAAATGTACGCAATTTGAAAACTTCCCCCTACAACACGGTCGAATAGTAAACAAAATATACAGTTTCAAAACAAAATTGATTGTCAATAATATATAGAGCGGCCTATTCTGGGCAGAGTAGCGGGCTCTCTCTCATTGTAAGCACTCTCATGACGCTCAATCACAGCTGGATTCTAAAGCCTGAATGAACACGCACGCACGCACGCACGCACGCAGCGCGCAGCGCTATATAAGGTTCGAGATTCGTCAGATTATCTACCTGTACATATAAATGTGTGTGCATTTGATGCAGCACCGATCTCCGATGTATTCATTGTTTTCAGATTTTGAAAAGTATGGCGGGACTCCATCTAGGCGACCGGAAACAACGCCCGAAGAGACGTATGACAGAATTTGAGGTAGAGGCTTCAGTTGTCCTCGTTGAATCTTGAGTGACAGAAGCACTCGGTTTACTTGGCGCTGCGATTGTTATTTTGCTTCGTCATAACAACGGTCGTCTTAAAAAAATTGAAATGGCAAAACGCAACGTCATCGTGTCTGTGATAAAATGTAACACACACTAACGTTTGCACTGGCCTGTAATTGAAAGCGGGCAATTTCTTGACAGAGATAAGAAGTTTACCAAAATAGTAAGTCCAAATGTAATTTGTCATTTGTAACTGATTATGTACATATTGTATATTATAGACGCGATCGTTCAATTCGTACTTAGGCCACAATTGAATGGACGGCATTATTAACTTTACTGAAATTGCATATGCTAACCTCTGTTAAACTTCGTTCTTTGTCTCATCATGTTTGATGTTTCAGCAAGACGACAAAGAAAGACGAATACTGTTAGGTATGTAATCATGTTTCGATGGTTATGAAACCAACATTCGTCTTGGTGTTTCATTAAAGGCCAGACGTCGTGTCGTGTTTTCCAGAATATCTGGTGTTTTTAATTTCAGTTGGCCGAAATAGGATTGTGAATATTATTAATCAGTTTAACATCAAACATATATTTGTTTATTGTGTGCAAATTAGATGCTATAGATACGCTAAGCAACTAACCGCGATGAGACGAGCATTCATAGAACATGCGAATAATGTAGAGTTTTCTATTTTGGCAAAAAACGTTTTTTGAAAGTTGCATAATAAATGTTATTGTCGAATAATGCTATATTGGTTATATAATGACAATATGATCAAATTTTGAGCTGTTTAAAAAGAACCATTGCCTGGCGCATAGTGATTGGTGTTCTCGTTTTCACGAAAGGCTGGTCTTGCAGGAGCAATCATTCTGCTGGAACGGCAGACCTCCGCTGCCGAGCGAACTGTTAGGACATTGAGCGTTTCAGTGCAGAAGGCACACAAAAAGGTACGCCGATGTCCACAGTTGTTTGTTGTCATCAACTATCAGGAGCAGTGAGATTATATATACTTTAATGATAAAATACGCAATTGCACATAGGTATAGATTTGTTATAAACTACAAGATATCATACTCGTGTTAAGATAACTATTGACTGTTGTGTACACAATTAAGTACATTACAAGCACACTTAGAAGGCGGATCTTACAACAATTAACATTGAATTTAGCGAAGTGGTTTATATGAAAATGTTGCGAAAATAATACACAGCACTACAATGATTATTGCATTTTATGATTTATATAAATTACAATATAATGATAACAAATCATTATATTTAATGCAGAAATTGTCTGTGAAGATAAAACATGATATTTCCTATTTATTTTGTTGGACGTATGGTAAAATGAGTGCCCTTTCTACTCAACAACATGGATAGTAGTAGGGCATTTACAATTTTATAACTAAGTTCTTTTTGATGCTAAATGGTAAAGTAATCTACGGTAAAGGTTGACATGGTGGATATAATAGACGATCATTGTGAACAATGAAGCGTGGCCTTGTTCGTCGTCGTCTGTCATAAACTGCGACACCGAATGCTGTAGATGAAATAATCTCTCTCTCTCTCTCTCTCTCTCTCTCTCTCTCTCTCTCTCTCTCTCTCTCTCTCTCTCTCCCTCTCTCTCTCCCTCTCTCCCATTCTCTCCCTTTCTCCCTCTCTACCTCTCTCCCCCTCTCCCTCTCTCCCTCTCTCTGTTTGTCTGTCTGTATGACCCTCTCTGTCCCTATCTCTCTCCCTCTCTGTCCCTCTCTTTCCCCCTCTCTCTTCCTCTTCCTCCCTCCCTCCATCCATTTGCCACTCCCTCCCATTCTTCCATCTTCCCTCCCTCCCTCCATCACTCCCTCCCTCTCTCCCTCCGTCCCCTCTCTCACGCTTTCTCACCCTCTCTCTTTCTTCTTAATTACCTGTGATCCTTTGCGGGGTGGAAGTGAAATTGAGTAGATATGTGTACTCATTTACTCTCTTCATTGTCACACCCTGAACGACCACCCACCCACATACACCTTTCTTGTAGTCTGCTTCCGTCTCCATGAACTTGGCTTTCCCACATTCAGGCCTAAATAGCTGTCGTTGTTGGTACAATGGTGTGCTGATTAAAATGACCGTCTGACTTTGAGATATCTGTATAAGCAGAATCTCCAGAGTATTTATACAAACAGATAACAACTGGGACAACACATTTTAGTATCTGACAACTTGATATCGGTTTAGGAAGTCAACAATCAACCACACCACCAATGTAGGGCTAACATTAAGAAACCACGTAAACTGTTATAGCCTACGCGGGAACACACATCGCCGCCAGAGCAGCCTCTGTGTTCTCTTCTGTGTCAGTCTGTGGCCACACTCGCATTGCTTCCTTCATGTTTCCAGAATCTCAAGTGGCATCGAGACTTGCAAGACTACTGGGTGAGAAGCATTTGGCACACAACTGGCTGTTATAAATAGTTTTATGTTTCATATTATCTTGTTAAAATACGATACGGTACGATGCGATACGGTGCGATGCGATGCGATGCGATGCGATGCGATGCGATGCGATGCGATGCGATGCGATGCGATGCGATGCGATGCGATGCGATGCGATGCGATGCGATGCGATGCGATGCGATGCGATGCGATGCGATGCGATGCGATACAATAAACGTTAATAGTACCAAATCGGAAATTCATCTGGTATAAATTCACAATTAATGACAACGCTTGATTAACAGTTGTGACTAAATAGTTGTATTTTCCATGATATTGATCACGTGTCCGGTATATAGTTATGTGTCTGTTTTAATTCACTGATGCAAGCTTTTTATTGTTACAAGTACGAACTGAAAGATAGTGAAGAAACGTTGCATTCAAAACAGAACGTTTTGGTCAAATTGGAACAAAGGTATGTTTATCTTTCCATCTTTGTGATTGTCATATGCCTGACTGACTGCATGACTGAATGACTGAATGACTGAATGACTGATTGAATGACTGGCTGGCCGGAGTGGCTGGCTGGGTGGCTGGATGATTGACTCGCTAACACTTTCGCTGGCTCACACATTAACTCTCTTGTTCACTCTCTCACTTCAGTTTAACAGGCAGGAAGGCAGGTGGGCGGGCGGGCAGAAATAATGAATGTCTGCATGAATGCATGAATGAATGCACGAATGCACCCACCCACTACCCAATCACCCACCAACCCACTACGCAATCACCCACCAACCTACTACCCAATCACCCACCCACCCACCCACCAACCCACCCACCCACTCCACCCACCACCACCACCCACTCACCCACTCACTCACTCATCACCCACCCACTCACCCAATCACCCACCCACCCACCCACCCACCACCCAATCACACCCACCACCACCACCACCACTCACCACTCACTCACCACTCACTCACCACCACTCACCACTCACTCACTCACCACTCACCACTCACTCACTCACTCACTCACTCACTCAGTCACTCAGTCACTCACTCACTCACTCACTCACTCACTCACCCACCCACTACCCAATCACCCACCCACCCACTACCATCACTCATCACTCAGTCACTCAGTCACTCAGTCACTCAGTCACTCAGTCACCAGTCACTCAGTCACTCAGTCACTCATCACTCACTCACTCACTCACTCACTCACTCACTCACTCACTCACTCACTCACTCACTCACTCACTCACTCATCACTCACTCACTCACCACTCACTCACTCACTCACCACTCACTCACTCACTCACTCACCACCACCACTCACTCACCACCACTCACCACCACTCACCACCACCACTCACTCACCACTCACCACCACCACCACCACCACTCACTCACCACCACCACCACTCACTCACTCACTCACTCACTCACCACCACTCACTCACTCACTCACTCACTCACTACACTCACTCACCTCACTCCTCCTCCTCCCTCCCTCCCTCCTCCCTCCCTCCCTCCCTCCCTCCTCCCTCCCTCCCTCCCTCCCTCCCTCCCTCCCTCCCTCCCCTCCCTCCCTCCCTCCCTCCCTCCCTCCTCCCTCCCTCCTCCCTCCTCACTCACTCACTCACTCACTCACTCACTCACTCACTCACTCACTCACTCACTCACTCACTCACTCACTCACCACTCACCCCCCCACCCCCCCACCCACCCACCCACCCACCCACCCACCTATCCACCAACCCACTACCCACTCACCCACCGACCGACGACAGTGCATTTCTGTAGTCCCGGTAAACAACACAACATGACGACAGTGTTGTTGACGACAGGGTCCGCCAGGCGGAGGCAGATTTGCTGCGTTACGGATTTGTTCGCGGCTGTGAATCATCGTCTACGTCTGCGGTGTCGCCATGGGTCGAGCCGAAGACAAACGAACGGCCAAGACGTGTGACCTTCTTAACTCAAACCGGCCGTGAATCGCCGAAACACAACATTACGGTCGAATGGTCCGACAGACCAGCTCTTAGTCTGACGGACGTAGTACGCCAGGCGACGTCGCTGAAGGAAGCGACAGTACGTCATCGCCCCTCTCACAGAGTCATCAATGCGCCGATGGTCGAGACGGGATTGTCGGCGATAGTAGACACGGCCACCGAGTCTCCCTCGCAGAGAGTCGTCAATGCGTCGATGGTCGAGACGGGCTCGTCCGTGATGGTAGACACGGCCACCGAGACTCCCTCGCTAGACTCGGACGATTTATCGCAGCAGGTTTCTGGTCGCGTTACTTCCGGTACGAGTCGTCCGTCTCGAGAGGCTGGCGTTGTCGAGAGCCTGCTGCGAGAGCAACACGACCACGAGGCCAAGGCGCTGAAGGGGGCGAGACGCACGCCGGGAAAGCGGTTGCGGACGACGGAAGATTTCGACAGGAAGTGTCTGTTGGCCACGGGAGCGATGTTGCATTCGGTCAAGAGGCCAATTGCGCATCACAGTGACGTTCCGCCAGAGTGTGTTACGGAAGTGACGACACAACACACGGGATGGGGCTGGAGAAACCTGAACGACACGTCGTCGCAGTTGGACATCGTGCAGTGGCTCGGGCGGGTTGGTTCTCACGGCGAGGGCTCAAGTTTGACTCGCGAACGCGTGACGTCAATCACTGGTGACGTTAACGATACGTCTTATAACGAGTCCTCGACAACCGCTGACAACGACTGGTCGACGGCGGAGACGACGACAACGACGACAACAACGTGCATACCGCTGCCGGTAAAGTGCGAGTCGCCGCGGAGGAGGCACAGGTCGAGAAGGCGCAGATCCTCACTGAGGAGGCACCACTCGTCACCGACGACGCATAGAACGTCACCTTCACCGAAGAGGCATAAATCGCCACAGAGGAGGCACAGGTCATCGCCGATGAGGCGCGAATTGTCACCGATAAGGAGCAAATCGCCACTGAGGATGCGCAATTCGTCACCGATAAGGCACAAATTGTCACCGAGGAGGCGCAGAATGTCACCGATGAGGCGCAGGTCGGCGCTGAGGAGGCACGAATCATCGCCAATGAGCCACGAATCATCGCCAATGAGCCACGAATCATCGCCAATGAGCCACGAATCGTCGTCGACGAGGTATCGCTGTTCGTCAGACAAATATCCATCCAACGACCATCGTCATACATCGCATGGGTCGTACACCTCGACAGACGCAAACTTTCCGTGTCTGGACGACACACGTCTTACCGATGATGACTTGGAGACTCCCACGCTAGTCAGAAACAGGCGAACTGACCACGGCTGTCGGGTGCTAGCAACGAGTTCAGACAATACGCCAGAGGAACAAACTGCTGACCGGTTGACCAGACAGGAATATACGGACAGTAGCGTTAGTCTCATCCAAGGAGACACGGAGTCGCCCATTCCTTTCGTCGATGGGCACATTGAATACGCACGTCGCCAACCGGAAATGCCAACAGACATTACGCCAGAGGGCACCACCACCAGATGGTCACAAAACGAGCGCGACACGGACACTGACACTGACGCGTGCATTTCGTGTCTGATGTCCGCGCTAGTGCCGCAAAGCCAAACGCCCGTTGATTCGTCTCGCGGCGCGGCATCCGACATAACAGACACCCACGAGAAGGCGAGAGCCGGCGACGCACACAGCGCTCCACACGAGGTGCTTCGCTCTAGCGAGAAAGGCCTGTCGTCTGCTTTCGTCAGTTACATTTCTCCTGTGGTGAGCGTCGGATCACGTCGACAGAACTCATGCCACCCGAGTGGTGATACCCTCACATACAACGCATGGGAGTCACCGAGGGAAACAGCAGGAGCTGACGAGGAAAGGAACCTGCCTGCGTCCGAATGCGTGTCGCCGTACGAGATGGAACGGACGAAGGATGACAGCGACACGAGTCGCGTTGTTTCTCCAGTGAGGGTGACTTTGGCAGACGTCAGATCGCCCAGAAGATCGATGTCGGTAGATTTCAACAGAGTTATCGGCAAAGCTCGCCCTACAGACGCCACGACCAATGACACGCGCCGCTGTAGATCACGTAACACAAGAGCTGGCCCCTGCGAGGAACGCACGCGGCATCGGTCTACTGTGGATGGTGATTACCTAGAAACGATGCGAAAACAAGCTCGGCGCCTGCGTTCGACTGTAGGAAATGAACTCCGTCTTTCCGATGCGAACAGGACGGCGTCGGCAGAGGTCCGTCGCACAGAAACACCACCAGAACCACGTCGATTGGAAACGAACGTGGCTATACCAAACGTTTTGCGTTTTATAAAAGAACAACGGGTTATCACCTCAGACGTCCATCCAATGCGGGCACACCTGTCTATGCAAAACTATCTCCGCCGTACGGAGACCCAACGGTCTGTGCCACCAATGCCTCGTTTCACTAACACAAGGCGGCATATACCGACATTGCGCACGGAAAGGCGACCTGATAACCCCGGTTCACGAGAGACAAGTGCAGACAACGGTGCAGGTCTAGACAGGCGAATGTCTCTTTCGCGTACGAGCAACCAACGGCCGACCTCTGGCACCGAATCCACAACGTGCCACGTCGGTCGGCTGCGTCACGATACCGCAAAAGCATCCAGAGATTACGATGGTATCCGCGAAACGCGGGTCATTATAAGTGGCGTCACAAACCGCTATGCAGTTCTGGGTCTACAGCCGATGCGAAAGTCGGAAGCAACGGCGAAAGACGCCCGAAGCAATCAACGACGACAAAGTTCGGCAATGTTGCCGCACAGATACGAAACACCGAGAAACCGACCCGACTCGCGCGCTGTAACGTCCCGAGATGGGCGCGAGGCCGGTTTGCGAACGGACCACGTGGGGAAGATATTAAGCGTCACGGGGCATTGTCCAGTCAACTTGAAAGGTGGCAAGGAAAAGCTCAGTTTTGCAGACAACGTTCACAAGGCGCGTGCGACTAGTCTCGTTGCCACGAACAAAGATTGGCGCGTTGTAAGCTCCAATAGATTAATACGCCATTATGACGTTGACCAGTACGCGCATTCCCGGATTGCTGGCGTCGGCTCAGATACGTTGCCGATTGGAAAAACGCGTGCTGACACATGCAGAAATTCACGCACGAATGGGGATAGCCGACAGAAACATGAAGTAAGACGAAAACCCGATTGCACTGCCGAAAGAAAACAGCAACACCCAATCGCAAACAGACAGTCTCGTGGTGATGTTGGTTACACAATACACGACACAAATGACTGTTATAGACGAAGGCATAATACGATTGGTGACGAACGAAGACACGTTGAACCAACAACAAATAAAGGCATTGGTATAAACCAACATTGCCAGGGACACAGGACACGAGCGCCAGATGTCGCTGTTAAGGCTGGACATTCTTGTATACCAAGATTAATTAATGATGTTGACACACAAACAGTTAGTTGTAGTAGTACGAGGCAGAGACACAGAACCAGTGCTAACAC
>JAODUO010000364.1:12500-30000 GCA_025642075.2 Ridgeia piscesae | reverse complement strand
ATGCACGGGAGCTGGCTAGTAGAATGTACTTACATTGTTGTTCGCATGAGTGACGTCATGCACGGGAGCTGGCTAGTAGAATGTACTTACATTGTTGGTCGCATTAATGACGTCATGCACGGGAGCTGGCTAGTAGAATGTACTTACATTGTTGTTCGCATTAATGACGTCATGCACGGGATGTGGCTAGTAGAATGTACTTACATTGTTGTTCGCATTAGTGATGTCATGCACGTGAGCTGGCTAGGAGAATGTACTTACATTGTTGTTCGCACTAATGACGTCATGCACGTGAGCTGGCTAGGAGAATGTACTTACATTGTTGTTCGCATTAGTGACGTCATGCACGGGAGCTGGCTAGTAGAATGTACTTACATTGTTGTTCGCATTAATGACGTCATGCACGGGAGCTGGCTAGTAGAATGTACTTACATTGTTGTTCGCATTAATGACGTCATGCACGGGAGCTGGCTAGTAGAATGTACTTACATTGTTGTTCGCATTAGTGACGTCATGCACGGGAGCTGGCTAGTAGAATGTACTTACATTGTTGGTCGCATTAGTGACGTCATGCACGGGAGCTGGCTAGTAGAATGTACTTACATTGTTGTTCGCATTAGTGACGTCATGCACGGGAGCTGGCTAGTAGAATGTACTTACATTGTTGTTCGCATTAGTGACGTCATGCACGGGAGCTGGCTAGGAGAATGTACTTACATTGTTGTTCGCATTAATGACGTCATGCACGGGAGCTGGCTAGTAGAATGTACTTACATTGTTGTTCGCATGAGTGACGTCATGCACGGGATGTGGCTAGTAGAATGTACTTACATTGTTGTTCGCATGAGTGACGTCATGCACGGGGTCTGGCTAGTAGAATGTACTTACATTGTTGTTCGCACGAGTGACGTCATGCACGGGATGTGGCTAGTAGAATGTACTTACATTGTTGTTCGCATGAGTGACGTCATGCACGGGGTCTGGCTAGTAGAATGTACTTACATTGTTGTTCGCACGAGTGACGTCATGCACGGGATGTGGCTAGTAGAATGTACTTACATTGTTGTTCGCATTAGTGACGTCATGCACGGGAGCTGGCTAGTAGAATGTACTTACATTGTTGTTCGCATTAGTGACGTCATGCACGTGAGCTGGCTAGTAGAATGTACTTACATTGTTGTTCGCATTAACGTATCATTCGCTGTTTGTAGTAGTAGTTCAATTTATAGAAAATACAAGCTGAAATGGTTATTAAAGAAATCTAACTTTACGCATTGTTTCTATATTACTCGTGACTGGTTGCGCATTGTTGACAATGCGACATAATGTAGTGTTTTGTTTTCAGAATATGGAACAAAATGCAACGTGAATTAATTTATAAAATGTAACCATCTGCAACTACAATATACAACACCACACCTGTTACATATAAACACAAACATGTGTGTACCACTGCATTGAAAGTGTGCAGTATAGAGGTTAGACCCTGGGTGCTGCGGACGTTCCGTTGATGTCTTTCCCATTTGTGTGTACTGACGACACAATGTTGTCAACGTGAAGAAAATATGTTGTTGTTAAAACACATTCAAGTATATTATAATGTTGTCAAATCGAGTCCAGTCGTTAGTAAGCCTCTATGATATCCTTTTTGTTGCCAAGTGTGTTGGCAGCATAACATGTGTGATGTCTACATATCTCGTCAGGATATGCTTGTCGACTTTAGAGCTATTTTTTTGGGCGGCGTTTTCGAGTATCACATGTTCAGAAAGAGAAGGTCAACCAGAACGCTTAATGATGGCCACAATCGTGCATGAGATGACTTCTTGTCAACACATTCCGGTTTCACTTCTCTGCTGGTAAGTATGTCAACACAGCATCTGATGTTCACGCTGTTGTATGATCTCATCGGAAGAAGAAAACTATTTTCTTCCACATCTACGTTCAATATAGTAACGTGTACGTAACTATACGGGTATTACGACACGTGTAGTACAAACAGAAACAGATACGTATGACGCACGCACGCACGCACGCACGCACGCACGCACGCACGCACGCACGCACACACACACACACACACACACATACACAAACACACACAAACACACACACACACAACGACAACAACACAACACTACCACCAACAGTATACCAACGGAAGACATGTATGAGGCATAGTCAAATATGTATGTATGAAGTTTAAAATAGAATCAACTTATAATATACATAAAACCAAATCTGGAAAAAGCGACAGGGATTGTTCAGTGTTGGGATATACAGTTTGTTATCAACAGGAAATTGAACCATGACAGCTATTCTGGATATACATGTGCATAGAACATGACAAATGTGACTGAATTAGGACGCTCAATAGTGGTGTATGATAATAACATTTATAATTATTAACATGCATATCCAAAGTTGGAATGACGTTCAAAACTATTCACAATGAAATGTTAAGACATATTATATAATGATTAATAGAGAGTAATAATACCAAACGTACACAAATGCTAAAATGTCATTGCGCAAACATATATTAAACAAAAAGAATACATACGAAACCATACGCTGGGTACACGCTCACCCGAAACAGCGCCCATCAGATGGCTGCCACACCCAGCTGCTGCAACCAGAAAGGGATTGTAAATGGCTGCCACATCCGAGGTTTGTTGGTCAATTGTATACTAAAACATGCAACAACCCGGGGCACATTAAAAGGCGGGCCACAACAGGCAGACCGCGCGGATACGGAAGACCACATTCACAAAATGCCACCGAACGATACGCTCCATGTTTACAAGCTTTGTTTTTGTTTGCGCGTGCGATCGCGAATATTGGAGAATTATTATTGGGTTGTACTAACAATTCTAAATGTAATACCGAATGGTGTTACTCGTATTTATAAAATCTTATAAATAAATTAAAATGTTAGGCCTTGCTATAATTAAGTCTACGAGTATTCGCTCAGTCAAAAACACGTCCCACATATAGACGGCAGCGTCATACTGTCAGTTTATATAAATCGTTTGATGTAATGACTCGCCTAACAGTACATGTGTTCACAGGGCACTCATTCCCGTTATTGAATACTGACCTTTACCTGACAGGTGAGGAATATTCTGAGGCTCCAACCGTCTTTTGATGTTCTTTGATCTATTGTTAAAGGGCATATATGTGGATTGATCTCGGATTGCACTGCTAGCTGCATATTCGTTAGTGGGAGGGTGAGTAGTTCGTGTTATTGAGGGTTATTTAATAGAATGTACTTCACTGAGATCATGGACGTTGTATATGAGGCTAGCTGTCTTTTGATTGAACAACGAGCCTAATGGTGCATGTTTTCAGGGGAGAGTATACACTTGTTATGGGGTACCGGCCTTTGGTGAGGACATCTGAATGTTGATGGACATTATGTCTTCACAAGTGTACGTTAATGATAGGCCTAGTTGTTATTACTAGTACTGATGCTCATTAGTACTTATGCTACTTATTACAATCACATTCGTTTTATCACCCCCATTAAAATTATAACACTGATATAAAAAGTAATATAAAAGTAATAGTAAAAATATATTTGAATATAAATTTAATAACATAAACATTATTAATATAAATTTAGTAAAATACAAAATATTTATATAAATTTAATAACATTAGAAATATTAATATGAATGTAGGCCATATACAGTCATATGCATGTTAAGAGTTATTACATAAATGTTACATATGCAGTACATGATGGCTCTTCAGGTGCATTTATATGCCTACATTCATTTGCGCATGGATATATGTACATGATGTAAAAACTGAAACGAAACAGTTATTTGAATATATTTGAATACACTTCACAGTTAGTTCACAGGCCTACTGATATATTTTAGATAAAACTAAATTAAGCAACTAGGACAACTCTAACTGGAATATGATTTGGGAATATCAAAGAAATATAATTATAAGCATCCACAAAAGGATTATGCGAATTATAACCTTAACTACATATAACTCGCATATTTGCAATGAAATGTCTCAGATACAGCCTTTCACCTACTATAAATGAGACCCTGGATGCAATAAAAAACTAAATATACACACATAGTTTGCATGGCTTTATATGTTATATAAAACATGTTTGCTAAATAACTACAGTGATATATGTATTCTATCAAATTATTATATATGTCAACTAAATCAATAAATACAATATATGTTCACGTTCATTAGCATTAGCCCATCTCCACACCACCTCACACTTTCTCACTTAAAGCTAACATATGAAATAAACACCTTATATATAAGGACTATACTACTTTACACCGGCGCCCTTTACACCATGACATTATGGTGGCTCCTATGACAGCGACATTATTGTCTTAATAGGAGCTACCGATCCCAGTTGTGAACATGATATGATATGTGTGTATGTTTGCATGTATAAATGTACTAGTGAAATTTATGTACTTTCAACAAATTCTATACCTACTTGGGGGTCAATAAATGTCATGGTTATGGTTGTGACCACCAATATTGTGTTCGAGGATACACATTGCTATACCTTTTTAACTTCTTGTGTTTTTCCCTCAAACAACATTATGTAACTGATTCCATAATGTTGTACTAATCCACTTATGTGGATTCCTAATTGCTATAACAATCACTTGGATTCTATAAGTATTGTGTATGGTGTCAGACGCAGGGTGTGTCGGACGTAAACGTTTTATCACACCACTGTTTCCGATTAACTAATGCAAAATAAATGGTGATTTTCTAACTGCACTGATTTAATTTGTTATTTTTAAGGCAGGCAGGCAGGCAGGCAGGCAGGCAGGCAGGCAGGCAGGCAGGCAGGCAGGCAGGCAGGCAGGCAGGCAGGCAGGCAGGCAGGCAGGCAGGCAGGCAGGCAGGCAGGCAGGCAGGCAGGCAGGCAGGCAGGCAGGCAGGCAGGCAGGCAGGCAGCAGTGTAAATGTATTTAAGGATTTGAAATGTAGTGGATATGTTTCTGTTCCAGTGTTGATGGCCTCCAGTCACAATGTTTTGCATGACACACTGGCAAAGGAGCTGCAAAAGATGATCAGACAACTAGAGCAACAGCGGTCTGATGTTCTACTTGGATGCTGACAGTCACTGCTGCAACATATGACCCCACCTGTAGCCAGACAACTAGAGCAACAGCGGTCTGATGTTCTACTTGGATGCTGACAGTCACTGCCGCAACATATGACCCCACCTGTAGCCAGACAACTAGAGCAACAGCGGTCTGATGTTCTACTTGGATGCTGACAGTCACTGCCGCAACATATGACCCCACCTGTAGCCAGACAACTAGAGCAACAGCGGTCTGATGTTCTACTTGGATGCTGACAGTCACTGCCACAACATATGATCCCACCTGTAGCCAGACGCGTCGTCCACAGAAAGAAGCTGGTGGAACAACAAGACCCAGTTCATCATCGTGGTCCCATTACAACAACATAACAATGTGACCCGGCTGACCACGGTCATTATGCGTCCGCTCCTGAAATACCAACTGGTCACCACATCATTTCCATATAACATAAATACTCCATGGTTTTGCAGATCTTGTCAATGCAAAAGACCAAGTAAAGTGCCTACAAAATTTCAATAAAAAATCTTGAATGTTATTAATTTTTTATCACTTCTCATGTGTGGTGCTACGGTATTTAAATGAAAAGACTGATTTATGAGTTTAATTTGCCAATACTATTATTATATTTTATTTGCATGTTTTTAAAGGTAAAACCCTTTACCTTACCTTTTCTGGAAAGGTAAAAACATGGATATTGTCGCTTCTAGTGGTGTTATTTTTAACATGATATACATATGGTATATACACTGTATTACACATTGTATTAAATATAATGTAATTATATATATATATATATATATATATATATATATATATATATATATATATGAGATGTCATTGTTGTAGTGAAATAGTAATACTAAGAATACTTACTGTGTTGGTGAAAATAAAAACACACAAGCAACAAATCCAAGAATTGTTATTTAGCCTTTCAAACATTGTATATGCTAACTTGTAGTACTGTAGTTAAGTTTGCGTATTACACGTATGCTATTATTGAAAGACATCTCAATATCACAAGAACACCGTAAAACAGCAACTATAAGGCGCCAACTACAAAAACGCACGTAAATATGGAGCGTATCGATCGGTGACATCTTTGTGAATGTGATCTGCCGTATCCGCGCGGTCTGCCTGTTGTGGCCCGCCTTTTAGTGTGGCCCAACAACCCCAAGAAGACAGACACACCATTAGGTTCAGAATTGCTGCTTTATTTTAATAGCTTATCGTAATCGCAGGGATGTGGCGGACTTGATATCAATGGTGAGAAATGAGAAACATCCACAAGCGTAATATGTGTCTGGATACCAAAGAACTATCTGTAAAGGTTGTGCTGAAGTTATCACGCGAAACGGGTCAAAGGTATGAACATCATAGCTACTGACACTGTTGCCAGTTTGCCATATGGAGGTAAATGTTATGTATTATTTACCATACACGACTTGACCATACGGGACACTTCACCTTGACCCAAGCGATATAGTTAAGTGTTTGTATAAGTGTTACTATTATTAAAGGTTACATATATTGTAAACCGTTAACAAGTTAAATAAAACAGGGATTTCCATTTTGCAGAATTGACTGGAACGAAGCTGATCCAACGGGATTTCAAGCCAACAAGCATACCCTCGAAATGAACACCTTTGTAAGTTTGTGATTGAATATTATATAGGTCTTTGCCCTCGCCCATGTCTCGCCCTCTGTCTCTGGCTCTGTCTCTGGCTCTGTCTCTGTCGCTTTATTTTTGTCTATTTCTCTCTCTCTCCCTCTCCCTCTCTAACTCTCGCCAGTTTCTATCCCATTCCTATTATCGCCTCTCCTTCCTTCCCTCTGTCCACCTGTCTTTACTTTCCATCTTTCTCCCTTTCCACATGTCCTATTAATCATCTTTCGCCATCATCTCTGTCCCTCCTCAGTACTCTCTTATCTCATTATCACCCTATCTCATCCGTAGTCTCGAACACTATTGATCTTGCCCATCCCTTATCTATTTCCCCCTTTCTCGGGTCTGCTCCTCCCTCTTCTCTACTCTCTCTGCTTTTTCTCCTCACTCTCCTCTGTCTCCCGTCTCTCTCGTCCCGGTCACCTCTCTCTCTTCTCTCTCTCTCTCCTTTCTTTCTTCTCACTCTCCTCTCTCCTGTCTCTCTCTTCTCTCTCCTCTGTCTCCGCTGTCTCCTGTCTTGTCTCTCGTATCCATCTCTTCCATATCCTCTCTCTTCTTGCCTTCCCTCTCTCTCTCTCGTTACTCTCTACCCTCTAATCTATCCTCTTTACTAAAATGGTAATGCACAGTTAATCTACGGTCAGTGTGTGTGGCACTAATAGTGGACAGCGAACGACTTCCATAAAACTGAGATGCGATGCCGAATCCTGTAAATAAAACGTCTCTCTGTAATTCTGTATTTTTGTCTGTCTGTGTCTGTCTGTCTGTCTGTCTGTCTGTCTGTCTGTCTGTCTGTCGATCTGTCAATATATTCCCCCCTCTCTTTCACCTCTCTCTCTCTCTATATATATATATATATATTATAAATAAATAAGAATATTATATATATATATATATATATTTTAAATAAATAAGTAAATATTAATATATAGTATAAATAAATAATAATATTATATATATAGTATAAATAAATAAGTAAATATTTATATATATATATATATATATATATATATATATATATATATATATATATATATATATATCCACATGTCCCCTCCTTCCCACTCATCTGCTCGCACAACTATTTATCACATTTATATCATAATTATCACTATTGTCTTATACTAATATTACAATAAATATATATTCCAGACTGTTGGGGCCCTGCTGTTTGTTGTCATGACAACACATTGTCTCGCCATCACCCCTGGTGAGGCTGAGGTCTGCCTGCGTAAATGCAACGTGACATACATGTACACATGCAGCAAGAAATGCAACATCCTCTACCCACAGGCCAAGAAAGACAATTTTGTCTGTCTGAAACTGTGTCGACAGCAATTCGAAATGTGTACGGACGAATGCGTCTATGCGCTGGATATATTCTGAACCTTGGAAGACTCGATACGACGAAACGACGAAACGACGAATTCGACGAAACGACACACTCAGTGCATTCTGAACACCCGCTGTTTTCTGCTAAATAATGCAAAATTGGGGACCCAACTGGCGTTACGTAACTTACAACTCTTACACCGCTGCAGATATGGGATCTATAGTGGAATGGATTAGCAAACAGCACTCGTGGTGGCCTGTAGTTATCGTGGAGCACAGGCAATATTATAGATTATTGCATGTTTATATCACATAAGGAGCATTTCTGAAATTATGTTGTCTTTTGTATAGCGGAGTGAAAGCACCTATACAGCTATTGTTTTCGTAATGGCTAAGATATAATTTATTGACTAGAATATTGAACTGAAACTCTCATTTGTTCACAACGTGACGTAAATGTTTTGACCGAATATATTAACGACGGGGCAATGAAATGACAATGGTTTATGTTTATTAACAATTATTCGAGTATGTATTGAACGTAACATTCCTGTTTGCCTGCTTATTGCACGAAATTATAACCATGCACATCAATTATTGCAACAGAAAAATCCAAGTGTTTATAATGTACATAAATGAGCTCGACAGGTAGGTATGCATTCACGTATGGTGAAGACCCATAAATAATCATAAAATATACCAGAATTTATACAACGCTCGAAGCCAGTTAAATGCTCATCAAGTTAAGAAGGTCAAACACTCTACATACCAGACTAAGTCCATTGAAATCGTTGTCCACTTGTCTTTTGACATTGACACTGTTACATTAGACAATACTTTACACTAGTTTTCAAATTAGGAAACACTACTTGTTATTTACATCGCATAATATTGAGAAACAACTTCAAATGATAGACGAATCGGTGTCTTAACAGGTGATGTTTCTCTTACTTGTAAATTAAAGTGCATACATTAACACGCTATAATTTATTCGACTCTTGAACGTTGCAGACGCTGTTTCGACGTTGTTTATTTTCAAATTAGCGTTGACATCTGTCTGTCCTTCATATTATATGTTATATCACTAGCACTAGTTAGTATGTCAATTCTCCTGAGTGAAGGCGATACATACCACTGGTCTATATACCTATATGTGTGTATTATATATATATATATATATATATATATATATATATATATATATATATATATATATATATATATATATATATATACTATCACTAATATTCCTAAATGACGATTGTGGTGACGTAAATAAATTTTTATATCACCACAACTTGCATAAAACGTTGCAACAGAACTAGCTTTATTCATAATAAGTTATAAACGACCCATGTGCATAGCGTTTAGTACGAACCACAAAATCGTGATTTAAAGTCGTTATCGAACATAGTATTTAAAAAGAGAAACACACGCCATACGCATAGGCCTACACTTCTTCGATGACTCAGCCAGATTCACTCAGCCAGATTCCTCCCGGATTTGCATGAACACGACGAATCCGTGTATCGTAACTTCTTCTGGATGCTAGGGGACTATTCGACTACCCGCTGGACATGATTACCTGTCGAATCACTCGTACTTTCTAGAGTTGGGTCAAATTGCTGCGACACTTAGTGTCGCAGCAATTTGACCCAACTCTATAAAGTACGAGTGATCCGACGGGTAATCAGGTCCAAGGGGTCGTCAACTGGTTGGAAACACTACCACAGAGAGCACTTCCGCGTGACAACTGGCCGCTACTTGATTTTAAAGTAATCGCATACGATGCCTTACGATTTCTAAATATTTTCTACTTCCTGTTTCCGATACACTCCGTCGTAAGGGCGAAAATGGCATAATATTAAGATTTAGGCGATAATCATATGATGTATTTATAACAGTCAATATTTGATCTGTACAGCACAATGGATCACATGCACACACCCGCACGCACGCACGCACGCACGCACGCACGCACGCACGCACGCACACAGACAATAATATATGTAATGAACAACATAACGGCGTTACACCATCAGTAGTATTTAAAACTATTTACTTGTCCAACGCCACGAATTTCATCGGCAGTCCTGTCGAATAGACTTTGTTCAGTTCACTTTGACGAGCATACAACGTCGAGTGTTTTGTGCTCGTCCGAAGTACCCAACTATGTGTGCCACCAAGTGTTTTTACAAGGGCACTTACATATGAAGCCACAGTCTAGATCAATCGTGGAGAGCCCAGTCAGTGTGTTGACGCGACACGGTAAGTCTATGTTGTGTTTTCAACAGTTTTTATTACACTAACTTTCATTTCCTGAAGAGTATTAGCATGTTTTATAATAAGATACTACTCTGGATACATATATCTCAACGTAATGTACATATTTGAGTTCCGACACAGTATACCCTTCAGACGGCAAGCAGCTGTTCCCAGTATTTTTTCCCGCGTTTGCCGATCTCGTTACGATAGCATACGATATGAAATCATTACACAGATACATTCCATACTAAGTTAAATACTCATATTCATCAACATCATCGTTGTGCAGCTTTAGTTGGGCGACGGCCTCGGCATGCTCTTTCCACATCTGCCGGTCTCGTGTTCCCCTCTGCCAGATGGCGTGCTTGTATTCGTCCAGCTCGTCTCTCCATCGTCTTCATCTCGATAATTTCTCTTCATAAGGTTTCTAGTATAGCAACGTTAAATATTAACATATCGTATTATTAACGAGGTAAATTAATCGGTATGCCATATTAAACAACGGTACAAAAACACATTGCAACGAACGTGTGGACATGCATAAAGAAAGCCAAAGCCTCATTTCCGGAAATCTCTTTGGACAGTCGGTCGTGACATTTGATTAACACAATAAACTTTCAATACTTAATGTTCACATAGGCGAAACGAAATAACCCTTATGTTTCGAATAACAATTTGTTTTGTGATATTAACTTACCTACACACATACATAAGATCTATGCTTAAATCAGTTGCAAAAGTAAAACATATTTTCATCGTCGATTTTTTCTGAATTACCGCTGTAACAAATAACACGGTTATGTCTGCAATGTGCGCTTTTGAATCGAATAAATACTAGATAGCAATGGATGATATTAATTATGAGGTTGCATATTCATATAGATGTTAAATTCAAACATTCCACGCGTCACAGCAGAGTGATAGTCATAGCATCTATGGGCACTTATTGGTCAAACATCAACCATCAGGGAAGTGTCTAAGACAAATCTAGAATCTTCCACTTAGAAAATAATTCCGATTACAAAATTGGCGTAATATTATTGATTGTAGACAGGAATGTTGAGATTGTATTGGTCCAAAGTATTGTCCTTATTTCTCTTTAACTTTATTTTCAGACTTCCTATATTCTGTAGCGACAATTGGGAATGCGACTGGCCTAACAAGGTCTGATTCAACATGAAAGTCGTTGTAAGTACATCAACCTTTACAGCCTGTATTGAATACTCAATCGTTTTTGAATTATGAAGATTATTGATTAACCGCTCGCCTTTCCAACTAGGTGTTACAACGTCCTCCAGCCCACGTCCTTTCGGTCAGCTATGTCTCCTCTATGTCAATTCTTCTGCTCTTGTCGGCCTCCTTTGTTGAAGTCGAATCGAGGTGACGTCCTGTATTAAAGTAATCACTATCAAAGAGTGTGACCTACTTCGGTACGATTCCACACGGCTGAGTCAAGCTCCATCTGCACAGACATTGCAAAAGCGCAGTGGCGCAGTGAGTAGAGCTTCGGACTCTCAACTAACAGAACTCGGGTTCGAATACTGAGCTGCCGTGACGAACCATGGGCACGTATATTCACGTGTATTCACTCTGCATTGCTCCAGTTTACGTAATGACAGTAAATGTAATTAACTGGTGAATGTCTTACCTGGACGAAGGTTTACGACTGTCGAATGATCACGGCGACACTGGGTTCGTTGTGATTTACGTCAACGTAAAATTAGTAGCGTATCGTCCAAGTAACAATGAAGGCTATCTAGTTATATTGACACTTACTGGAAACAAAATGATAGTCGTTCACATAACAAAAAACATCATCATTATTTATCTTTTCAGATATTTGCGTCGGTGCTACTAGTTGTCATGACACCGCGTTGCCATGGCCAGAGTATCGGTGCCGTCAGCGAAATAACCTGCAGGAACAACTTGTGGCTCGATTTATGGCGCTGCGTGTAAGAGAGAATGCGAGTTTGTCCTCATCGAGATTCCGGAAGACTTGACACAGTGTCGCAAGAAGTGTCAGCTGGAACTCGCTGATTGTATCGTCGGGTGCAAGCCGTGGTGGAAAGACTGGTGGTGACACGGATGGAGACAGTGCAAACAAAATAGTTGTCTTTCATCAGACGACTACGTAGCTTGAGAGAGATATCACCGACATAGCATAAGTATAGGTATAAGTATAAGCATAAGCATAAGCATAAGCATAAGCATAAGCATAAGCATAAGCATAAGCATAAGCATAAGCATAAGCATAAGCATAAGCATAAGCATAAGCATAAGCATAAGCATAAGCATAAGACAGTTTGTATATCTCAGACCATTTGGTTCACACATTAATCTTGCTTTGTTGCCGCGATGTTTATTATCTCTTGAAAAACATTCCCAGAAAACCACTTCAACGTTTTATTATAACACACTGCCGAACATCGTTTGCCTACAATTACAATTACACGGATATTTAAAATACGTTTTGTTGGACGATGTATTAGTATATATACAGGTTCCTACTGTCAAACCGAGCGATTATTATTTATACCATGACTGACGCCTAGGCCCGAATTGTTTTCAACGCTTAATGATATATGTTCATATTATAAATTACCGGGTGTGTAAACTGATCAATTCTGTAATAGTCCGTGTTGCAGTAGTATGTAACAGATACCAATATAACAGCGGCCTTCTTTGGTATTTATGGTCACTAGTCGCAGTTGTACTGTACATTATTTCACAATGACTCACAAACACACACACACGCACGCACATACGCACGCACGCACACACGCACGCAAACACAGGCACACGCACAGGCACACGCACACGCACACGCAAACACAAGCACACGCACACGCACACGCACAAGCACACGCACACGCACACGCACACGCACACGCACACGCACACGCACACGCACACGCACACGCACACGCACACGCACACGCACACGCACACGCACACACACAAACACAAACACAAACACAACAAACACAAACACAAACACAAACACACGAACGCACGCACACACACGCATGCACGCACACACACAACACACACATACACACGCACACAACACACACACACACAAACACACGCACGCACGCACGCACGCACGCGCATGCGCTCGCCACACGCGCACGCGCACGCGACCGCAGCACACCACACGCACACGCACACGCACACGCACACGCACACGCACACGCACACGCAAACGCACACGCACACGCACACGCACACGCACACGCACACGCACACGCACACGCACACGCACACGCACACGCACACGCACACGCACACGCACACGCACACGCACACGCACACGCACACGCACACGCACACGCACACGCATGCACTCACACACACATAAACAAACACACTCACGCACACACACAAACACACGCACGCACGCACACACAAACAAACACCAACACGCACACACACACACACACACACATTCACGCATGCACACGCATGCACGCGCACACACACACACACATAAACAAACACACACACACAAACAAACGCACGCACGCACACTCAAACAAACACACACACACACACACGCACACACACACAAACACACGCACGCACGCACGCACACTCAAACAAACACACACACACACACACTCACGGACGCACACACACACGTGCGTACACGCATACACATGTGCATCTCTATTCAGCAATTCAATATAAGATTTCGTGGTTACAATCCTGTGAAATGCTTTATTTAAATTCGACCAACGCCAAGTAGTAATTCAGAGCTGGATTGACATCAATGAAAATAACCTCTTACCGTTTCGATATTTGCGTACCTTACGTCATACCAAACAGAGGCATATCAATGAGAATTAAAACCAGTCCTCATTCTGTCTATAACAATAAATGGTGAAGAAACGTGGATACTACGATCCCAGGAGATACAGGCCCTTCAGGGTTTTTATATATGTGTTGCATTAAAGGTACTACCTAAGCAGACATATTGCAAAACAACCAGATCAGAGAAAAGATCTTTACCTCTGAATCTATATCAGATGTCATCATTCATAGACTACTCCGATAGTTTGGACAAGTCGTATGTCGTATGCCAAGCGAAAGTTTAATTAAAATAGCATACAAAGAAGATTTTCGAAAAGCTTGCAGCGATCAATTCAGACAAAACATTAGACTTCCGCTGGTACCAACAGAGCGATGTGTACTGTATCGTAGGAGGAAACGGCGGGATCACGCACGCTTGCTCAGGCTCGCGAGTTGTAAGTGGCATGACTATCTTTACGATGATTCTCCAAACCCTCGGATCAATTTTGAAAAACCAATTTACGAACTATTCCAATGAACCTGGTAGATGATTTGCAACATCTCAGATGGATATCTGCATAGCTGACAGAAATGTGGACCCACATACACCAGACAAACAGTTTAAAATATATATATAGAAGACAGTGTCGCAGTAATGTCAGAACTGGTCGTTAACAGACTTGTTAATTAACTATTAAAACACATGTTGAAATTAATTAATTCGCCCACCGCAAACCTGCCGGTCTTGTGGAACCACATCTTTATAATCTCTATCTATTTTTAATATAGATCAGTGTGTGTAATTGTTTAAATTAACTACATTATTTTATAAATGTTACAATTAGTGATTATTACAAATGAAAACATATTTTAAAAGATACGTTATTGTAACCATTCACCTAGACCGAATGCCTCCTAAATCTAATCGTAATCGTGAAATGTGTATAGCGCTGTTCCAACAAGTAACACATGATAAAATTCATCACATATCCATCTATAACCAACGAAGGTCATAAACATTTTAAGAACGATATACTACCCCCATAACTACTATTTCAACTTATGAATACGATGGTTGCTGTGCGCCTGTTATTAAAGCATTGTGTGTTTATAGTGTGTGGGCCTACACAATGTTGTTTGCACCATTATAATTCATTGTGTTAAATATATATATTTTATGCATAGAACAACAAAATTAGCAAACAATATATATCTACTTGATGTACACCCAAAATTATATTTGTGAATGTTTTGTTTTATTCACAACAGTTGGCTGCATCGCCCATTAAGAACTGCTTTAAGGAGAAAAGTACTTTTGTGTTTACTTCAAGTACATGTTTTTACTTTTTAGTTTTACTTCAAGTACATTTTTCTAGAAGAACTTTTACTTGAGTAGCTTTTTCTACGGTTACTTTTACTTTTACTTTTACTTTTACTCAAGTACAAACCAAATGTACTTGTTACAGCTCTGTGTTGAATACATGGTGAACGTGACGCACACTACATCAACGGATGTTTTATATCCAGTCATAAAGTCTACAACAAAATCAACACGTGTCATACAACACGAGTCATATATCACGTGTCATCCAACACGTGTAGGTTATTTACCTCTTAACACCATTTAGAGGTCGCTGGTTGCAACTTAATATATAGTCACTGTAATTTACCTGCGCATAATCTTGTTTACCACTGTTACAAGACAGTAAGTATATATGATGCTTCTTTGTCTATTTTATATAAATACACGTATAACACCCATTCACATTCACATATGCATACACATATCCATACATACATCGTACATACATGCATTCACACATACATACATACATACATAAATACAACATGTTACGAATTACGTATTACCAGAACGATAACATGACTGGAGTAGCGATGAACAACTTACGTTCAATGTAATACATACATACATACATACATACATACATACATACATACATACATACATACATACATACATACATACATACATACATACAACAAACATACACATCACATACATACATACACACACACATACATACATACATACAACTACATATATACATACATACATACATACATACATACATACATACATACATACATACATACATACATACATATTTTATCATCTACGTATACCACGTACTCTGTCACGATACATACGTATGACACATACAACATACCTACATACATACATACATACATACACATACATACATACATACATACATACATACATACATACATACATACATACATACATACATACATACATACATACATACATACATACATACATACATACATACATACATACATACATACATACATACATACATACATACACATACATACATACATACATACATACATACATACATACATATTTTATTTTCCTTTCTTACCGTTTCTGTCAGGCTGTGTGCTGTCTGTTGGGTCGTCCAGGATCTCGTCTGACGCACATTTACAAAGCAGTCCCTGTTTCAACATGCAAGTCCTCGTAAGTACATATGTCCACACTGTTGTTAGAATACGTCCGAAGAAGTAATAATGAACTATGTAAGTAAAACTATACACAAGTCAAGGACCTAGACTACGACGATCCCTTCGTTTAGTTTAGCCTTACAACTAACATTCGTATTGTTGACATAATATGTAATCGTATATGGATAACGATGACATGCTATGTAAATATTGAAAGAGAACGACCAAATATAAGCATTTAACTTAACTAAATCATTTTACTAACACAATCTTTCTAGTCACCAAGCCTTGCTACTAATCAATTCTTCCAACAAAATATTTCAACCAATCAAGTATTTCTACCGACCAACTCGTTTTACCAACCAGATATATCTGCCAACCAAATCGTTCTACTAACCGAGTATTTCTACTAACCACAACACATATACACACATATTGCTCAATTAGTATGATTTGTTCGATATTGTCTCGTAATTACGTATCACAAATATATTGCATACATTTCTAACAGCCTTATTGCTTCTCCGAATCAGAGGGGTTTTCTTTTGATTAAGTGGTTATAGCGAAGCCACCTTACGTCTGGCCGAAAAGCCGTTAAGTATATGTAATGCGAGAGGTTATACAACATTTAACACGACAGCCACAATAACCTGGACACAACACAACCTGTTATGTTAACTGGAATAAAAATATAGAAATGTTTAAAAATCGTCCTTCTAAAATTGAGCAATAAGTATGCCTCATTTCACAGATAGTGGCGTCGGTGCTGCTTGTTGCCATGGGGCTACGTTGTCATGGTAACAATGACGTAGAACCAGCGACATGCTTGGGCAGATGTAAGAAGATTTAC
>JAODUO010000364.1:5000-7500 GCA_025642075.2 Ridgeia piscesae | reverse complement strand
GCGACCTTGTGCGTGACTGCCATTGCGCTGCCTTGACCTGCATGACGACGTTGACGTAAGTGTGCCTGATACTGTTGTACCGTTAACAGCATAGTACGCCTTGTATGAAACGTGTGCCGTTCGTGTTGTGATAGCCCTGTTGTACTGCGCAACGCTACCTGTGACGCATGCAGGCCCCTGCTGTGCTGGCCGGTACCATATGCTTGCGACGCGTGCAATGCGCTGCGCGACGCCATGCAAGCCGTTTGGTAACCGACGTGCGGGCCATGTGACCGCGCGGGATGACCAGGCGGGACGTTCGACGACAAACCGCAGTGACCGCGGCCGCCGACCCCGGTAAAGCCTACTGCGCCGTACACAGCGCTGTGCTTGCGCGTTGTGTGCTACATGCCAACACTCTGGTGCGACACTTTTGTGTGCAAAAGCGTTGCCAGCCTGCGTGTGAACCCCTGCGACAACCGTGGGCCCGTGCAGCGCGTACGCAAGCGCGCGTGTGCCTGCGCGGCTGACGCTTGTGCCTTGCGGCGTGTGCGCGCGTTGCGTTGCCGACGCGCACGTGCGCTGCGATAGCCGTGCAGCGTGAGCGGCCTGTCTGGCGACGCGTGTGACCCCAACGCGTGCGTTGCTTGACCGCGCCGTGGCGTGCGCGCGCGTTGCCGGCGCGCGCCGTGCGACCCCCGGCCGTTGGCGCGCTGCGTGTGACCACCGCGACCGGGCCCCGTGGCGCGCGCGCGACCGTGGCGACCTGTATGTGTGCGCCGCATGCGTGCCGCGCGCCGGTGGCGCACTTGTACACCATGCCCGTGCATAGCGCTGCGTGTGCGTGCAGACCGCGTGACCTTGTGCGACATAACGCGTTGGCAGCGCGCTGCGTCCAGCGCATGGCCAATAACGCGTGTGTGACGGCGGACGCACCTGTGTGCAGCGCGCATCGCGTGCGGGCTGCGGGCGCGGTGCCTGTGCCAGCGCTTGTGCGTGGGGCCAGACGCACGTGCGGCGATGTCGCTTGTGGGGACCATGGCGCCGACCGCGCCGCGCGCCGCCGCGCCGCGCAGCCCGCACCGCCCCAGCCGCCGCGGCACAGCGCACGCACACCGCGACCGCGGCGCCGGCCGCGCGCGCCCGTACGCGCGGGCGCCGCAACGACAGCAGCACCGCAGCACACGCCAGCACGCAACGCCCGACCGCCAGCACAGCACACGGCCACGCAACGCACAAGCACACGCACTCGCCACCGACCGACCGCACAGACCGCCAGCCAGCACACGCAACGGCCCGCCAGCGCCACGCCACGCCACGCCCGCCACGAACACGCACGCCGGGAACCCGCCACGCCGCCCCACCGCCCGCACACAAGCACCGGAACGCCACGCCGCCCGCCCGCCACGCGCCGCACCGCACCGACCGCACCGCCCACGCCACGCACCGTGCGGGAACAGCACCGCCGCACCGACCGCACGTGGGGGGGGGGGGGGGGGGGGGGGGGGGGAAAAAAAGCCTACGCACGCACACGCCACCCCGCACCGCCCGCCCGCCCGCCCCGCCCGCCCGCCCGCCCGCCCGCCGCCAGCCCGCCACGCACCACACGCACACGCACACGCACACGCACACGCACACGCACACGCACACGCACACGCACACGCACACGCACACGCACACGCACACGCACACGCACACGCACACGCACACCACGCACACATATAAAAAAAAATATATATATACGATACATACCACCGTGTGTACACGTGCGTACGTGCGTATGTGCGTGCGTGCGTGCGTGCGTGCGTGTGTGCACGTGTGTAGTATGGATTATCTTGAGCTTGTAAATATACGTAATATAAGTTTTATTAAACTATAGTGTACGAAAACTGTATGTGATGACCATACATAATTTTATTTCATTGTTCACAGATACCCCGCAGGTTTTGCAGGACGGACTAAACACAGTCAGTATACAAAGGCAACAGCGGTCCCTATTTCAACATGAAATTCATTGTAAGTACTTCAGCAATTGCAGTTGTTAAACTGTATCACAAGAGAACCAATTCAGCAACTGTCAACTAACATAAAAAGTCAACGACTTCCTGTTTGCCCCTATAAACATTGTAAAAACACATATATACGTACGTTTATGTATAATATTGTGAATGTTTTGAATAAAGGAACTACTATAACGAAAGTGCCACACAATTGTATTATTATTCTGTTGAGATGAGTGTGCATAACGACCTAAGCATTTGGTTGAGTTATATCGTATGGTTTACAATAATAATATATGTGAATTCCAACGTCTAAAGAAACTGCAACGTATTAATTCGCACGTTATAATATTACAATTTTTCAGTCAATCAGAAGTGTCACAACGAAAACCTTTCGCGGTTTCCCTAGGCCAAGACAATGATATCTAATGATAGGCCGTCACTTACTCGGACGTGATTTTGTTGTCATGTAACTCAACAACCCATGTCGAATCCATCCCCAACCGTCACGGAACTCGCAC
>JAODUO010000363.1:287500-357992 GCA_025642075.2 Ridgeia piscesae | reverse complement strand
CCTATCTTCCTCATGGTGTCCTTATGCATGGGGTGAGTCTGTCCTATCTTCCTCATGGTGTCCTTATGCATGGGGTGAGTCTGTCGTATCTTCCTCATGGTGTCCTTGTGCATGATGTGAGTCTGTCCTATCTTCGTCATGGTGTCCTTGTGCATGGGGTGAGTCTGTCTTGTCTTCCTCTTGCCTTGCGGGCGAGACTGCTGGCCAGGCAATCCCGGAGAGTGATTGGAGAGTGATTATGGAGAATCCTATGGATTGATTATTTTTGTACACGTAAAGCATGTATATATAATATTATAAATATATATTGTGTCGGAGGCAAGAGTGCGGCCATGGGCATAGCAGAGAAACGTGGCAGCGTCGCCGTCACGTACATACGTACATACAAGGTCTTTGAAGATTGTTAGTTAAGGAATAAAAACAAGAATACAATATGGAATCGTAGCTTGTTATTCATCCGAGTCGTCTGTAATAAGATTTATGTAGAAGAATCTATATTTTGGACACTTATAGAATGTCATTAGAAAAGCACGTTTTGTAGTATTGCAACAAAGAGTCAGAATGTTAAGTCGTGTATTTAGATGTAGAAAAACCATAAATCTAATGTAACATGTTAAAAAGCAACATAAAAACCATGACATTGTATACATGCATTATCCGGTATATCTAATTCACTTTCTTGCTGAATTACACTTGTATTGTTGAACAGATCCAAGAATATTGGAGTTTTTGTCAAAATTGTATTAATAGGCTAGTCATAAAAATACAATGTTTTACAACAATATTCAACTAAGCAACAAGAAAGTTATGAAGACTGTTCTGAACAAACACAGATCAGTCCTGGCATGTAAAGAAACACATTAATGGACAATGAGAACACAGAGGCAGTTATTTCAACTGGTGTTCAGTTACTGTGCACTAACAGCACAGCCAGAGTGAATGCCACAAGTTCTAGTATACAGTGTCTCGGTGTTGTCTTCGCAGACACTGCTGCTCAATCGTGCGTTCTATGTGAGAATGTCCTCCGCCTTCATTCGACCAACTGTGATACTGTTCAGTCAGAGCACATTGTTTCAACTTCTTCTGCATCGTGGAAATCTGGAACAGTTGGAAACACCTTTGGTTAACTTACAATATTACATCCAGCGTATCTAGAATATTAGCATCATGTATTTTGTTTAAGGATGAATTTTCCTTGAGGCTATCTCAGTTAAATGCTCTCCAGGAGTAAGGCAGAACCACCTCTCTCACTCACCTGGTCCTTGTCTGCAGGAGTAAGACAGAACCACCTCTCTCACTCACCTGGTCCTTGTCTCCAGGAGTAAGAAGAACCACCTCTCTCACTCACCTGGTCTTTGTCTCCAGGAGTAAGGCAGAACCATCTCTCTCACTCACATGGACCTTATCTCCAGGAGTAAGGACAGAACCACCTCTCTCACTCACCTGGACCTTGTCTCCAGGAGTAAGACAGAACCACCTCTCTCACTCACCTGGACCTTGTCTCCAGGAGTAAGACAGAACCACCTCTCTCACTCACCTGGTCCTTGTCTCCAGGAGTAAGACAGAACCACCTCTCTCACTCACCTGGTCCTTGTCTCCAGGAGTAAGACAGAACCACCTCTCACTCACCTGGCATTGTTAGCAGTAACAACAATTTCACTCACCGGTCCTTGTCTCCAGAGTAAGACAGAACCACCTCTCTCACTCACCTGGTCCTTGTCTCCAGGATAAGACAGATTTACCACCGGTCTTTTCATCACCTGGTTCACTTCTTGCCTCCAGGAGTACACAGAACCACCTCTCTCACTCACCTGGTCCTTGTCTCCAGGAGTAACACAGAACCACCTCTCTCACTCACCTGGACCTTGTCTCCAGGAGTAACACAGAACCACCTCTCTCACTCACCTGGTCCTTGTCTCCAGGAGTAAGACAGAACCACCTCTCTCACTCACCTGGTCCTTGTCTCCAGGAGTAAGACAGAACCACCTCTCTCACTCACCTGGTCCTTGTCTCCAGGAGTAAGACAGAACCACCTCTCTCACTCACCTGGTCCTTGTCTCCAGGAGTAAGACAGAACCACCTCTCTCACTCACCTGGTCCTTGTCTCCAGGAGTAAGACAGAACCACCTCTCTCACTCACCTGGTCCTTGTCTCCAGGAGTAAGACAGAACCACCTCTCTCACTCACCTGGTCCTTGTCTCCAGGAGTAAGACAGAACCACCTCTCTCACTCACCTGGTCCTTGTCTCCAGGAGTAAGACAGAACCACCTCTCTCACTCACCTGGTCCTTGTCTCCAGGAGTAAGACAGAACCACCTCTCTCACTCACCTGGTCCTTGTCTCCAGGAGTAAGACAGAACCACCTCTCTCACTCACCTGGATCCTTGTCTCCAGGAGTAAGACAGAACCACCTCTCTCACTCACCTGGTCCTTGTCTCCAGGAGTAAGACAGAACCACCTCTCTCACTCACCTGGTCCTTGTCTCCAGGAGTAAGACAGAACCACCTCTCTCACTCACCTGGTCCTTGTCTCCAGGAGTAAGACAGAACCACCTCTCTCACTCACCTGGTCCTTGTCTCCAGGAGTAAGACAGAACCACCTCTCTCACTCACCTGGTCCTTGTCTCCAGGAGTAAGACAGAACCACCTCTCTCACTCACCTGGTCCTTGTCTCCAGGAGTAAGACAGAACCACCTCTCTCACTCACCTGGACCTTGTCTCCAGGAGTAAGACAGAACCACCTCTCTCACTCACCTGGTCCTTGTCTCCAGGAGTAAGACAGAACCACCTCCCTCACTCACCTGGTCCTTGTCTCCAGGAGTAAGACAGAACCACCTCTCTCACTCACCTGGTCCTTGTCTCCAGGAGTAAGACAGAACCACCTCTCTCACTCACCTGGTCCTTGTCTCCAGGAGTAAGACAGAACCACCTCTCTCACTCACCTGGTCCTTGTCTCCAGGAGTAAGACAGAACCACCTCTCTCACTCACCTGGTCCTTGTCTCCAGGAGTAAGACAGAACCACCTCTCTCACTCACCTGGTCCTTGTCTCCAGGAGTAAGACAGAACCACCTCTCTCACTCACCTGGTCCTTGTCTCCAGGAGTAAGACAGAACCACCTCTCTCACTCACCTGGTCTATGTCTCAATAAGAAGAACACTTCTCACTACTGGTCCTATATCTCAGGAGTAAACAGAATCACTCTTACTCACCTGGTCTATAAAATTATATCTAGATAATACAGAATTACCTATCCGTCATAGATCAGTCTCATTGCAATGTAATTATACACTATACCAGTTATTATGTGTTTTTATGACTAATACGTAATTTATTTATATATTTAAAAGTGCTACGCTATTTAATATCGCACTAATGTTATTTATTTGTATACCTATACATATTTTTTACATTTATTTTAAAACACTAATATTTGTTTTAGTGTATACATATATCTTTTTATGTCTTTTAAATTGTAATTTGTTGTGAAACGCCACGAACGATTATGGATGTGGCGCTATACCAAATAAATATATTATAATTATTATTTATTAAAGTATTTTAAATATAAGGATCTAGGACACAAAAAGTTCAAGCACTTATTTGCAAGACGTAATAACGGGTTGTAATGGCACAAGTGATCTGAGCATATTTTACCCGTTCCAATATCGGCAAAGTCACTCTGCTCAACTTGCAACGAGGTAACCAAGAAGATGTCTGGAGACGCTGACCCTTACTCAAAGTACCGCTCGCCGCTGTCAGCACGCCACGCAAGTGCGGAAATATCATACAATGTCAGCGAAGAGAAGAAATATTTTCTACATGGCGAAAACTGTGGACTTGGCTGGCGAAGGCAGAAAAGGTGGGCATACAGATGGAGGAGCCCGCACAGCTGCCAGCTGGCAATCAGTGTCAATGATCCGCCGTGGTACTGGTCTGGTTAGAGCGGTGTTACATATATTTTGTTGTATTCTGATGATTATAACTTGTTAAGAACATTTATAAAGTCCACAGTTGAGCAACTTCGTTTTTTCCATCAGAATACTAATACTAAAAAAATTAATACAGATTTTGCTAAGTAATAACCACCAGTATCTACACTTGCAGCTCAATGCCTCGATGCTTACATTTGTTTCAACCCTGGCTGACAGACATCTCAAGTGATTCCCCTGGCACAACGCCAAAGAACTGTTTGGTTTTTGTCACGCAAGTTGATGAATGACCATTACCCGTGGTGGCAACTGGCCAACTGCCATACAAATACAAGATCGTGGAACCGGAACCCTGGGTAGGCAAACTGTGCTATTTGATTATCTATAGATTAAAATACCAACTTTGGAGCATTGTAACAGTACCATCTCCCAAGCTCACAAAATTCTTTTAATAATCATAATAGTATATTTTATTTGCCACATCGAGTATTGTTCGTGGTGCTTCATAGCCTTCACAACATATTAAGATACATAAATAATAAAAATGTGAATATATGGATATTAATTAAAATGTTTGTAGTAATAACATTTGTTGCAAAGGGTACCACTGTCTCAGTAATTGTTACGTAAATGTAAATGTTTATTGATTCTACAGCGCCATATTTGTATAATTATATAGTGCTATACAAGTACAAGAAAAATAGTATAAAATGAAACCAGTTTGATTTTCTAGAAAGTTATTATCAACCGTATGCCTTGCCCCTGGTGATGACTGCAAAAAGGGAGTGGTTAGTGGGATCAAGTTCAAGATTTAATTAACAAATAAGTAACAGTGATACCTGCTGCCCTTTGTTTACATTTATTACTCCTAGATGGGATTTGGCTAGATTTTAATCCTAACAATAACACAGCATTTCTGAGCACCATTAATCAGTATGATAGCTGCTGAGAGGCAAATAATAATATGTATGCAACTGCCGTCACATACACCCTCCTATGCAAAGCAATAATGCAAGACCAAGTTTGATTGAAATTGGCCAACTGAATGACTTTAATATGTACACATTATTATAAACAACAGTTACATAAGTATAGTATCAGCAAACATGCCGGCTTCAAAGGCATTGGAAATCAACACCTACATGCATTATACATATGTACAACCAACACCAACAATATAATTACACATTATTTACGATTGACACCAAATTGGTGGGGGTCAACACGCAATACTGCCAACGTTAATTTACCGCACTAAAAACCCTGAGTACACCATAAGAGGAAAACAAAATGAGGCTAAAACCTCGTGCACCTAGACAGGGAAAAGCGTCAACAAACTATAATGTGTGGAACAGGGAGGTGGGTGGGATAAACAATTTCCCAACAGCAAACAACTATAAATTTGCAAATACGAATAAATTAAATTGAATTCTGCAATAAGTGATGATGCTGCTTCTCGTTGAACTCAAAGTGGCGAATGGGACGAGTACTGGTTTGAACTGGATTTATAAAGACTCAGGCTGATTACTACGGACGCCGCTAGGGTATTACTGAGATTACTACTGGCCTAATCCACCTGATGTCGCCACTTGAATTATCACCTCACAGGATTATTGTATGCAACTGCCGTCACATACACCCTCCTATGCAAAGCAATAATGCAAGACCAAGTTTGATTGAAATTGGCCAACTGAATGACTTTAATATGTACACATTATTATAAACAACAGTTACATAAGTATAGTATCAGCAAACATGCCGGCTTCAAAGGCATTGGAAATCAACACCTACATGCATTATACATATGTACAACCAACACCAACAATATAATTACACATTAGTTACGATTGACACCAAATTGGTGGGGGTCAACACTAGGTCACCCAGAAAATCAAATGTGACCGACCCCCACAAACTAGAGCATCGACTGAAGCATGATGTGCGTTTCTGAGTTACATTTCTTCTCGTAATAACAGTGTCTTGTCTTTCAGTGTCGGCAGCATGTCTCTGCCTGGCAGTGCACCACAGTACCCACAGGTCAGCCATGCCCAGGCTGCCTTCTCTAATGAAGATTTACTCAGAGGAGGGTCAGCTACTTCACATGTAATTAGGTCTTAACAATTGTATTAATTTTTATAGAGAATGTACATAACTGTATCCTACATTTCCTAACTTATTGTAATAATGTTTTAGTGTAATACCTCTGGGAATGCAACAATTTATATTCCCTACATTACTATTGTCATGGCCATTGCGATATTTCCAATCCTTCTATTTATACTCATTATGAACATGTTTTTGTCTTCAAATGTAACCACAGTGAACCAGGTAATACATTTTTATGTACTTATATTTATCAGTCTCATTTTGCATCTGATTTGTAGCTGATGTTGCATGCTTTTAACTGTCACATATGTCATGTTTTAGGTGATACTCTGGGAAAAGCACAGCTAATATTTTGAGGAAAGAGATTCAGGAATTGGAAGATTTATTGAAAGGTAGGAAATACTTAGTAATGTCAAACTATCACAATATTTTACAGAATCAGTGTGGGCTGCACCTGTAACTGTATTCTTCATGTGAGAAGCTTTGCAAATATTTGTCACCATAATAATTATATCAGTATGTTTTTTCTAAAATATATTGAACATTAAAGACAGACAAACTACAACTATCCACGAAAACAAACCACAATGATCCATGCCCATATGCATGGAATAGGCAAGACTTTATTGTGGGTAACTGCATCTCATAGATGATGACCCAGCTAAGTCTCTTCCCTGATGCACAACAAGAAAGGGTAGGGTAAGCATGAGTTACATGTTTTGCAGCAAATGGCGAGTGATGTTAACTAAGATGCTGCACTTGTGGTGTATTTTAATGTGCCTCCTTTGGAGTGTTGAAAGTGTATCTCATCCAAGGTGCCAAGGTCCTCTTGCCCTTTTATGTGGTCACTTGCTTCCTCTGATCTACCTTTGTTTTCCAGATTCGTTCTTCAATATGACATACTTGACTGCTGACCTCCAGTAACTGATGCCTTTGAATTGTTAGATAATCAGTGAATATATGGTAGCATTCAGTGATACAACCATGCATGCACATTGCACATGTCACTGCCTTGCTGGTGTGTTGTCTGCAGATGTTGGTTCTTGTGATGGTTGCTCCATTGTCATACACATGAATTATCAAATGTCTAAGAAGATAAAATGGTACATTTCCTTTAGCTAAAACAGCATGACATCACACTGCATTTAAAAGTTGTAAGATGTGGTAATTTTTATTAAAGGTAATCATTTGATGAAGTGTGTGTGTGTGTGTGTGTGTGTGTGTGTGTGTGTGTGTGTGTGTGTGTGTGTGTGTGTGTGTGTGTGTGTGTGTGTGTGTTTGTGTGTGTGTGTGTGTGTGTGTGTGTGTGTGTGTGTGTGTGTGTGTGTGTGTGTGTGTGTGTGTGTGTGTGTGTGTGTGTGTGTGTGTGTGTGTGTTGGAGGGGCCGGGATATATAAGCCCCTCGCTCACCTCAAATACTGAGGGAGCTCAGCCCATCCAACCCCTCCCGTTCCGCGACGCGTAATAGGGCCTACGAAAAAACGCACCTAGGGCCTATATATATTTGATATGTGTGTGTGTGTGTGTGATATATATATATATATATACATATGTATGTATACACACATATGCATGCATGCATGCGCGCACGTGCACACACACTGGTTTTGTCTGGTCATTATTTGCCTTGAGTAGCTGTGTCAGAAGTCATCTAACTGTATTGAAAGCAGTGAGTGTGGAGGCTCACCAAGTTGTCAAAATTGTATAATTATGTTCTCTCCTTTTTATCACAAGTATCACTGCTAATATGAAATATACCTATTAGGCCTTGTATTTGCTACTTTATCAATGAGTGAAATAAAATGTATGTCCTACGTACCATTTCAATGCCAGTTGTTATAAGCAATGTGCATATTGCTTATGGCCAAAGTAACTATTGTTGTCATTGACACAGTATGGTTCCAATTTGGCTTTTTTCTGAAACCAACAAAGTTAAGTCTTAATTCCACCACACTACAGAATGCATTCCCAATGCTTTATTTTTTACATCCTTCATTGCACCAAATACAGACTAAATCCAATGAGTATTGTCACTGAATATAATAATGCAACTTTTAGGAGCCATGGCCATCTTGTCAATCTAAAATCCTCTCAAGAGTGCCTGGATGGTCAGATTTTTATGGGGGAAGGGGTAACCTTATAAGCTATATATTATTTACTTAAAGAGATATGTCAAGACTGAGTAAATGACATGAAAGAGGAATAAGTCAGTTGTCTATCTATACCACTGACACATGTCTGTCACTAGCTGTTGTCAAAGGAAAGTCCAAGATGCATCAGGATTTATGACAGGCTTACAGGAAGTGTGACTGGGCATGCCTTTGATCTCATATTGGCCTGTAAACTCTGTGAGGATACAACAATCATTGATCCATTGTTCTGAGCAAGTGCACTAATTGGGCTGTGTAATAGCATTACCTTTGACAAGTTGTTTTACCTCACTTTTCTGAAATCCCCATTTTAAAGTAAAATATGGACATTATTATGTAGGGTAGGAGTGACATAACTGTTTTTGTATATTTTTATTTCACAATATGGTAGCAACAGACTATGCATGATTTTCTTGCAGATTATATGGTTGGCTGTCACAGACATAATCTTTCTGCATATATACGCAAGCTCTCAGTTGCAGTGTGGTCAGCACCATAAGAGGTATTTATTTTTTATATTGTATATAAAGGGGAGATTAAATGCACCACTCTCAAATCCGTCCTTCCATCCATGCATGCATACATGGATGCATCTTCGAATGAATCGTCTTGATGCCATAGCATGAACTCATTCATCATGTATACCAATAATCTATCATACCAGTTCATGTATTACATGTCTATTCATTATGTGAAAATGTACTTATGTTGTAGGTAGCATGTGACAGCTGTCACTGGCTGTATCATGCTACATGTGCCGGGAGCAGGAGTGGTGGATACTTCCGATGTGATCTCTGCCAGCTGCAGGGAGATGACGATTCGGACGACTCTTCAAACTAGTTGTAGTAGTAGTTCGAAACATTTACAACATTATTCAAAATATTAATCTGCATTTCCTAAGAGTTCGCAATAAACATGATCAGACCAATTAATCCATTTAACAAAATGATCCAATTTAGATATAAAACATTATTATGGTTATTACATGTACATAGTTACATATGCAAGTATACCTAGATTTTATGTCACTATGAAAATGCTGGTATATTCAGTTACAACTCCTGTATGGGCTGTTTGGAGGTAATCACCTAAGACCTAAGACCAATATGGAATGTCGCATACTTAAGACAAGACCTACTACAAGGACATTCCATAAGATTTACGTAGTATTCACAATATTCGGTATCTTTGACCATAACATGACTTTGAAAGAAGTCGGAACACTTTAAACACAATACATGCATGACATCACAACTGTGGCATAATGCCAAATGAATAAATTATCCATGCAAGACACATATTTGACCTCCACACAGATCTACAACCAACTGTTGGACCTGTGGTGAACAGGTGGACCTATGACTGACAGCCAGGCCTACAACTGTAACAGACAGACACACAGACACACAGACATATAAGAGATAGGCCTAAAAGAGATATGTAGGAGAGAGACAGACTGACATAAGAGCGACAAATAGACACACAACTGACAAACTGACCTACAGATTACAGGTGGACCTATGACTACCTGACACAACATCAACATGAAAAGACAGACCTAAAACTGACTGACAGACCCATGACACACAGACAGACCTAAAACTTACAGACAGACCTATTACCAACAGCTGGACCTAGAACTATGAAAGAGAGATGTTTGATAGACAGACATACAAAATGCATACAAACATCAAGCAGATACAACTGACATAAAACATACACCAACAGATTTGCAGTATACACACATGACGCAGTGGCTCAGGGGTAGAGCTTTGGACTCTCAACTAAGAGAACCTGGGTTTGAATCCTGTGCTGCGGTGTTAAAACCTTGGGCAATGTTTTCACTCTACATTGCTTCAGTTTACTCAGCTGTAGAAACGAGTATCTGGCTATAGACAGTGGTGGATATGTTTACGAGCAGCCTTCGCACATTAAGTGTAGCATGTGGCTGGATGCTTCCCAGAGAAGTTGAGATGGTATGATTGAACAGGTCTGCCAGGGAAGTAAAGTGTAAAAGTGCTTTGAGCAGTCCTAAGGACTGGATACTGCGCTATATCAAAACTTACCTTTAATTTGTTTACATGGATAGGCATGTCATATTTGGTTCGGTTTTGTTTTCATATTTTATTTTGTTCTTTTCAAGTTGATGTTGTGTTAGTGCATTGAAACTAAATAGGGAGGATATAAAAGAGGTCAGTAGTGTAAAGTACCATGGCCACATTATCTACAATTATGTTATAGATGACAGAGATGTAATGCGTAAGTGTCAACAACTATATGCATGTAGTAATGTAATACACTGTACTCAGGAAATGTCGTGTGCATGCACCGATAATATGTATAAATATGCTGTTTAATAAATTGTGCTCATCTGTGTACACATTCCAACGATTGGTAAAATCTTTTATATTCATGATGACATACCTTTGGAGTAATGCCAGTGGATTTGTCTACTTATATATTCTTATTTCATATATATACGTATATATATATATATATATTATATATATATATATATATATATATGAAATAAAAATACTTCTAGTTGTATAATAATTTTTTTATGCCAAGATCGACTGTTAGCATAACTACTGCATGGACCGATATATGTATGTACAATCGTGTCTGAATAGCATTAAGTAATTATGATCTTTGGACATATAATATGTGAAAAATTATAAACTGAAAGGATATTATTTCATCATGTATTGATATATTGTCTTACCACCCACGAACGTCAACATTGCCAACGTAAAATGGATAATGAAATCCCACGAGCTTCCTACCAGCCAAGGTATTCATTGAAGATGAAAGATTTACTGTACATGTATCATATTCTGATCATGACTGACATTTCCTGAGACAGTGTATTACATTACTACGATGTCATATAGTTGTTAGACAACTTACGCATCTTCATTGTCAAACTAGCATGGTTACTTTATCACTACGACTTCATTTCTTCTAATATAATCCTCAGCACTACTTAGTATTGTTGTCAAATGCATCTTAACCAAGTTCATTTCAACACGTTGACAAAATACTCATGAGATTATGTAACATGATTTGGCATAAACAAAAATAACCAGAATGTGAATTCTATATGTATAATAAATTAAAGGTAAGTTTATGATATAGCGCAGTATCCATGATCAAACTATAAGTAGAATCATGACTTTAAAACAGCATATTTAACTATTACTTCTGGCCCCGAACCTGGGCAATTCATTTCCATCTAATTTTGGGAAAGCATTCCCCCCATCTAAACTTAATGTGCAAGCTGCTCGTAAACATATCCAAAACCACTTTTCAAGCCGAACCTTTACAGCCCAGTAAAACTAAGCAGTAGAGTTTGAAAACATTCCCAATTTTAACACCGCAAGCACAGGATTTAAACCCACACTAGCAATGTAACGTTACGAGACGCTCAGTTTAACCGCGGTTAACTCTTTAGTTTTTTTGAAAGTCAGTTACAAAATCTATTTTGTATTGCTTTTTGTCGTATGTCTGTCTAAACATTCTCTGTAGGTCATGGGTATGTCAGTCTGTCTTTAGTTCATTTAGATATTTGATAGGACTTCCACTTAATCTGTAGATCATTTGTGTTATTTCTTTGTCTCTTTATATCTCTTCTCATATCTCTTTTGATACTTTTTTTGTCATTATCGTTTTGTAGGGTGAACGTCAAATTAGTCCAAAATTGGTGGGAGATTGTGTAGGTCATATTGTCTTCAAAAGGTTATTTTTTTTAAATTTGGCATATGTACAGTTTTGTGTCTGCTGTGAAAGGGTTGATTCCAAAACATGTTATGGTCAAAGATAGCGAATATTGTGAATACTACGTAAATCTTATGGAATGTCCTTAACGCTTAAGGTATGCGATATATACCAGCATTTTCATAGTGACATAAAATCTAGGTATACTTGCATATGTAACTATGTACATGTAATAACCATAATAATGTTTTATATCTAAATTGGATCATTTTGTTAAATGGATTAATTGGTCTGATCATGTTATTGCGAACTCTTAGGAAATGCAGATTAATATTTTGAATAATGTTGTAAATGTTTCGAACTACTACTACAACTAGTTTGAAGAGTCGTCCGAATCGTCATCTCCCTGCAGCTGGCAGAGATCACATCGGAAGTATCCACCACTCCTGCTCCCGGCACATGTAGCATGATACAGCCAGTGACAGCTGTCACATGCTACCTACAACATAAGTACATTTTCACATAATGAATAGACATGTAATACATGAACTGGTATGATAGATTATTGGTATACATGATGAATGAGTTCATGCTATGGCATCAAGATGATTCATTCGAAGATGCATCCATGTATGCATGCATGGATGGAAGGATGGATTTGAGAGTGGTGCATTTAATCTCCCCTTTATATACAATATAAAAATAAATACCTCTCTGAAACTGAAGGCTTTATATATATGCAGAAAGATTATGTCTGTGACAGCCAACCATATAATCTGCAAGAAAATCATGCATAGTCTGTTGCTACCATATTGTGAAATAAAAATATACAAAAACAGTTATGTCACTCCTACCCTACATAATAATGTCCATATTTTACTTTAAAATGGGGATTTCAGAAAAGTGAGGTAAAACAACTTGTCAAATGTAATGCTATTACACAGCCCAATTAGTGCACTTGCTCAGAACAATGGATCAATGATTGTTGTATCCTCACAGAGTTACAGGCCAATATGAGATCAAAGGCATGCCCAGTCACACTTCCTGTAAGCCTGTCATAAATCCTGATGCATCTTGGACTTTCCTTTGACAACAGCTAGTGACAGACATGTGTCAGTGGTAAGATAGACACTGACTTATTCCTCTTTCATGTCATTACTCAGTCTTGACATATCTCTTTAAGTAAATAATATATAGCTATAAGTTACCCCTTCCCCCATAAAAATCTGACCATCCAGGCACTCTGAGAGGATTTTAGATGACAAGATGGCCTTGGCTCCTAAAAGTTATTATTATATTCAGTGACAATACTCATTGGATTTAGTCTGTATTTGGTGCAATGAAGGATGTAAAAAATAAGCATTGGGAATGCATTCTGTAGTGTGGTGGAATTAAGACTTAACTTTGTTGGTTTCAGAAAAAAGCCAAATTGGAACCATACTGTGTCAATGACAACGATAGTTACTTTGGCCATAAGCAATATGCACATTGCTTATAACAACTGGCATTGAAATGGTAAGTAGGACATACATTTTATTTCACTCATTGATAAGAGAAATACAAGGCCTAATAGGTATATTTCATATTAGCAGTGATACTTGTGATAAAAAGGAGAGAACATATTATCAATTTTGACAACTTGGTGAGCCTCCACACTCACTGCTTTCAATACAGTTAGATGACTTCTGACACAGCTACTCAAGGCAAATAATGACCAGACAAAACCAGTGTGTGTGCAGCGCTGTTTGCATATGCATTGTGTGATACAGACATATGTTATAATATATATAATCACACACAACATCATATCAAATATATATGGCCCTAGGTGCGTTTTTACGTAGGCCTATTGCGTCAGAACGGAGGTTGGATGGGCTGAGCTCCTCAGTATTTGAGGTGACGCGCAGCCACCACAGACACACACACACACACACACACACACACACACACACACACAGCACTACACAAACAATAACACAACAACATACAACACATACTAACAACATGAATGATGATACTGTTTTAATGAAAATTACATTATGCTATTACAATTTTATAATTCATGTGTTGAATTCACCATAGCATGTATCTAAATAAATGCTTAATTCAGGTTAAACTTTTACCTTTAAATTTCTTCCACTCTTCCTTTTGTGCAGTTGAGCATGGTTTGCAGGTGACTGATCTCGACTTGATATTGTATGACAATGGAGCAACCATCACAAGAACCAACACCTGTAGACAACACACCAGTAAGGCAGTCACATGTGCAATGTGCATGCATGGTTGTATCACTGAATGCTACCATATATTCACTGATTATCTAACAATTCAAAGGCATCAGTTACTGGAGGTCAGCAGTCAAGTATGTCATATTGAAGAACGAATCTGGAAAAACAAAGGTAGATCAGAGGAAGCAAGTGACCACATAAAAGGGCAAGAGGACCTTGGCACCTTGGATGAGATACACTTTCAACACTCCAAAGGAGGCACATTAAAATACACCACAAGTGCAGCATCTTAGTTAACATCACTCACCATTTGCTGCCAAGACATGCAACTCATGCTTACTCTACCCTTTCTTATTGTGCATCAGGGAAGAGACTTAGCTGGGTCATCATCTATGAGATGCAGTTACCCACAATAAAGTCTTGCCTATTCCATGCATATGGGCATGGATCATTGTGGTTTGTTTTCGTGGATAGTTGTAGTTTGTCTGTCTTTAATGTTCAATAAATTTTTAGAAAAACATACTGATATAATTATTATGGTGACAAATATTTGCAAAGCTTCTCACATGAAGAATACAGTGAAGTTGTACAGGAGCAGCCCACACTGATTCTGTAAAATATTGTGATAGTTTGACATCACTAAGTATTTCCTACCTTTCAATAAATCTTCCAATTCCTGAATCTCTTTCCTCAAAATATTAGCTGTGCTTTTCCCAGAGTATCACCTAAAACATGACATATGTGACAGTTAAAAGCATGCAACATCAGCTACAAATCAGATGCAAAATGAGACTGATAAATATAAGTACATAAAAATGTATTACCTGGTTCACGTGTGGTTACATTTGAAGACAAAAACATGTTCATAATGAGTATAAATAGAAGGATTGGAAATATCGCAATGGCCATGACAATAGTAATGTAGGGAATATAAATTGTTGCATTCCCAGAGGTATTATACTAAAACATTATTACAATAAGTTAGGAAATGTAGGATACAGTTATGTACATTCTCTATAAAAATTAATACAATTGTTAAGACTCCACTTACATGTGAAGCAGCTCACCCTCCTCTGAGTAAATCGTCATTAGAGAAGGCAGCCTGGGCATGGCTGACCTGTGGGTACTGTGGTGCACTGCCAGGCAGAGACATGCTGCCGACACTGAAAGACAAGACACTGTTATTACGAGAAGAAATGTAACTCAGAAATGCACATCATGCTTCAGTCGATGCTCTAAGCCAGACACCATGATGCAACATTATAGATGCAAGAATTAAAACTGACTTTGGAGCTTTAGTTGTAACTTGCTACGTTGCTACACAACCTGTGGATCTAAATCGTTCACTGATGTCATGTGATGCCGCTCACATTTTGGTAGATTCAGCACTGTATAACCCAATATGAACATACAGCACAGTATGTGATGTGTAAATGATATGTGTATGTGTCACTAATGATACATTTCATTACTTCACCTTTTTCAGATCAATTGACATATTATCTCTCATTCTAATGAAACTGAAATGATCACACATGAAGCTGATCAACTGTCAATATAATTCAATCTGCAATGCTTATCATATGTATTATGCAATACAAGTTGGTCATTTGTATGCTTTAACATTGCTCTGTATGCCATAAATCACATAACATTACAGACAAAATTTACATGTGCATGATCTTGTCCCTCTGATGGATAATTGCATAACAATAACCCCTGGTATATTGCATAGCAATTATATAATTAGTGAGCATATATACATATATGGATTTATACATCAGAGATTGTGCTGTAAGTTTGTATTGCACAGGTTATGCAGTGCTATCTTGGTGCAATTTTTCATCCACAGGTGTACTTAATTTAATGTATCTCTGAAACTTATTATTTGCCCACTCTAATATTTTCAAGGACTCTTCTGCAATAATATTGGATCCTGGGTACACAATATTAGCAAAATCAGAGATTGTGCTGTATGTTTTTATTGGGTTAAACAGTGCTATCCTAGCTGGTGCAATTTTTCATCTACGGGTGTACTTAATTTAATGTATCTCTGAAACTTATTATTTGCCCACTGCCCCACTCTAATATTTTCAGAGACTCTTCTGCAATAGTAGAGGATACTGTCTACAAAATATTAGCAAAATCAGAGGATACATTTATGTGTATCTGAACCAAAGGTCAAATTTCTAAAATTACAACATTCTTATTTACACTATTGTTTTAATAATTTTATGACGGTTATATGCACATGTTTATTAGCTTTCCGATGATATATTGTTTGTTTCTCTATCTTTATTAATAGCAGAGTTACAGGCATTACTCTAGCGGTCAGTATGCAAATCGGGTCAAAGTTCAGTGACCTATATCTTCAATGATACTTGACCTAGATTTTTATTTTATTTTATATTTTGATATACTCATGTGAACCAACAACTGTACTAAATGTCATTAAATTTGGAGTCGGGTGATGCAAAAATGGCCAAAAAGTGATTGATTTGACATGGAAGGACCCAATGGCGGAATTTGGCCACAGGTGAATATATTAGCATAATTATAAGTGTAAATGCAATGTTTCGGTCAATAAGCCCATACCAGGGGTATTTGTGCACAAAGGCATACCAGTTGAAATTGAACCAACAACTGAAACCGAGACATTAGTATTTACCCTTAATTACAAAGCAAATTTATAAAATAAATTGATAAATCCACATGACAAGTTAATTATCTTTATAAAACTACATAATTTGGTGAATGCATGTCAACTTCTCTCTTGGATCCCCAATGTCCAGGCTGGTGAAACAGTACTGGTGACTTACAACAGGTAGAAGATCTAATGAAGAAACAAGTTAACAACTACAATGTTCTCATAAGGAAGTCCAACAGACAAGGAAACAACAAGTTGTTAAAATAAGAACATTCACAACATAGCATTTTCATTCCTTTATTATTAAAGCCAATAAAGCATCAACACACTTATTTTTCACAATTTCACAACACAATTACCAATAACAGTTTCCTGTTTTTAATAGGTGAAACATACATCCAGACAAATAAGACAAAATTATGAATCTGTTCATGACATTTAATTTAATTAAATTTAATAAAGTATTTACTAATACAGTGTCTGGTTTTGAACAGGGTTGGTGGGGAGGGGCCAAGTACTTGGTAGTACTACTTGTACTCGTGGTTAACCGAGAACAAACTATTGTTGGGACACATGAAATACTGGAGCCCTGGTGTGCACTCACTGTGAGCCCAATTCTTGCATTCTTAGCATTGAACCCAGACTTCTCATGGCCGAGAGCAACTGAATGGTTCTCCGCACACCGAACAAGGTCATTCCTCTTCATCGCTGCTTTCGTCGACTTTCTTTCACTTTTTATTTAAATTATTGTGTATGCTATAAATACATCACAGCTTTATTGCATTTACATACCATATTCGTACTGCATGGCGGGGCAAGACGGCCCCGGGACCGTTTTGCCCCGTTCTCACAGGGCCGTCTTACCCCATACACATCAGTGCTGACTTTTTCACCTTCACATGTAATCCTTTAATATCGCTCTCATTTCGATGAAAGTTATTGAAAACGTGTATAGATGTAAGTGCATTAGTACACGTCGCTGGCTTATCATCACACAGTGGACATGTTAGCATCGATTTGACCGAAGAGTGATTATTAGTTCACAGGGTATCCAAAACTTTAAAAAAGGTTTGTGAACTTACTTTTGGTAGCGTTTGGCCTTCCAGTCGCTAAGAGTATTCGTTAGGTAGCAACATCACGTTCCAGTATTCAACGTTAATTTGTGTTCACTTTTTTGGCAGATAAGACGGGGGACCGTATTACGCCTAGGGGCCGTTTTGTCCCAGGTTACCATACGGTTTGAATCTGAATAGGGTACATCGTAAGAAGCCAATATTGGCTATTGTATACGATTGTAAGATGACGTATATTGCCCCTAAATCCTTGGAAACCAAGCTCAGGGGAGCATCAGTATAAAACAGCTACTCGATCTCAGAGTCAATAAACAATTTCAGTTGTCAACATATTGAATTGATTGATTGCTATATACGCCAGGAAGCTATGGTGGATAGGTTCACCGGTGGATACGCAAGTTTGTAAAGAAATGTTTTTAAATGACGGCGGAATTTAGCAATATTTTCAACTGATTTAACACCAAAAGACAGCATATTCCAAAGAGTAGGCGCAGCTACATAATAAGCCTAATACCAATATTGATATTGACTTTAGAGACAAAAAGTTAATAAAAATTAAGTTTTCGTACAGGAGTATGCAATGCATGCAATACGACACGTTGGACCCTGATCAGTAACAGTACAGATTGGTAAGGGACAGGAAGCCAGTGCAGAGGCCTGAGAGGCGGAATAGAACGAGTAAAAGCAATTGTGAACACATTGAAAGTTTTTGATATGATACCATTAATGGCAAAGAATTGAAGAAATAAATTAATTACAATACACGACTATTTCTATTGAGTTATTTGCACAGTGTCTTTTGGGGGAATTTCTGTTTCGACAGCAACTGGAGACATATGCTAATGGGGTGATGCAACTGCGAGGGTAAATTTTTCACAATGTCGAGGCCATACAAAGATTATATTAACAATTTCGTGTATCTGCCATTAATTTGACCTACAGGAGACACAGACACCAGTCGTCAACCAGGTCCAATGAAGCGAAGACTAACGACGCACGGCAGTTACTTGGTGATGAGTGAAGTGTTGTGTCTCACGGAAAGTTACGTACAAAACAATTTGTATTACGATATATTTCCGGAATAATGCTTCAGAAACGTCCTTCCGCATTTTCTAGTATTCGTGCAATAGAACGTACCTCTCTCTCTGCACTTATGTCTTCTCGTTTTCTGTACTGCAAATTTCTATTTTGGGGAGTATATATACTCCCCAAAATATTCAGCTTCTTGTCTTGTCGAATGGACCGACTAGCTGATAACAGACATAGGGAGACAGGGAGACAACCCCTTATGCTGTTGAAAAGTGTTCGTAGCCGTGTCGTTGTAACGGTTGCTCCTAATTCACGTGTGGCCGGGTGAACGGGGCGGAACCAAAAGTAAAAAAGTAAAGGTAAGTTCTTATACACCGCTCATATATCCTCAGGATTGCTCACAGCGCTTTGCAATTTACTACCTGACAAACCTGTTCAATCGAACACCGTCTTGACGTCTCCGGGAAGACGCTGTCACTAATTGCCCAATGGATTCGACCCCAGGTTTTCTTAGTCGAGAGTCCGCAGCTCTAGCCAATGAGCCACTGCGCCACTGCTATTGTCTGCATCCCACCCAAATTCCAGGGACACAGTTCCCCTTGCCACCCCTTTCCCATCGCCTATGTGCGTGCGTTTGTGCGTGTGTGTGTGTGCGTGTGTGCGTGCGTGCGTGCGTGTGTATACATATATATATGTGTGTGTGTGTGTGTGTGTGTGTGTGTGTGTGTGCGTGCGTGCGTGCGTGTGCGTGCGTGCGTGCGTGCATGCGTGCGTATGAGCACCCCTTGCAACAGTCTGCGCTGTATCGGCCGTGCGTTACTGTCATTCTTTAGCCTCAACTTTGCTAAAACTCAAAATGTTTGTACCTATTGGCTAATCCGCCATAAGTCACCAGCGGTCCCTCGAAACGAGGGTGACGTCTTCAAAGGTCGGTCATGTATCCTGAGGTGACTCAAGAGCCCGATTCTGCAGATTATCTGCAGATCTTGTTACAGTGTGGGCAGGTGTATGCTACGGCCTGGTGTATGCTACGGCGCCAAAGTGGACGGTCCTCGGCCATAGGTTCCCAGGAATTTATGTTAATTTGGCATTTCTACATGTAATGTTTCGCAGTGTCACTGAATTGTTTCTCTGGCCACCACGTGTTCTCCTATCATGTGTTAGTTTGCGGACGATACAAAAAAGTGTTTAGAAAATTAAAAGTGATGCAGATAGACAACATTTACAAGATTATCTTAATAAGAATGGTCTGGCAAGTGTTTAATTTTAGGAAATGTAAGTGCCCCCACACAGGACATGGGAATGAAGATGCACAATATACAGTGGGTGGTACTGTGCTAAATGCTACTGTAAAGGAAAAGGACTCAGGGTTAACTATTAATGCTGACATGAAGGTATCAGAGCAGTGTGGATTGCAGCAGCGAAGGGAAACCAAATTCTTGGATTAATTATGCGAAATGTACAAGGAAAAAGAACTAATAATACCGCTGTACAAAACAATACTTAGGCCTCATTTACAATATTGCATACAAGCATTGAGGCCATATCGCAAGAAGGATATTGATATGCTAGAAAGAGTATACAGCTAGGAGAGCAACCAACATGATACAAAAACTCAGGAATATTAGTTATGAAATGCATCTAAAAGAACGTGGTTTAACACTTGAAACCAGAAGATTGAGAGGAGATCAGATTGAGGTGTTTAAAATATTGAATGGGTATGCAAATATTGACAGAGATATTTTTTCTCGATTAAGGAAGAGAGAGAAGGACTAGAAGACATGCAGTTACATTAGCAAAGAAGCAGTGTAGATTATATATTAGAATATTTTCATTTTCACAAAGAACAGTAAATGAATGGAACAGGTTATCAGCTGATTGTGTTGAGTGCTAGTAGTGTTGCTATAATTATTTTAAAATAAAATCGACATATAACTAAGACGGGCGGGATATACTTAGATAGATAGGTTGGATTATCGATAAGCCAAAGGGCTTCTTAGTTCACTTGCCACCTAGAGTTGATTCTCCAGTGGAGTTGGTTCAGCATTACCATTGCCTCAATATTAATTGTGTTGGCTTCCATGATGATACTGGCCTTGGTGCGATCTTCCCAATGGATACAAAGCATGTTTCTGACGCAACGTTGGTGGAATTTCTCCAGGGTCTTCAGATTACATTGATATGTAAGTAAATGTGACCTATGCCTCGCTCTCGAACAGTAGAATGATAATACAAACGGTTTTGTAGACCATCACGGCATGATCACCTTAGTATATTTCCTGGGGTTATGATTATCGAAGACTTGGTTGCGCAGTTTCCTGAAGGATGTGCTGGCACAGCATATATATGATGTTGTTTCAATGGTGGTCTTCTGGGACGACTCCCTAAATACGGAAAATTTCAACAGCTTCTATGGTTGTTCCAGATATTTCAATGTCGGGAGGTCCTTCAATGTTGCCTGGAGCAGGCGGTTAGTAGATGATCTTGGTTTTTCTCATATGGAACGAAAGTCCTAGACGTAGGAGGTCAAGTTTTAATTGTCTTAAGTCCTTCTGTTGTGTGAGGCAAGAATGGCACAGTTATCGGCATACTGAAGGTCTACAACGGCAGTTATTTTCACTTATGGATTGGCCTAGCTTGAAACGACTCAGGTTGAAAAGTTTCCCAACGAGCCGATATAGTAAATTTCAACTCCACGCGGAAGCCTAGGCGGCCAGGGACAAGAAAGAGTGTGGCACATAGGGAGATAGTGAAAGAGTCGGTGCGAGGACACATCCCTGCTTCACCCCTGTACGGATGGTGAAAGGCTCTCGTTGATGTCTTGACGAGGACAGATGCCGTCATCTTTTCGTGGAGAAGTCTCAGGATTGTGGTGAAGCTGGCAGGGCAACTAAATCTGGACAACACCTTCAAGAGACCTTAAATTCACGATTAATGGAGTAGAATTAAGGCATTAGTCAAGTTAGTGAAAGCCATGCATAGATCCTTTGCATGTTTTGTTCCCGACATTTATCTTGAATTTGTCGAGCCATAAAGATCATTCCCGTGGTTCCTTGAAATGCCTGAAGCGTCACTGGCTTTTGGATAGTATTCCTTCTGGCAGCGGGAAAAAAAAGTAGGGCAACGCCTCAATAATTCTCAGTCTGGTTTAGTTCCTTTTTTGTAGATGGTAATGATCGATGTTCACATTTCTGAGATCTAACGGAATTTGATTATTTTGCCAGATCTTGCATATTATACAGTTCATATAGTGTATGGACCGCAAACTTTATGGTTTCTTATTTGCACTGTAGCACGTTGGACCTCATCCGGGGTTGGCAGGATATCTATTGAGGGTCTCTCTGCTGCGGAATACATGCACAGGATTGTGTTGTCTTTCGATCACCACAGATTCTCGGTTCAGAAGCAGCTCGGTGTGTTCAGTCATGCATCGTTGTTGGGTGGCAGTGTCATCCTTCAGAAGTGTCCCATCCTGGGACCGGAGAGGAGTGTTTGAGCCCGGCCCATAGATAGCCTATGTTGCTTGGATGTCGCGTTGTATTGACCAGCCATAAGTATTCTGCATCTAATAGCCATAATAAATTATAGTAGCACTTTGCTAAATGTTATCTGGGCTGGAGTAGTGACACCTACCGAGTAGCAGACAAACGTCGTCAGTAGCCCCAAACCCCAATGAGAATAACAATGAATTAATGTATTCAACCAATTAGCCCCAACAGGTAGACACATTGCATATAACGGTATGCTGGTGTACATAACACATTATGAATAATATTTATTGAGTTACTTATGATGGCGGCTTAATTCAGTGCAAAAACGTTAGTTGGTATATCTTGAAAATATGTGTTACAATGAACGCCCGGTGGCGCTACAAGCGCTACCACCGGCAAGATGTCTTCCTTCAGACAGACTCCTTTGACTTGCAGTGGTCACACACGACCAGTTGTCGATTTAGACTTCAGTGATATCACTCAGTATGGTTATTTTATGATAAGCGCATGCAAAGGTAATGTATGTCTTGATTTTGTAAAATAATATTGCTTAGTATTTTAAATAAACGCTTCGTTCGACGACGGTTGTGAACAAACGCCGGATTACGACGCGACTTCGAGACCACCCGGCCATGTGTCATTGTCTGTTATTTTCATATTCCCTAACATACACAGTTACTGTAAGTTTAGCTAGGACACATTTCACTGACTAACATAAACACGTTTACGTAAAATCACATGTTTCAAACAGGCAAAGTCAGCTCCAGGTACCCCAGGTCCAGGATGTAGGAGTGTCAGTCACGAGTATCCGTGCTCTCAAATCAAATGCCTTGTCTGAGTCACCACACGCACAGTGTCAGTGATCACCCGGGTACCACATACGAGATCGTGGACGATTGTGTCATGCAGGCTAATTGTATTAAATTAGTAATTTATAAAAGCATCGAAACATTTTCATTTACGTTTCCGACATGAGAATGAGTACTCATTATAATTCAAATAATATAAAACAAACTAGATAAAACAGTCATAAAGACATAATAAAACAAAATTACTTACAAACATGACCACACACCACCGCCATCACTGGCGTGATGTGTCCCTAGGACATTTTGCCAGTTAACAATACGGATACCATCACTGATGCTTACCTAGTCATGCAAGATTCAGTGTAAGTTTTTGCTGATTTTTTTGATAACATTTGCTTTAAAATATTACGGACATAACTACCATACAGTTGTCTATTTCAAACATGTCCTAATATTGCAGATGGTAAACCAATGCTGCGCCAGGGTGACACTGGGGACTGGATCGGCACTTTCGAAGGTCATAAGGGGGCTGTCTGGGGGGCCACGCTCAACCGGGAGGCAACACACGCGGCAACTGGGGCGGCAGACTTCACAGCGTATGTACCATGTACCATGTAGCCAGACTAATGTGTCATCAGTCAATTTAACAATGACAGTGCAACTGCTTCTTAAAATTAACCAATAATGTTATTAGGTTTTATGTAGATTATTGAGGCTTATATTTGTGTATGTATTTAATTATTGTTATATTCAACAGTGTCATCTTATATAATTAATATGTTAGTCAACAAATGTATTAACATTTTAACATTATTTACATGATGTTTGTAGTTTGCCAGTGGAAATAAACCTGTCATTTAGCTAAAATGGGGGTTTGTTATGGCAAGAAATATTTGTCACGACATGGTAAAATATATAATTTTTAATTTCACATTATCTTTACTAGGACTTTTGTGTAGGTAAATTTGGCAATGTCCCTGAACATTGAGTATAAATTCATTAATTTCATGCAATTAGGAATTGAGATTGCATTAATTTGTACATGTCATTACAAAAATATAATTGTAAAACATCATTCCAATAATATAAAATTGGGTAGTATTGTATCCATTTAATCCAGTAAATGCAGTAGTTAGAAGAACAAGTGGATATTGTACAATTTATGGGCAGGGAAATTATTGATTGTTTGTGTCACATTATAACCCACATACACACATCATTTTTTATTTAATTTGTTTATATTGACAAAGTCCCTAAATTAATACATCTGTGTTTCTCTTGTTCTACCAGTGAACTGATGTCATTACTTCAACCACTATGCCTGTTGTATGGTGTGATTCCAGGAAGTTATGGGACGCGGTTAGCGGCGATGAATTGAAAACATTCCCACACAAACACATCGTGAAGGTGGTGCGGTTTAGCCATAATGGCAACCACCTCCTGACAGGCAGCAATGAAAAGCTACTCCGCGTCTTTGATCTCAACAGTCCTGATTCAGGTCTGCTGCTGATCTTTGCTGCTGCTAGTGGGCATGATGAGACATGGCTAATTAAAGATTCATAGAATTTTCTCACTGGTGGCTAGACCGATTCTTATGTTTTATCTAAGAATATCTTGGTTCACAAATACATGTTAATGTTTCACTAACACTAACTTCTAAACATCATTTCTTGGGTGAAGGAAATTATTACTCGATTAAAACATGTTTATCCATGGATACTAATTATTTAGAGATATGCATTTGTCATAAAACTTGCCTTTATTACAAGTAAACATAACATAATATCAGAATATGGCAAGAACACATTTGAAATATTTCTGCCAAAAAGAATTCAGATGCAGTGATACAAATGTTTCTTTGGAAATTTATGAAAACACATTTCTGCTAAACAGTATTTATTCACGCCAGCTGGTATGATGCTAACGTTTTTGTCATCAACGTGTGTGTTTCAATGATGTGAGTTTGTATGGCTGTTTTTCTCAGAGCCACTGACATTTGCTGGTCACACGGGCAACATGCGCTGTGCCGTGTGGCTGCCGGACGACAGACAGTTCATCAGTGCCTCCGACGATAAGACAGTCAGGTAAGGCACTTCACTTATGCCTGTTTGCTCGCTGGGAGCATAGGCCATCGACCAAGGAATGCCACAGTTTTCTGTCCGTGGCCATCCTCTCCATTTCTCTCCTGGTGTATCCCATCTCCTTCGTTTCTTTTTCCGTGTCTCTTTGCCAGGTGTTTCGTGGCCTACCTCTTTGCCTCTTCCCTGGGGGGTTCCATGTGATGGCTTGACGGGTGATGGTGTTAGATGGTTTCCTGAGTGTATGTCCTATCCACCTCCATTTTCTCTTCTTTATTTCATTTTCTATGGGTAGTTGCTTGGTCATTTTCCAGAGTGTAATGTTGGATATCTTGTCGGTCCCCTTCAGGTGTAGGATTCTACACAGGCATTTGTTGATGAAGGTCTGTATTCTTTTTAGTGTCTTCTGTGTATTCGCCATGTCTCCGATCCATAGAGTAAAACTGCCTTGACATTTGAATTGAATATTCTCAGTTTGGTGTTAGTTTTCATTTGTTTTGCTCCAAAATTTTCTCAACATGATGAATGCAACTCTTGCTTTCTGTATCCTTGCTTTGAAGTCTTCTTCTGTGCCACCATTTTTGTTGATTGTACTGCCCAGGTATGTGAATGATTCTATATCTTCCAGTGGCTCTCCATTCAAGGTAAGACAGTTTGGGGAAATCTTCTTCCCAATGAGTTCTTTGTGGGACAGAGGAATTATCTATTGTGTGTTTTCCTCTTCCATACTCTGTCAGTCTTTCTCACTCATTCTCTGCTTGTTTCAATCTGCCTGAAACTACTTTTTATTTCAGGTGATTCTTCATTCCAGTCTCGTGTCTGTATATATTACTTACCTCAAGATCTTACCCCAAGACTGGTCAGTAGTTGCCCAAAACTGAGCATTGAGACCGTCTCAAGATTTATTTTCTGGTGTTGCAGTTTCTCTTTTTGCCGGTTTGCACCATCTTCTTTCTAACAGATCATGTTACTTCATGTCACAGGCTTCCAACCCTAACCCTTAAATGTTGACGTAAGATTTTGAGAATGGGACAACATGATGCAGGTGTGCTATAAGGAAAGTCTTGTGCATTTATGATGAATAATAAATATAATACAGGCACTTGAGATGTTTCTGCATGATGTTTAGCATTAACCCTTCCTGGGTCCTACTCACTTGCAGTGATTTATTATAATTTAACACAAGACAGTGTGTACATTACCAGTTTAAACAAATCGATGGTGATACGGGATAACATGTATTCTTCTCAAAATCCAAATTGCACATGGGAAATTTTTGCAATGTGTCGTGTAATGGCTACATTAATAACACAACTCCCAAGAGTATCGTCAAATTATCATCTATCTATAGTGGTGTATGTAGTTTCTCGCGTACACTACATGTGAGTCCTACTGATTTACCTGAAATGTGAATACTATGACACGTGACATTTTTGCTCTCCTCAGAATGTGGGACGTCAACAATAAGGCTGAAGTGAAGAAGCTTGAGTTCTCATCGTCCCCGAGTAGCATGGAACTGTCAAAGGACGGCAACACCCTCCTCATCACCCACGGCCATTGGGTCACCTTCTGGGACATCAGCACGTTAGTGTCTATCTTCAACGAATCAAGTCACAAATCTTGGCTAGGGCTGCAGGTCGCCAGTTGAGCTGTGTGCAAAATTGTTTGCTGTGTGGTGAAAATAAACTTGAAACTCTTTGCAGAATGGGGAACCTACTGAACTAATAAATAGGTGGCACTGTTAGGCAACTCGGGCCTCGTTCATCCTGTTACATATGTACCTGGTTACTCCACATTTATTCATTATATCCAGCATTTGTTAACACATGTTGTGTAGATGTCTTATATTAATAACAGTTGGAGTCTAAAAATAAATAAAGAACATGTACTGGGAAAAAGTGCGATTACATCACAGCCCTGAGTTGTGTAACAGCACCCACTAGCGATCTTGTAGGTACCACAATGGTGAAACATTATTTTGGTAATAATTATTGACGCTATCAGTAGTATGAATGTATTATTCGCTGTGCACCTCCCTTGAAGTTGTTTTAAATGACCTGTCATTAAGCCAAACCAAATACATGTGTAACCAGTCACGGTGACATACAAAGTAGGGTAAACAAAATAAAACAATACATCTCTAATCCCTCTTTATTCACACTGGTCTCGTATACGTATTTTTTTAATTTGTGAAAGGACGACCACAATTATAACTACAATTACAATTCTATTATAAATTAGTTTTTTTATCATAGTTAAGATTTACATACTGCTTTAATAATGAATTTATCTGTATTTTTTTTTTACTTTTTTACTCCTGTATTTTTTGTTTTTTGACGAATGCTGCAAAAAAGTCCCTGTCCGGGAAAATAAAGTTGTATTGTATTGTATGTTGGAAAATAGAGAGCTACTGTTGACACAAAAGGTTTGAGATGAGCACAATGCAGTATGTGACAGGTCCCGCGTCATCATTTAGTGTCGTCTAAGTGACGACTGAACTATATAATTTATTTCAGATCTCAAAAACATTTTGTTGGTAGAGCTTGCACTGCCACCTGGTTTGTATTTCAGACTCGAGAAGGTGAAGGAATTTGAGATTGCGACGCAGGTGAACTCGGCTTCATTTAACAGTGAACACGGCATGTTTGTGTGCGGCGGGGAAGACTTCAAGATGTACAAGTTCAACTACAACAGCGGGGAAGAAGTGGGTGAGTAGGACAACACTGTTGCTGTGGCAACAGTGTCACTATGGCAACAGTGTCACAATGGCAACAATCTGTCATAGTGGAGCACAGTGGCACAGTGGCAACAATATGACATAGTGGAGCACAGTGGCACAGTGCTTAGGACATTGGATGCGACTTTGAGATTCTGTTTTCAAATCCTGTTTTGAACTTTAGGCTTTAGTTCGTTCATTCTACGTTGCACCTGTTCATTCAGCTCTATGCATGAACACCTGGCTACACACACTGGTTTGTGTAAACATAATGTTCACACAATAATTGCAAGATGGCTTTGTGCTTCCCAGAGAAGTCTAGCCTCGGTTACCCAGGCTCCATGAGGTGGCAGCACTTTTAAGCCCCTCAACTCTGCCTGGGGCAAGAAAGGCTCTGCATTTGTTAGGCCTTACCCCAGTTTAGGGTAGAGACGCTGATTGGCTCTCAGGCCAACTACGAAATAAAAATTAAAATAACTTTTACAAGATAATGATATCCTATGAAAAGTATTCAACATTGAACTTACATTAACACAAAATAAGTAAAAATTCCAATTTACAGTTGTTTATAAAATAAGAATTACGGCAGGATTACCCAGTATCCGTGAGGTGGCAGCATTGTTTAGCCCCACATGAATAACATACAAATTAAATAAGGATATCTTTTTATCAAATAATGCTCTATTATAAAAAAAACTATTAAAAATTAAACTTATATTAACACAAAATAAATAGAAATACAAATTTCCAGTTGTTTATAAAACATAAATTACGGCAGGATTAACCAGTGTCCGTGAGGTGGCAGCATTGTATAGATCACGCGGATAAACAAACAAAAGCTGACTAAGTAACCAGACTGTCTTCTTGGCATAGTTCCGCAGCCGACCGACAATCGGTTAAGCGAGACTAAGAGCAGTCAAGCTAGTGTTTGATTGAACAGGTTTTTCTGCTGATTATGGGGTGTAGCAGCGTGAATATGGTTAAAACAAAGTCTACATATACAGAATGACATCCATAAAATAATAGTGGAACTTTCAGTAAAACAATGGCACTAATTCTCTAGATGACATTCTTGTTAGGATATTTTAAATATATCACTTTCCATTTTCAGAGTCATTCAAAGGTCACTTTGGGCCGGTGCACGTAGTGCGCATCTCCCCCGATGGGGAGCTGTATGCAAGTGGGAGTGAGGACGGCACACTGCGGCTGTGGCAGATGACGGTGGGCAAGACTTACGGCCTGTGGAAATGTGTGCTTCCCGACGAACAGCCGACTCAGAATAGTGGTGGGGGAGGCGAAAGCACAAAAGTGGAAACGTAGCTGGTGCCACGGAAGCCTGTTTAAAAAAAAATGTTGCTGTTGTCGGTGATGACAAGGTGTTTTCACATATTTTGCCAGTCAGTTATCGCACGTCTGTGCTGTCCGTTTGTATTTGAACTATTTATCGTGCCTTCTATTTAGAATGTTACAGTTAGGTTGGACCGAGGGCTACAAGCTCTTGCATATTGCTAATGTTCTGTTCTATTGTGTCAAAATTGTACACTTTGTTACTTGAATTACCGGTTATTACATGAATGAGTAATGTTGTTGATTGGTCTATATAATAGTAACGTAGTATTTTTTCACCGGAGAAAACTTTTGAAATAAGAATTGATCATCAGTATTTCTTTTATATCAAGATATCAAATTGATATAATTTACTATATTTTCAGTGCATTGTGCGATTAGATTACTACTGGCAAAAAGTGAGATGAATCGGCGAAAAGGTGGCATTGCCAGTGAGGGGGCAACAGGTGCTTGCAATCAGAGTCACTTGATGAGTTCTGTAGCTCTGTGTCATACAGATTGGACAGTGGTCAAGTGGGTCAAGGTTGCATTGTGGACAAGCAGCCGACTGTTTCTGGGTTTGTTGTTACATGACTGGGATTATCCATTGATGAATTGTGATGTGTCTTCCGACACATGATACGGAACAACCTTTTAGAAGAATTGCAATTTGTATATGCACAACAGGTGTATAATGCAATGAAGACTTGACGTTTTCAACACCTGTATTGTGTGTCATGATATATACCACAGCTTAATGGATACTTGCAGTCCTGCGAAACAGCCATATTTGTATAATGTCGGTTTATATAATGGTAAGCGAATAAATAACATAAATTTTCATTGAAATCTAAAAAGCCATCTTAACTGGATGAGAAAATGTGTAACGTGGATAAGTGGAATAATATGTGAAAATATACTTTAGTCCAAAAATTGAATGTTCATGTACCATGAATTACGTAATATTACAATCAGATTTTAAAGATATTTTGATGGTGAAGTTTTGTGGAGATTAAGTTATTGTTATGCCAAAGTTGTGGATGAATCTTCTTGTTTTAAACCTGTCTCAGAGGACGTTGTTTCTAATTGTAAGTCCGTTGTGATTCTTTGTCTAAGACTTGGGTAGCTGCTACTCCGGTCGACGTGCCATTGAGTGGCAGTTTATTAAAATGTTGTAATAACTGCGACTTGAAGTATGTGTTCTAACAACATATGATCTGTGCACTTTATCAAGATAATGAGCTCATGAATATTCATCTAGTGACTCCTTTGTTGAATTAAATTTTAGGAGCGTTTTAAAAATGTATTACCACCACCATATTACTGAGGGCAATATTTCCATGACACACCAGTGAAAGTTTCCCAGCCGCACCAGTGAAAGTTTCCCAGCCGCGCATCCCGTTGTTGACAGGTTTCTGTTTCACTGCAACTAATTTTTAAAGAGCAAAATTTGGTTTATACCACAATAATTAGGTCTAACACTTTCAACAGAGTTACCAAGTTCTAGTGTAGATTTTATAACAACGTGGTGTGGGTGTGTGTGGGTGTGTGTATGTGGAGTTATACTACTACTACAGAAGTGATACTGTGTAAGAAAAGCACACAATTCCTGAGTAGATCAGTAAAATGGTTTTAATGATAAGAAAATAAGTATATCACAAAAAGCTTTTCAAACATGTATGAATACCGACACTAAACGACTCGTAATATCTTTTTTAATGTCTGGTTCAGTTGGTCACTAGGATGACTCGCATCATAAATGATAACCATATCATACAACTAAGACAAAGTGACTCACTTTGCCACAGCTGTCATCACTGTCATTACTTTCATGACCTTGGTGACATCACTGGTGACAATGACATGTTGACAGGTATTTCTGTTGGGGTGATCCTGTAGGCTAAGCCAAAAACGATCCCGACTGCTTCCCCTGGCTTGGGCCAAACCCTAAAATTGACTGGTTCACAGCCCACTCCCTAGTAACCATGTGGTCATTCTGGTAGTGGTGTCTAAGGATCCTGAACTAATCCCTCTCAGTAATACGATGCTCCTTGTTCACAAACACAGAATTTAATCCTTTTTACTCTCATCTGCTGACAATTTCTCCACTATCCATGCAGGAGTGGTAACAAAAGTTCAGTCACAAAAGTTAATAATTTAATACTGGTTCAACCCCTTCCCCCAACAATCTGTGGTTAAAAAGCCTGTGATTGTTATGACCCAAAATCGCAATTAGCATCACATTTTGTTCACTAGGCAGCACCCAATGTAGCAATTTATTCTCCCCATGACAATGAAACCTCCCAAGAAACGCTTAACATGTTTTGTGACTGTGAATTGAAGTGAGACACGGAGAACCAATCAGAACTCCCTGAAGGTGCACAATGCTAGAGTGATCTATTCTGCCCTTGAGCATATCAATTAATTATAATCTAAAAGTGAAACTGTAGATGTAAGTATTCCGCAACAGCGGGGGTATTAACTCCACCATCCAGTCAGTTAGTGCTACTACCACACAGAGGTTTACATAACATATACAGTGTGCTTGTATGTAATGACACAATCCCTATTACAGTGTGTAATAAAAGTTGTAGAACTTCAAATGAAAGTAAATTCATAAACTTCTCAAAACTGACATAAGACTGGATTCATTTCTTCTGACATAGTGACACAACACGACACTGTCAGCCGACGTATGTTGACACTGACAACAATCAGACCAACCACAACTTCAACAAATATCTGTAATAGTTATCAGATGCTACAGATGTCATTGTTTTATTCCAGTAATTAAATAAATAAATAAATGACAATAATGATCATAAGCACTTTGTATATATTCAAAATAATGGGCCCGGACTCCGTCTTATTAAAATTAGATTTATCCTTTGGTGGTGTAACAGTAATAAAATGAAAAATACATGTGACTTTGGACTTTCAACACTTGCCTAGGCTGTCATTTACTATATGAAGACTTACTGCGGACACCTGTAGCAGATGCTGTGTTACATTCACTCTTAATTGGCATTGTAACAAATTTGCAAAGTGCAAAAAACTACTTATTTACCGCCCAATATGTGATGTAGACTTGCGACTTGACTCGTATGACCCAAAGATGCTATTGCTCTAATTTCCATTAGCATACATATCACTCGTAGATAACACATCATATTTATGACACAAACTTAATGAGTGAAACCCACTAATGAAATTAACGTCGATAGCCATTTTGGGTCATACAAGTTGCAAACGTAACGCTTAATAGTAACATTTATGACTGTGAACTTAAGCGATCACAAGTAAAAACCATGATGTGGATCTTGATAACCTCTCACTGAGGCAACTAATGCCACCAGTTGATAACTGATCTGACTGACTCTGCTCGAGTCAGGAAACAACATGTGCAAAACTCCGCTGCATGAAGATTGGTTAATGACATAAAGTGCTGTTAAAATGAAAGCATTCAACGTGATACATTGGCAACAGAGCAACAATGATACTCCAGACACACATGCTATGTCAAAATAAAACATCTCATTAAAAGTTTATCTCGGAAATTGCGAGACTAGAAGCTGCCCCTGCAGGAGAACGGCTTGGCACATGAGCAAACAACGATGTCCTCTACAGGGTCCACGTATATACAAGAATCTTCTCTCGAGTTCTAACCTCGAGAACGGCCGATAGTTGCCCGCAATTGAGCATTGAAACCGTCTCAAGGTTTATTACAATGTAATAAATAATCTGTCCAACTCGCACACACAATATCCTGCTAGCAATTTCAAAAGTTTGCTTTGTAACATAATTCCAGAAACGTTCCGTTGTCGAATCGTAATGTTCCGAAATAGAATTACCCACCTCCAGGCAAACACACACCCAGTGTCTCATCGACCACTCGAGACTTGCAAATGCAATACATAGTACCTACTGCGGCGACACAAATCCATCTGATAAGTCTGCAATAACAGTTCCAAATGTTGGCTTACTGATGCAAATAACGAATTTGCACAATTGTATAAAGTAACACTTTTATGGGAACACATTTCATGCCACACGTCCCACCGTTGGCAGCCGTACGATGCTCGAGAGCCAAGTTCGGGCCCAGCCCACGTTTCATCTCGGGTCCCTGATGTCTGGAATGCAGCTTCCTGTGTCGACGTGAGACGCAACGCGTCTACACAACGCGTCTACACAACGCGTCTACACACAATATGCACACGACTAACAACGTAGAAAACGTGCATAAAACGTAATTCTGTTTGTACAGTTTGAGCAATGAGTAAGTAAGCAGAACTGTGTGCAGAAGTTGACTGAGAAAATTGTGACAGAAGCAGCATCCAGACCATGGAGGCATATTGAAAGCTGCTACAAGTCTACGCTGCAGTGAAAACGCGGCATTTCAATGTGTACTCTCCAAAGTAATTGACATTGCTTTACATCGTACTCGTTACTAACAAAATACTTTAGAAAAGAAATCATGTAGTGAAAAGATCTGCCGAGTCTCATTTGATGCGAGAAACAGGAAACATTAACATAGAATCTGCACACAAAAGCTCACTTTTGAAATGTGAAGCTCGTTTGAACACAAAAGGTCAGTTGTGACTGCAGGCTTGTCTAATGCTGCTCACACTGTATAAAACAATTACCTGGGCCTGCCCAGTGCAAGGTAGAAATCTAGTCAGCCATTGCTACACACATCTATATTATATACAGTCACAATTTCTAATGTCAACATTAATTTGACTTACCAGTAGAGAATACAAAATACGTTTTGATACTTCTCAAGATGGTCATTAGAATATACAAAAAATGTAGCTAGTGAGCTTCCGACATACACAATATCATTACGAATTCGAACGTGAAATCAGTTACTGTCGTCGGCCATTCCTTGTCAAACCACAAATTGCAGTGAATGTCTCACAACTAGATCAGAATAATCCTGTCACAAAATACCTAAATTATATTTTTGTTTCTCCCGACCACTGATAACCCGCAGCCTCTATTTACCACAGACCCTGCAGCACCCTTATACCTTGGTCCATGCTCTCCCATTGTACAACATGTTTATCACTTTAGATGCAGCATCAGTCACCACATTCCACGCTGCACATCCACACGGCAATCAACACCATTTACCACAGTCGACGATGCACGCTCCCACCTCGTTTTTGCAAATGGTTTCTTTGAGCTCTGGGCAATCAAGTTGACATCAAATGAAACGTTCCTAAACTGCATAGGTCAATGCTGTCGTCAAACATAATCTGACCGGTACTACTCTTGACCGGTAGAACTCTTGACCGGTAGAATTCTTGGTTTCCTTCCACATCAAATACCAGTGCTCTGTCCGGCAGAACAGACTGTGCTGTTCTAAACTGCATTGCTAGCTAAACAGTACAGTACAGTACAGTACAGTACAGTACAGTACAGTACAGTACAGTACAGTACAGTACAGTACAGTACAGTACAGTACAGTACAGTACAGTACAGTACAGTACAGTACAGTACAGTACAGTACAGTACAGTTCATTGGTACGAGACTGAACAAATTTACACTTGGATGACAGGTCTTTCCAGATAAACCGTCTTCACAGAACTATCCATTAAGTACTCACTTGAATCATGTCTTCACAACACCATCCATTAGGTACTCACTTGAATCATGTCTTCATAACACCATCCATTAGGTACTCACTTGAATCATGTCTTCACAACACCATCCATTAGGTACTCACTTGAATCATGTCTTCACAACACCATCCATTAAGTACTCACTTGAATCATGTCTTCACAACACCATCCATTAGGTACTCGCTTGAATCATGTCTTCACAACACCATCCATTAGGTACTCGCTTGAATCATGTCTTCACAACACCATCCATTAGGTACTCGCTTGAATCGTGTGTCTTCACAACACCATCCATTAGGTACTCGCTTGAATCATGTCTTCACAACACCATCCATTAGGTACTCGCTTGAATCATGTCTTCACAACAAACCCAATCCATTAGGTACTCGCTTGAATCATGTCTTCACAACACCATCCATTAGGTACTCGCTTGAATCATGTCTTCACAACACCATCCATTAGGTACTCGCTTGAATCATGTTCTTCACAACACCATCCATCAGGTACTCGCTTGCATCACGTGTCTTCACAACACCATCCATTAGGTACTCACGCGAATCGTGTCTTCACAACATCATCCATTAGGTACTCGCTTGAATCATGTGTCTTCACAACACCATTAATTAGGTACTCGCTTGAATCATGTGTCTTCACAGAACTATTCATTAGGTATTCACTAGAATCATGTGTCTTTACAGAACTATTCATTAGGCATTCATTTGAGTCATGTGCTACACTGACTGACAAAAAATTTGGCCCCAAAAGGGATAATTGTTTGTACACATTGGGAAACACACTTTTTTACAAAACCTTTTTTTTAAAATACTTTTGTACACATTGGGAGAAACACTTCTCCATTACACCAAATCACTCTCCCGTCTTTGCTGTTCCAGCACAGTACAGTTCTGTACTATATTGTTGTTTCGTGTACAGTACAGTTCTGTACTATATTGTTGTTTCGTGTACAGTACAGTTCTGTACTATATTGTTGTTTCATGTACAGTACAGTTCTGTACTATATTGTTGTTTTTCGTGTACAGTAGTTTTGTACTATACTGTTGTTCCATCACAGTACAGTTCTGTACTATACTGTTGTTCCTACACAGTACAGTTCTCTACACGGCTGTTTCCTTGTCTTGTGCAATTACTTGCTGGAATTTTTCCATTGCTGCAAAAACAAACATAAACTACAAATTCCCCAAACATTCACAGACCACATCTCTTTCAAAACATTCTTAAATGTCAGCACGAATGGTTGGGATATTTTAAAATATATTTCATAGAAACAAAAATTAAGAGGTTTTGCTATATAATAATACTGAGTAACTGTACTCATATATCAACATAGAATAATTCGGTCTTTGTCTAAGTCTAAGATATTGTTACACAAGCGATAATGTAATTTGTTATTTTATTTGGGCATATTGTGTACAGGAGTATCTGTTTATGACCCTTCTTTTTCAACTCCCAAATATTCTACTAAGGTTTTTTATCACTGGCAGCATATTTATGTATTTTTACAAAACAATAAATGATATAAAATCTCCAATGTTCTACAACTCACATTTGAGATATGTAGCAAGTTCGTTGTCCTTAGCATTGAGGGCTTGTTGTCCGGGGGTGTTACCCTGAAGGGAGAAAACATGTTTAATAAATACATTAGGTAGAGAGATGGGTGCCAATAACAACTAAACAAATAGTGGTGGTAGTAACACAACAAATAGACTTGGGGTAGAGATTAAACTGACAACAGCCACTCATACATTAAAATGTACCAGCACAACTGAACCTCTCAATTAGGTGTATGCACAGCAAACCCTTGACAGACAGACGTGTCAATTCTACTTTTAAAAATTACCATTGCTAGTCACAATCTTTCTTGCAATTATCTGAGCTTGCTATCCATGGATTTGAACGATGTCGTATGCTTCAAAAGCTGTGCTCCACAGTAAGTTAATTTATTACAAAATAACCCAATCTTGGAACCATGAACAATATATTCCATACAGATGGATTAGTGATTTTATAAACACAGAACTGTTGAGTTGAAACCTTTTTAATTATCAGTTACAAAGATGTTTGGTGAGAATACACACAGCTTGTGCCATGTGACATGATTTAACAATAACAACCAATGGCAATGGACACAGATCAGGCGGAGAAGATGAGTAATGTAGTCTATTTGTGGATCTTATCATAGTCCAGTTTATCATCTGAGGTCACTGAATAACTGTACTTTACACTGGTAATACATCAACAGTCTATCTTAAGATCCGTTCTTTGGCTCTTCAAAGTCTCAACCAGGTAGATCAAGGTACATTGTGTGATACCACGGTGAAGACCAAATCTGTTCTACCTCCTTAAATGCTCATCATCCTGAACTCTAGTGACACTCTGTCATGATCAACTTGACAAAGCATGTGTAATTTAATCTACGATAGATAATCTTGGTTTGGTGGCACATTTTTTATCACTCACTAGTGTAGGAGATTTGGATTAATTTGTCTACTTTCTAAACTGATGAGTTATAGACAAAATGAGGAGCGAGAGTAATAGAATCTGGAGCACCTTGTGATCAGTCTTGGAGGCGGACGCCCCGGCCTTGACAAGCACGCCACAGATCTGTCTTCTTTGGGAGCAGGCCGCCTTCAGTAACGCTGTCTCACCGCTGTAATCAGTCAACAATGCAGCTATATAAGCAACAATACCATATCAATGCAATCTCTATAATTTGCCTACAATTATTCACCACACTAAACTTTTACAGTGCTTAAACAAATCTTTTCATAGTGAAGACGGTTTGCCAGTCACCATCAGGGCATGGAATCGCAGTACATTTTTAGTGAAAATTGAGTTTTAAATAAATATTTACTGAAGGTGGCAAAAGCCAATAACTGATTATTAAAAACGAAGGTGGGGCTACAGAAAAGGCATTAGGAATCTGTCACATTATAAACTACTTTGAAATGCTGTGTGCTACGTAAACCACCTCAAGAGGATTAATTTTGTTTTCTTCTTATCACATATTCTAGCAGTAAACAGCTGATATTATTGTGATGTACAGTCATATTATTGTGATATAGTAAATACTCACTGCTCCCTGTCGATCATGTCCAGTAATTCCCGAGGTGCTGCAGCAGAAAATGGACAACTCGTTTACAGGTCTCAGCTGAATAATGACAACTGTTTTATCGATAACAAAGCAACTAAATGCAACCTTTTGGAAATCCCGAAAATCCGGGATAAAACACATTTCAACTGTTTGATTAAAACAACTGATTAAAAGCTTGACTGCTAGTTTTCAAAATAACTTCATATTTATTAAGCTCTAAGCCCTGCTTCGGGAACGGATGAGTTGTACAACAGAATTAATCACATTAATAATAAATAAAAACCGTTGGTTAATAAACTCAAATAAATGAAAACAGGAAGTAAATTTAATGCATTATCATTACCGTTTTTGATGAGGTATTCAACGACATCAAGACTCCCTAACTTGGCTGCATGGTGTAAGGCTGTCATTCCATTCTCATCCACAGACATCAGGCTGGCTCCCATGGCGTGTAATTCCTTCACCTGGACAAAGCACGGCTCCGTCAGACAGCTCGAGACAAGCACCAGTGTCTAGGCACAAGCACCAGTGTCTAGGCACAAGCACCAATGTCTAGGCACAAGCACCAGTGTCTAGGCACAAGCACCAGTGTCTAGGCACAAGCACCAGTGTCTAGGCACAAGCACCAGTGTCTAGGCACAAGCACCAGTGTCTAGGCACAAGCACCAGTGTCTAGGCACAAGCACCAGTGTCTAGGCACAAGCACCAGTGTCTAGGCACAAGCACCAGTGTCTAGGCACAAGCACCAGTGTCTAGGCACAAGCACCAGTGTCTAGGCACAAGCACCAGTGTCTAGGCACAAGCACCAGTGTCTAGGCACAAGCACCAGTGTCTAGGCACAAGCACCAGTGTCTAGGCACAAGCACCAGTGTCTAGGCACAAGCACCAGTGTCTAGGCACAAGCACCAGTGTCTAGGCACAAGCACCAGTGTCTAGGCACAAGCACCAGTGTCTAGACACAAGCACCAGTGTCTAGGCACAAGCACCAGTGTCTAGGCACAAGCACCAGTGTCTAGGCACAAGCACCAGTGTCTAGGCACAAGCACCAGTGTCTAGGCACACTGCTACTTTGTTAACTGGATCGATTTTCATCATGATAACTCATCGTTAAATAATAATAATCGTAAAACTTCTATAGCGTTTATATCCTAAAACATTCAAGCCCAATCATTTGGCTACGGGGACAGGCAAAAATTGTCATTGGAGCATGGAACTGCCAAATATTTATGGTGGAAAAGCAATTTCAAACAAATATGTTTTAAGTTTTTACAAACGGTGTCTGTAATATCAGAAGATTTAATCGTAATAGGAGTTGATTCCAAATTGTTGGTGCAGCCTCAGAGAAAGCACGTTTGCCAATATTCAGGTTAGTTTTAGGAACAGAAAGTTGTTTGGAAGCGGATGATCTAAGGGTCCTAGAAATATCAGAGAAATGTAGCAGATTAACTAAGTATGTCGGTTGTTGAGTAGAAACAGTACGGTATGTAAGAGCAGCCAATTTAAACTTAATATGTATACCACTGGAAGCCAATATAACAGAATCCGTTGTTAAAAATATGGAGTATTATCAACCCATTATCAACATGTCGTCATATTATTAATTATAACTTGCATTTATATAGCACCATATATCTGTGATCAGGTGTACCCTAGGGTATATTCATTATAAAACACGCATATTCACAAGAATTCTTAAAAAAGTATATCCTGATCAAAATTATATTGAATTAAAATTAAAAACTATGCTGACAGTGCATCATTGGGGAAAAGTTTATGTCTTGATATGTACAACTGGATCTACTGATTGCACTGTGAAAAAAATACTGGAATTGCTTGCAAATTAATACATTTTTAATGAAGACATATATATATATATATATATATATATATATTTATATTTTCTGTGTGATATGCTACCCCTCTAATGTTAACAAAATAGTGATATTGATAAGAAGTCAAACCCACACACCTGTGACAGGTTCCCCTCTGCTGAGGCGTCCATCAGCTCTGAAAAATAAGCAACACACAGATGAAACACTGCAATGAATTCACTTCTTTTGTATGTCACAACGAAAATGTGCATTTAAATGTTTTTTAAAATAAATTTCAACCATACTATAAAATTGTTGTATGTTATCATGATTCATTATATTATTTTAATACCTGATGTGTGGCCAAATAACAACTCTGGGAAAACAATCATCCAGTACGCACCAATAAAGTTGTTATTGCCAATGATCTGATCGAGAAGTATTTCATTCTGTGTGACACTAATTAGTCATGGTTCAATGAACACCATACTATTCAGATGTACAATGCCTCTTTGCTCTGTATGTAGACTGCTTATTCAAGAATGTTAGCAGCAGTACGGTACGGAATCTTAATACTGACGTTACTGATAAATAAGATGAGTTGTCTTAAGTTTCCTGGTCAGTTTGGTGAAAGATGGGCCATTGTGATTCTTTCATTGACAACGCTGTTGAGATGACTTACTCTCGTTTAGATAGACGGACTTCTCTTTTGCATCTTCTATAAAAATAATGGGTGACAGTTCCACACAGCACGGCTGTGTCGTTGACAGGATGCAATGTGGTGTCTCAGCCTCTGAATCCAAATGTGTCGTTGACAGGACACAATGTGGCGTCTCAGCCTCTGAACTGCAATAACAAATATTTGACTTAGCCATCGCTTGTTATTCGTTGATGAGATGTTTAACGTACCCAAGATGAATGCACAATTCGTTTGGTCCACTCTGCAAATCCGGTTGGCTGGTGTTCAAATTTGTGTGTGACACTGTGTGTGACACTGTGTGTGACACTGTGTGTGACACTGTGTGTGTGTGTGTGACACTGTGTGTGACACTGTGTGTGACACTGTGTGTGACACTGTGTGTGTGTGTGTGTGTGTGTGTGTGTGTGTGTGTGTGCTTGTGTGACACTGTGTGTGTGTGTGTGTGCGTGTGTGTGTGTGTGCGTGCGTGCGTGCGTGCGTGTGTGCGTGCGTGCATGCATATGTGCATGCGTGTGTGCACATCTATATGCATGAGGGCTAACGTTTTCGTCCTAGTAGATGCACACGTGTAATTGACGGTACAGTACCATGCAGTTTTTGGGTTAAACAACACATCATTTGGTGTCTGTTCAACGAGTGGAAAAAATGCAACTGAAGAAGGAACTTTAACAGAACTTCCACCAGAAGCCAGCAAGCCAAAAGTAATATGCAAACAAGAGAAAAGAGGTGATGCCGCCGGGCCACTGTAACTGAGAACACAGACACTGCTAATTTATGTAACGTAACTAACTGGTAAAATGTATGCCTGTCAATACGAGGTTTTTCAAAAGGTCCGCATTAGTCTGGAAGAAACGATCGTTAGCTGGAGGATAAATTATCACACCTGATGGCAGGCTCAAGGGGCGGGGCTTGCTCGTTCACCTGCTGCCCGTTAGGTGGCGGTGTGGTCATGCTGGAAGTGAAAAATATGTTGTTTACAACAAAAGCTGTGACGTGGCAGGTTGTGTGTACATGTTCTCGACAAGTTGTAATAGCGATATTTTCCATTAAAACTGATGTCTCAGAATATGGATGGATTCTGACAGGTACGAATAAACATCACATGACAGGTGCGAAAACATATTCTGATGCATGCAAATATGCACGCACGCATGCATGCATGACACAGAAAGAACACAAAGAAAATCAGCTAAAATTATTTCAGAACTGAGAGAACATAGTTGTCTAAATAATATATGGCTTATCATTAGAGACAAAGAAATCATACGCCGATCAAACAGAAGTTTTGATGTGTGTGAAAATATTGATGAGTGTTTCTCTCGAAATAAGACAGTTAGAAGGACTAGTGGTCATGATGAGGTAATCCTACTCAAGGAACAACTGTATGTTTTATTCTAAGACTAATTTCCCTCTTGGCAAACGTGCTTTCCCTGTAGCAGCAACCAAAATGTCATATCTATTTCCTATCGCTATAATATCACTTGAAACTCCAACATACTCCTGTATATATATATATACTCATTGATTTATATATATATATATATATATATATATATATATATATATATATATATATATATATATATATATATAAATCAATATATCCTTCTAACAGCACACTATGAATGAATGGAACATTTTATATTGATAAAACTGCTACTTTGTTATGTAACGTAACTAAATGGTAAAATTTATGCCTCTCAAAATGAGGTTTTTCAAAGGGCCCGCATTAGTCTGCAAGAAACAATCGTTTGTTGGAGGAGAAATTATCACACCTGATGGCAGGCTCAAGGGGCGGGGCTTGCTCGTTCACCTGCTGCCCGCTAGGTGGCGGTGTGGTCATGCTGGAAGTGAAATAGGGCCATTGTTTGCAAAAAAAATCAAGACATACTTTGTCTTACCCCCTCCTCCCACCCTTAGGGTACAGCGTCCCTTACCCTTACCTAGCTGCAAGAAAACGTCTTAAAACAATATTCAAAATAAGTCATAAGAGTGGGATATGGGACATACAGATACAAAACCGTTGGACTGTTAACAAGCAAGTCTGCCTTGTACACTAACTATCTGGTCAATTCACGTTGGATTATAATATTATTCATCAGGTCATCTGACAGATGGAAACATTCCAAACGAAAACAAGAAAGCATAAACGATAAAACAACGACCGTGCCACTTTACAGCTACAGCTCAACCTGTTTCAGTTTCAGTTTCACCTGATGACTGCCAACTCACCCTGGTGACCTTGGTGGGGTGATGGGCATGTTGTAGGTCGCCCTGAACTCCTGGGGGTCCTCACATTCCTGGATGATGACAGCCGAGGGTGTGGTCAAGTGAGGGGTGGCGTTGCTGGTCTCGGGGGTGGGATGCGTGTCCTGATCACAGCCGTTTTGCAGGAAGCTGCCCTTGAGGTCTGTGTCAAGGATGTAGAGATCCTCGGAGGTGATGTCTGTCACGTAGTGGATGTTCTCCTGGGCCCGGTCAATACGGAAAAACCGCTCGGCTGTCGTTGCTGCAACGACAATGTATGTGTGTATGTGCGTGTGTGTGTGTATGTATGTTTATATGTTTTGTGTGTGTGTGTGTGTGTGTGTGTGTGTGTGTGTGTGTGTGTGTGTGTGTATGTTTTGTTTGTATGTGTGTATGTATGTGTGTGTGTGTGTGTGTGTGTGTGTGTGTGTGTGTGTGTGTGTGTGTGTGTGTGTGTGTATGCGTATGTGTGTGTGTGTGTTTGTTGTGTGTGTGTATGTATGTATGTGTGTGTGTGTATGTGTGTGTATGTTGTGTATGTGTGTGTGTGTGTGTGTGTGTGTGTGTTTGTGTTGTGTGTGTATGTATGTATGTATGTACCCAGGTTCCATGAGGTGGCAGCACTTTTGAGCTCCTCAGCTCCACCTGGTGAATTTATCGGCTGTCGATGTAGCCACCAGGACGGCCTTACGCCAGAATAGGGTAGAGACGCCGATTGGCTCCCAGGCCGAATTTGAAATAACAAATTAAATAAGGATATCCTTTTTATCAGATAACACTATATTAAAAAAATTATTCAAAATTAAACTTATATTCACACAAACAAAAACACAAGTCGACCTTTTAATGCTGGCACTGAGGATGGTCTCTGCCAAGGTACTTGTCGTCCTCAGTGGATTTTTTACATCACAAACTGAGATGGTACTAACATTAACGTGGTGTCATAGGCACAGGGACAGTCTCCAATGTTTACAATAAAATACAGCCATGTCTGTCCTGTCCAGCTATTGAACCCGGGTCACTCGCATTCAGGACACTAACCACAGCACTCTCACGCACCATCTAGTAATAATGTGAGCTCTGTGCTGCACAATAGCTAACCCTGATTGATAAATAGTTAATTTACTAATAATATGTCATCTGAAAATGATTACAAAGTTATTTAAAATGAATTCGTTTAAGAGCAAGTTATACATTACTGCATAAAATATCATTATAATGACATGTCATGAGAGCCCTCTAGTGACGGAACTTACAGTCAACAAAACACCAGTTCGTGGAGAGGTTCTGCACCAGCCCAGCAGGTGGCTTCTGGGTTTCCTGCATAAACAAAAACACAACACGAATAAAGACAAACTAATGCAATTCAATATTCATTCTGATGGTATACAGGGGTCAGCGATTAACATTTGTTGTATTTGAAATGATCTCTCTACTACAGTGCCTAACATATTAAATAATGAGACAGCAGATATAAATAGGATCCTTCAATTCAAATTATTTAATATTCTTATATATAAAGGTAATAGTTATCAGATTTTCACAGATCATCGCAATTAAATCACCAATGCTGACACAGCAGTTTCCTGCTCAAACACGTATTGAGATCAAACATTAAAGGAGTATGCAATATTTTGGTCTTTTTATATGTCAGCAATGAATAACATACTCAGACCCTTCAATGTGATAACTAATCTGGTTTGATGTACAAGACAAGCCACAATGGGATAATATAAATGCATGCTGTTTTATAACCCCAATGTGAGTTTGAACATGAAAACTACCTCAGAGCCTGCAACCTTTAGTCGGTTGAGGTAACTTCGGACTTGCTCCAATTCACAGCCAGTCTCAACATGAACGTTCAAAGGCTTCGCTGTCAACAAATACACCAGACTTTTGTCATGTGCTCTGAGCAATATATCACATTTTGTAGATGGCATTTGTGTCTTGATGATGAGAAAAAACATGTGACACTCCAATGTTGCAATTTAAGACACACCGTGTATGTCTTTTTGGAATTTTACAAATATGAATCTACACACTAGTATAATGGTAAGTCTACAGAAATTCACCCCGTATATGTGAAAGTGACAGACACATGGTCAGACGGACAGACAGACAGACAGGCAGACAGGCAGACAGGCAGACAGACAGGCAGGCAGGCAGACAGACAGACAGGCAGGCAGGCAGGCAGGCAGGCAGGCAGGCAGGCAGGCAGGCAGGCAGGCAGGCAGGCAGGCAGGCAGGCAGGCAGGCAGGCAGGCACAGGCAGGCAGGCAGGCAGGCAGGCAGGCAGGCAGGCAGGCAGGCAGGCAGGCAGGCAGGCAGGCAGGCAGGCAGGCAGGCAGGCAGGCAGGCAGGCAGACAGACAGACAGACAGACAGACAGACAGACAGACAGAGACAGACAGACAGACAGACAGACAGACAGACATAGAAATAAACAAACAGACAAACAGACAAACAGACACACACACACACAAAATGTACTAACAAAGAAACAAATAAAAACTGACATTGCATATCACATAATCAACAGAAGTGAAATGCAAAGGTTACACTTTACGCTCCATCCTTATTAACATATAGACTTTTTATTCTTCAGATGCAATTCAGTAATAACAGTATTGTTTGAAATAATTCTTATGACATATAATTTTAAAAACTTTCCAAACTCATCAGTATGAATCGAATGACACCTGCTCAAGATATTGAACAGTTTGAAATGACATCAACAGAACTGAGAGACAGCGGCCAGACAAAAGACAACAAGATAAAAAGTGAGTTTGTCCGACGTAAGTGCACCACTTACATGCTTCCTTCAGTTTCTCCTTGTCGTAATGCAGCGCCTCATAGTCTGTCATACTGATGAGTCTGATGTCAACCTCCTGAGCTGTAGTTGTTGAGCTACAGATGACAGAATGACATGTCACTTTAATGTCACAATAGTGTCACAGTGGAGTCTAATTATTTCTGAGCTACATTCACATAGAACCCTAGTGGTACAGTATAGATTACAAATCACATTTTTGGCTTTTGACACTACAAACAACCCAGTTAATGTCAGAGAATAGGTATTTTTTGCTATTAATCTAATATTTGGCAAGAACTAATCAAAATCCAAACTCTGGCCTATTTGATCTGCCAGCCGTCATGAATAGTTGCTGGTTGACATGTACAGCTGGTCACAACATCTACTTCCTGTCAAACTATTTTTGACACTAATAATTTCTGGCGCCTCCAATTAATGCCGATTACAAACTGCACAAATGTAACGTGCAGGTGCACTGTCAGGTGCACTGTCAGGTGCACTGTCAGGTGCACTGTCAGGTGCACTGTCAGGTGCACTGTCAGGTGCACTGTCAGGTGCACTGTCAGGTGCACTGTCAGGTGCACTGTCAGGTGCACTGTCAGGTGCACTGTCAGGTGCACTGTCAGGTGCACTGTCAGGTGCACTGTCAGGTGCACTGTCAAACCCCGTTTGAGTTAAGTATAAACCTATTTTATGTGCTATCAATATCTGGCATGCCAAAGACAGAAATTACTTAATATAATTATGTGTTTTTGTGACATAACCAGCATCAGCCAGCAATAACTATATACTAGTCTACATCCACAAATAGAAAATAATCCACTGGTTAATATTGGGCCACCTGGTGACTTCATCACCAATTAATTCTCTCAGCATGGAGAAAGACCCACTACGAAAAATTAGTCAATAAAAACCTGCATAAATAACCCTAAATCAGAGTTGTATTTTCTTAAATGTGACAACAATTGATAGACCAAAAACCAGTACAGTGTATTGTCATAGGAAGTGAATGGATGTTGGGAGTGGACCTTCACACGTAGGACGCTATATGCTTACAATGATCCAATGTTTACTTATTAATATAGAGTCAAATCTCCTGATTTGTGTATTTTATCAATAAATAGTTAAGGGCTTTGTAGGGATAATACTAAACGATACTCACTCAATCCCAATGGCGACGGAGCCCCTGTGTTTTGGCTTCTTTATCACATTTGCTCGATTTCGCAGCGAGATCGACACAACAGATGGCGCTAGCTTACATGGCTCTCCGTCAACTTGCATCGGAATGGTTTTGGTTGTTGTGAGTCGAACAGTTTGGCACTGTGCCAACCGCAAGCCGTGACCTCCGACCTGTAGCGTGGCCTAGAAATAAAACAAATCATAAAAGTCCTCCCTTTTCCAGAGCGTTTTTTTCTATATAGTGAAGCACCATGACTTTTGAGATGTATTAAAAAACCCTGCTGTAATTCACAATTATTGGTGTCCAAGCAGCAGTATATTTAAATAATATTACAGATGAATCAATGAAAGAAACTCAACTCACCAAAGCAGTCATTGTGAACCCAATCACTTCGAGCAGACCATCGTCGTGTTTCTGAGGTTCAAAGGTTGTGTTGTTGACATTCGGGGTACCCCAGGGTTGCGTTCCTGCCGCATATCTGCAGGGGGCAAACGATGTAAACAATGCAGTAGACACATCAACAATTCAATCCGTGCTAGGGATGGTGTTTATAGTTTCTTTATAACCATCTATGGCTGGTTTCATGAGACCAATTTAGCATTCGTTTAACTAACACGTCGCAGACTTGACCTAGTTAGGTTGCGATGGGGAATCCCAGTTTTTGTGGTGTCTCTGGACACCCTTTTTCTCTTCAGCTGCCGCCCTTTTCCGTCCATATAGCAAAAGGCACACTATGATGAATGTAAAGGATATACAGTGTAAACATAAAAAATTATTATGTTGAGAGTGGGCGTCAACAAACTTGGGGAACATACTGTAAATATTTTGACTAGTGTAAAGTTATGACTACCAAATACATGGCACAGCCTAAGTGCAACTATGGAGCAGACTTGTGAAATACAACAAGTGTAACTTTACGACGCATTAAGCTTTCAACGAGTTATCGCCCACTACAAAGTCGTAGGTACGCCCCATGAAAGCAGCCCCTGGTGTGGACCGCGTGTGTTTCAACGACAGCGTGTGTGGGGTTAACGTGGACATGTTTTGTGGACACAGTCAGGGGGCAGTTGGAGGTTTTTGTGACCCTCATGAGGGGATGAGTTACTGCATGCTGGCCTTGATCAAATCTTAGCTCCACAACTGTCAGTGCGTGCAATGTTGGATCATACAACTGCAAGTTGTGGAGCTCACCGACTGAAGCATTGGTCTCTCAGGGGAGAGAACCTGGGTTCAAATCATGTGAATCTTGCTGATTACATTGCACTTTGTTGAACCTTACGAGTTTATGATGAGATCACCCTAGAACTAAGGTTTTTGTCTCACATGTTTTTTGTCTTACCTGGATTTTTTGTTTCACCTGGGGTTATTGGCTCACCTGGGGTTATTATTGTCTCACCTGGGGGTTATTGTCTCATCTGGGGTTATTGTCTCACCTGGGGGTTATTGTCTCACCTGGGGTTATTGTCTCACCTAGGGTTATTGTCTCACCTGGGGGTTATTGTCTCATCTGGGGTTATTGTCTCACCTGGGGGTTATTGTCTCACCTGGGGTTATTGTCTCACCTAGGGTTATTGTCTCACCTGGGGTTATTGTATCACCTGGGGTTATTGTCTCACCTGGGGTTATTATCTCACCTGGGGTTATTGTCTCACCTGGAGTTATTGTCTCACCTGGGGTTATTGTCTCACCTGGGGTTATTGTCTCACCTGGGGTTATTGTCTCACCTGGGGTTATTGTCTCACCTGGAGTTATTGTCTCACCTGGGGTTATTGTCTCACCTGGGGTTATTGACTCACCTGGGGTTATTGTCTCACCTGGGGTTATTGACTCAGCTGGGGTTATTGTCTCACCTGGGGTTATTGTCTCACCTGGGGTTATTGTCTCACCTGGAGTTATTGTCTCACCTGGGGGTTATTGTCTCACCTGGGGTTATTGTCTCATCTGGGGTTATTGTCTCACCTGGGGTTATTGTCTCACCTGGAGTTATTGTCTCACCTGGGGGTTATTGTCTCACCTGGGGTTATTGTCTCACCTGGAGTTATTGTTTCACCTGGGGTTATTGTCTCACCTGGGGTTATCGACTCAGCTGGGGTTATCGTCTCACCTGGGGTTATTGTCTCACCTGGGGTTATTGTCTCACCTGGAGTTATTGTCTCACCTGGGGGTTATTGTCTCACCTGGGGTTATTGTCTCACCTGGTGTTATTGTCTCACCTGGGGTTATTGGCTCACCTGGGGATGTTGAGGAACACGAGACAGTGAACCTTCAGTTCTTTGATCTTCGTTGTCAGATCTTTGCCGTCGCACTGCGTGAACAAATAATAATTATTAATAATTGTACACTTCTATAGTGCCTATATCCTTAAAAATTTCAAACTCAGAGGCACAACGAACAAAATAATTTGCATAATCATAAACAGGGACAGGTAAAAGTCATCATTAGAATATGGAACGGGCAAAAATTAATGGTGGAAAAACAAAATGTGGCTCTCATATTTCAAAAGATGTTATAGTATTAGAGCGTTGATCCAGCTTGTTGGCCCAGTTACAGAGAAAGCATGTTTGCCAACATTCAGCTTAGTTTTAAGAACAAAAAGTTATTTTATGTCAGTCATTGAGTAGAAAAGGAACAAATCAACATCCTCCACACACTTGTTACATTGGTGTAATTTATTCATAAATAAAAATTCCCACAAATGATACAATGGAATGTCTGACAAATTCACACGTGTCGGCCATTTTATAAGCTTCAAGGCACCAGATCACATGGATCCACCAATTGTACAGTCCCGTATCGAGAATGTTGTTTCTAAAACTCAGGTTTATATAACTGCTTGCATATCAAATTTAATAGATATTCAGCTGTGACTTTACTAGGGACATCATCTCGTACCTCGATGGTGATGTGGTCTGCCAGATTCTTCCAGCTACGCTTCAGCAGGTCCTTGCCACCGGCCTGAGGACAGCAAATAACACGTTTCACACAGATTATAACACAGTTTTGGTCAGATAATTGTTTTGACATATTCTACAATTTATTATTATTATTACTATTAATTTGTTCTCGTTCGTTGCATGATCTTTGGAGAAATTAACATAAATACATTAAAACGAGGTTTTACTTTTTTAATTTAATATTACATTCTTGTTACTACAACATGCATGTTGAAGGTTTACTGTCTGCCAATTTGTGTTTAGATATTTGATTAAGCTCAGAACAATTGTTCACAGTTTGAAAGATTCTGCCAGGAACACGTTCAAACGGTAAACAAAACATCCAGTTTCAAAATAAAATTGATTAGCAATAATGCAGAGGTGAGCAGAATAACCACAATAACCTTTGATGTTTAACTTTCCCACGTTCCAGCAAGCAGACTCCCCGTTACAAATTACTGCTTGGCCAATTCTGGGCGGAGGAGCTGGCACCCTCCCTTTAATAATACATAAAATATAAATGATAAAACTGAGATTGGTATGTCGTTCATTATGTCTGTGTAGATCCCCATCAGGTCTGCATGTACGAATCTGACATTTTGTAGCTATAACAGTTGGTTGGTTTACAGATCCGTAGTTTGTTTAATTTCACCCGTGAGACCAGGGGGAAGGGGACAGTGTACGCAGTCACTGCTAGGTGGCACTGCTGGTCACTGCAGTAGATGTGTGACACGTCAAAGACAATGAACACAGTCTTAAGTTTGACGCACAAACAAGTTGTTTATCACCCATGACTTCACTTACACCAGCGTAGAACATCTTGTTCTTGAACCTGCTGTTGAACTTCTCAGGGTTGGCTTCTGGAGAAGGAAAGAATACAACCATTGTGTTTCAGTGAAAATATTCCACACACTTCGTGACCTTGTCACCACAACATTCTACATATTACATAAGAATTTCTCCTAATATACAACTTTTTTTAAACTCACATTGATGTGAATTTCAACTGTTTTGTTCGATACTAGGAAAGAATCATTATTTAATTATTATTCTTCCAATTTGATGGACATTTTCACAAATTCTCTTTGTTATAAAATGCACCAGTTTATACCAATTCCATCAAACAATACAGAGCAGGACTACAGGAATAGACTATAAATAGAACACAATCATACTTTCAAACATCTCTGTCTCTTACCATCATCCCCCCTCTCTCAACCATTAAATAAAAATTTGCTATTAGCATCAGTTTGCACCGACATGCTACATTCTCTAGGTGGCGACACAGTACCACTTTATTTTCTCTATGACATATGGTGACTATAACAGTTTGAGACATCATGACCTTACACACCCTTCTTTACATAATAACCTGAACACAAGTACAACAGTGACACGACACTGATTACAAAATGGGGTGAATAGTCCTCACCCCGACTCTCGTGGAACTCGAGGGTGACGTTGGCGTCAGCGCCCAGACTGAAGTAATTGTTCATGATCTCTAGGGGCAGTTTCTTCTCCCCGGCCTCCTGCTCCAGGGCATCCTGCTCCGTCTGGGGGTTTGGCTCACACTTCATGTTCCACCTGGGAAAGGTAAGACAGGTAAAGGTGAAGTAAAAGTAAAGGTAAAGTGCAGTAGCCAGTCCTCAGGATTACTCAAAGCGCTTTACACTCTACTTCCCTGACAGACCTGGTTGATCAAACTCTGTCTCTGCTTCTCTGGGAAGCACCCAGCCATGCTGCAATTAATGCACAAAGGCTATTTGTACACAAATATCCACCACTATCTATAGCAAGGTCCTCATTCATACAGCTGAGTGAACTGGAGCAATGTAATAGTAATAATAATACAACTTATTTGCTATAGCGTCACATCCATAATCATTTGTGGCGCTTCATAACTTATTACTATTTAAAATACATAAAAAGATATATGTACACAATAAGACAAATACTAATATTTTAAAATAAATGTAAAAAAGGATATATGTATAGGTATAGGATATATATATATATATATATATATATATATATATATATATGTCATACATATGTAGTGAAAAAACTTGTCCAAGGTTTTACTTGGCAGTGCAGGATTTGAATCCGGGTTCTCTCTGTTGAGAGCCAAAGTTTCCTGTAGATGAGCAGGATTATCCCTCACTAAGTTTCTTAATGTAGATTAGAGTTAACTAAAGGATTTCACACAACAACCAAATGTATCGCATTGTGCCTTCTGGCACAGTCATCATTATTACAAACTAATGGTGTTGTCCTTCATAAATGTAGGAGAAAATCGCAACAGAGACATTGATACCAACAACACAGACAGAGCTAACTCAGCCTCCGTACCGATCCAGTTCCACCACAGGCCCTTCTTCTACGCTGCATAGAATCTTTGATATGGGTTCATCCGTGTAGCCCTGAAACAGATGAAACATAGACAGGTGAAATACAAAGTCTAACCTAACTGGCTATGAGTTCTGATTTATTTTGGAATAACAACTTCACCCCTATGGGAATTGAAAGTAAACATTAGTCACTACAGGTGTACTGGGTATTATGTTTTCAGGTACATTTTGCCCCAAAAACGTGAGCCAAAATAAACAAAAAATCCAATTACAACTTGCAGGTACCACTGACTGTTCACTCTCTGTTTATCTCACACATAGAATCATTAAGATATCTACAAATAATGTACTTGGGATTTCCCACATGTCATTTAGTCAACATATAAAATTTCAAATCTCTTTGTTATATATTTTACAAGCCCATGAAAATGGTATTTTGGCCATCGCAACAAATGTGAAAATTTACAGAACTAGAGATCTGAACCAAAATCAGGAAAATGTGTTTGTCTGACATGGAATGAGCCAATCGGAAATGCAAGTTACTTACCCCACCCCAATTGAGCGTCCGAGCAAGGTCGTTTCCTGTGCCGAGGGGTAACACAGCCATTGGGGGTGTGGGCGTGATCCCAAGGGCGTCTATGGTGGAGAGTATCCACCCGGCCGTTCCGTCTCCCCCACACGCTAGGATCCGCAGATTTGGCACTTTCTTGAATAATTCCAACCTGGGGATGAACAACATATTGTCAGTACAAATGACAGCAAGTGCATGTGTGATGTGTGATGTGTGATGTGTGTTTGTGTGTGTGTGTGTGTGTGTGTGTGTGTGTGTGTGTGTGTGTGTGTGTGTGTGTGTGTGTTGTGGTTGTGTGTTTGTGTGTGTGTGTGTGTGTGTGTGTGTGTGTGTGTGTGTGTGTTTGTGTGTGTGTGTGTGTGTGTGTGTGTGTGTGTGTGTGTGTGTGTTTGTGTGTGTGTGTGTGTGTGTGTGTGTGTGTGTGTGTGTGTGTGTGTGTGTGTGTGTGTGTGTGTGTGTGTGTGTGTGTGTGTGTGTGTGTTGTGTGTGTGTTTAGTGTGTGTGTGGTGTGTGTGTGTGTGTTTGTGTGTTTGTGTGTGTGTTTATGTGTGTGTGTTTATGTGTGTGTGTGTGTGTTTATGTGTGTGTGTGTGTTTGTGTGTGCGTGCATGCATGCATGCGTGCGTGCATGCGTGCGTGTGTGTGGTGTGAGTGTATGAATGAGGTGAATGAGTGACTGAATGAGTTAGATGAGTGCAGTGAATGAGTGAATATGTGTGAGTGTTAGTGTGAGGTGAATGCATGAGTGAGTGAGTGAGGTGACTGAGTGACTGAGTGACTGAGCTGTGTAGTAGTCGTGTACTCACGCCATCACAGGTCCGCCCTGGGAGAGGTCAAACACCTGGCGGGGGTTGAGCAGCCACTGGAACTTGTGCAGTAACTTCGCCCCTTGGTTACCCCCGCTCTTGGGGTTGATAAATACAAGCAGGGGCTTCATGTGAGGCGAGGGGATGGGCTTGATGATGAATGGCTTGTGGTCTGTGCTCTTTCTCTTCTTCACGGTTGATCGCTTCTTCTTCCGTAGCGATGATTTAAATGACCCCTGCAGAAGATCACATGTTTTAACAAAGGTCAGGCAACTTTAAGACAGAACGAAGGAAACTCAAGAAGGATAAAACAAAAACTATAGATGACACATGGAAATAAAGGTGTGACAGGTGACAGGTGTGACAACTTTGTTGACGGCATTGTTTATTCATGCATTGTACAAGTGGATGTGTAAAACATTGTGGGTAATACTTTGAACTTCAACATTAGTAATAAGTTCACTGCACGTTGGCTAATGGTATTTCACTCCAAACAGCCATGTCTATGGTTAACACAGAAGTGATACATGTTCAGAGATTTCCTTTTCTAGGACATTGTGTCCACTAGAGGTTTGTTTTTTATTTTCCTACATTGGATTGTGTACCTTCCATGGCTTAGAAGAGACGAACAGCATTTAAATTTTAAAGTCTCTCTTCTGACAGATGCAGGGATGCTTTAAATATAATATTTTGGTGAATGAAATTGTCCAAGGATAATAGCAATAAATGGAATCAAACCACTGTTCACTTGACCAATAGTAAGTGAGGACGCGCTTCAACCACTGACCACTGACCACTGACTGGCCATGATCATTGTCAACAATGACTCTTAGTAATGACTGTTAACATGATTGGTCATAATGGTTGTTGCTACTGATGTGAGGAGAGAGGTACTACATTATGTGTTCCATTTACTAACTGCCTCACGAGGTCCTGAAAACGATGCCTAGATCGGATGTGGGCAAAAGTACAGGGCCCAGAGAAGAGGCTAAATGAACACAGCTGTGTCGGACACAGACAAAATTGGTTTTTACAGGTTGCGAATGCGTGAGGATGGTTTCAATGATCCAGTGGGTAAGTGGGTGACAGGGGACACTGGTGCTCTGATGACTGACCTTGACAGCATGTGTGTGACAATGTACAATTCGCTATAATTTATAATATTTATTATGCTGTGGTTTGCATGTGTCACAATAAATAGTTTGTGTGTGACCTCTGCCATGTTCTCCTGTCACTATCAATGTTGTAAATGGTTATGTGTGTGAATAACATTACTACTGTGATAGGACATCAAATATATCAAATATGTGCACATGGACAATGCATAAATCAACACAATGTACAATCAACGCATCACCATGTGTGTTCAAAACAGCACAAATTACGCAGTCAATACAACACATGACAATTTATCATCAACACACCACAATGTGCAGACAACACAATATTATGCATTAAACACATCACACAGTACAGACAACACGGCAGAGAGTACAGTCAACACATCATAAACTACAGTAACACCTCACAAACTACAATAACACTTCACAAACTAAAATACCGTAAACACATAACAAAGTACAGTTAACACATCATGCAGTACAGTCAACACATCATCCAGTACAGTCAACACATCATCCAGTACAGTCAACACATCATCCAGTACAGTTAACACATCATCCAGTACAGTCAACACATCGCACAGTACAGTCAACACATCATCCAGTACAGTTAACACATCATCCAGCACAGTCAACACACCGTGCAGTACAGTCAACACATCATCCAGTACAGTTAACCCATCATCCAGCACAGTTAACACATCATCCAGTACAGTCAACACATCATCCAGTACAGTCAACACATCACGCAGTACAGTTAACACATCATCCAGTACAGTCAACACAACACATCATCCAGTACAGTTAACGCATCATCCAGTACAGTCAACACATCATCCAGTACAGTCAACACAGCACAATTTGTAGTATGCATGTCGCAACGTGCAGTCACAAAATTAGACAGCACACAGACACAAACACAATGTGCAGTGGACAATAACACACTGTTCGTGTGTTCGTGTGTTCGTGTGTTCGTGTGTTCGTGTGTTCGTGTGTTCGTGTGTTCGTGTGTTCGTGTGTTCGTGTGTTCGTGTGTTCGTGCCCATTCTGACTCGTCCTCTTCACATATCACCGATCCTGTTTTTGGACCCACTAAAGTTAATTATCGATCATGCAGCCATTGGCTCTTGTGGTGGTTCAATTAGGGCGTTAATTAGGTGTATATCTCAGACGGCGGCGCGAGCCAACTGGCCACCACCGGTCATCACTAGTGACCACTGGTCAAGGGTCGGACACTTCTGGCCGTATGAAATATTTAAACTGATTAGCCACAAGTGACAGATGGGACCTGGGTGGAACTGTTAATACAACGCTACCATTGACACCAGGGGGAGCCACATAGGCCACAAAATTCAGATTGCTGTTCGAGTACTGTCATTTGTCTTAATGGTAGCGTCATTTAGGTGGGTGAGATCTTGCTTGAGTGAAAGTTTTGTTTACAATACTACTGGGTTGTTAAATATTTTAAATCTGCTTCCAATTCTGGTAGATTATTGTTTATAATAACTGCTCATGATAAAATATCTGATCATGATAATGTGTCTTTAGGATGTGGCAGATATGACTGACTTTGTGATGTTATTTCTTACGATGCTACATTATGTGGATGGAGCCATATGTGTGTGCACGTGTGCATGCATGTGTTTATATCTGCATGCATGCATGAATGCATGTGCGTGCGTGCGCGTGTGTGCGTGTGTGCGTGTGTGCATGTGTGTGTGTGTGTGTGTGAGTGTGTGTGTGTGTGTATATACATGCATGTGTGTGTGTGTGTGTGGGTGTGTGTGTGTATATATATATACATGCATGCATGTGTGTGTGTGTGTGTGTGTGTCTGTGTGTGTGTGTGTGTGTGCGCGTGTGCGTGTGCGTTTGCGTGTGTGTGTGTGTGTGTGTGGTTCATGCATGCATGTGTGTGAGGGGAGCAGCAGTTTAAAAATAAACACAGGTCTACATAAAAATTCAACCTGTGCAAATGCATGGTGCAACACAAAAGGAATACCAGAGGAAAGACAACAAAAAACCACCTCAAACAACAAACAGTTAGTTCACACACCACACCACACCACACCACACCACACCACACCACACCACACACACCACACCACACCACACCACACCACACACCACACACCACACCACACCACACCACACCACACCACACCACACCACACCACACCACACCACACCACACCACACCACACCAGCCTCTCAAGCCATCACCTACCAACACATCTTCCCAAGGGTGAAGATGACTGACACCAACACGACATCGACACTAGCCTACTCAGGGAGACTGCAACATTATGAGGAACCACAGGCATGACCCGGCCTACCTTTCGAGGGAGTTTGATGATCCACGATGGGGGAATGATGATGCCCGCATGAACTCCCAGGGTACACGTCTCCTCAATCTGTTGCATCATGAAGCAGCTGACCTTGTTGTGGTAGGCGACCTTGCACCACGAACAACTGATTGCTATGATTTCCTGCAAGCAGAAGATGTTCTCGTTACATCACTACGAGTCTGCAGATTAGCTTTCTCTGCACACGTCTGCAGCACAGACACGTCTGTCTTGTCTGAAGTTATTTGGACACATGTAAGAAGACATTTTTACCCTGACGTTATGGCATCTGTTAACACCAGGGTTAATGTTTTGTCTATTTTATAAAGCAGGGTGTGGATCTAGCAGCTTGGCGTTATATAGTAACATTGTTATTTGGCAGTATGTGGTGACATTGTAGCCTGGTATTATGTGGTAACATTGTGTCTGCATTACATGGTGTTATGTGGGAATATTGTATTTTTGCATCACATGGTGACATTGAAGCTTGGTGTTATGTGGTAACATTGTCTTTGCATTACATGGTCACATTGTGGCTTGGTGTTATGTGATAACATTGTCTTTGCATTACATGGTCACATTGGAGTCTGGTATACACTTACATGGTCACATTATAACTTTGTATTATGTGGTAATATTGTGACATTGTAACTTGGAATTATATGTGACATTGTAGCTTATGATCTAGATGCAAGTTTAACTAGAAAACATGAACACATCTGTTTTCTCACAACCTAACACCTGGGGAGCTTGCCTCATAGTTTATAATTTTGCCTACGTCATTGTTGGTGATTTTCATTTACTTGTCCGTTATATCATATAGCATACAATTTACAATTTAGTCAAAATAACACCTACTTAGTTAGATAACCTGAATCTGTCAGAAGACAAAATGGTCTTTTGATTTTCCTGCACATAAAATCAGTGACGAATGTGTAGAGAAGGACGTCAGACAACGGGGACACAACAAACCTCTACTTGGAACTGAGCTCGTGGGACCAGACGACACAACACCAGCCTAGAGTGTGAACTCAGAAACGTCTGCCAACTGACAAAACAGTGCTCAATAATTGATGTGGCCAATCTCTGCCCACCACTGTGCACCACATTCCTTGGCCCGGCCCCCTGAATTATGTCACTAGGCACACACCTGTGCTGTGTGTTAGATTTCAGTTGAATGTTTATAGTGTAAGTTATGCATACATTCATGTGTTTCTACATCATGTAACTTAGTTGCATGTTTTATGTTAATAACCATTGAAAGATGTTGTAAGTAATTAATTTTTATGTACAGGTGTATCAATGATATGGTTGCTGATATACTGGGTAGTAATTGCAATATTTTAAATGTACTGATAAATTAGGAAACGAATACTATATTTGTTGGGTAAAAACACACTGATATTGCTTTGAAAATGAGTTACTATCATCAAAACTGTATTTTGAGACCAATGTCTCATGGCTTATTTTATAAAGACAAAAACATATTGCAAATGGAAATAGTTTTCATGGTGCCTGCCTTTTCATCTTACTGCAAAGCAACTTCATCTTGTATCTAGAGTAAGACTATTTAAAAACTGTGCAACCAAATCATCATAAACTGCACAGCCAACAACAATATTACCCTAATTACCTGCTCATAATTTGATAATATTCACTTGTTCAACGCCAGAGGTGCTACTTAAAACCAGTAAAGACCCTCGATGTTGAGGTGCCTAGAAGGACGTTAGTGTTTTGCTGCATGTGACACGGGTCTAGGATATGATTTAGCCAAACACGGCTGTCTGCAGCTGGGCGATAACATTGCAGTTCCTCATTAGTTTACTTATCTGCAGCCTGCACAGATGCGGTAATTACACACAGCATGTCTATATTCATGAGTTGACAACAGTGTCTGTAGAATTACTGCTACTGCACAATCAAGTAGGTGTCACATGGCTGTAAATTGTCTTAAAAGTAGACACGGTTTGAGGACAGTGGATTAGAAGGAAGGGGCGTGGTGCCTAGTTAGAAGACCAGGACATGACCAACATACAGTGAATGTTTCCTTTTATTCGTGATGGTCTACGTGTCAGTCACTGCATTTTTATGTTTTCCAAACTAGTTCTGTGCCTGTTCCTGGTAGGTTTTAATAGCTGTTAGATAAGTATGTAGTGTGTACACCATGTCACTTCTTTGTGTACACCACATGTCACTTCCTTTCGACAGAAAGGACCAAAATGTGAAGTGACTAAATCACCAATGTTTTAAAATACTGAATCTTGACAATCACAGAAAATATAATCACTTGTGCTGGTTATTAAATTATTTCTACCACCCAGGAGTTGTCATCTACAAACAACATCACAAAACAGTGACCTTTGCAAACAACTGACGATGCAAGGGAAGATATCATGCCAGACTAACTGAAATGATGAGATCAACTTCTTCTGGGTTCTTGTCGAGTGCCCAGAAGGAAATACACACACCATGGACAGACTGTCTCTTACAGTCTGTGAGGACTGACAGACCACCAAGCCATTTCTTGCTTGGATCCCACCCTGAATGGAGTGACACATTTCCCCTCAGCCACCTGCTGGGAGTTTCCCTCTCCCTACATTATGTCAAAGAAATGTTTTATCTTTACATCTTAATCATAACATCACTGCCACATTTATTCACACTCAAAATGCTATTTAAAAGTTACGGTATTCATTGAGATAACAATAATGTTGAGATTTTAACTCGATCGTGCCGTGTTCCAATGAGCTCATTTATATCGTAAACAACATTTGGTGAATTCATTAACATTCACCATCTTAAGAAATTAACCACTTTTAAAATTATGCAACTGGGTCAAGTGGGGGGGTCATGAGGTCATAGCTGATTGATGACAGTGTCAGTAAGTGGGAGCCTTCATTACCTGGAGCCCTCCCAGCACTGGCCGGGATGTCACAGTTACATAAGCCAGCCCTGGCCCACTGTCACACAGGCACAATGTGTCAATGCCATGTTCTCACTCACTCAGAGGGAGTTGACCTTAATGTGACGTGACCAGGAAATCAATGTGCAGCAGGCGGGTTGAAGCGATGCTCCCTCAACTACACTCGCTGCTCCCTCATTTACACTCGTCTTACAAAACAACGCCACTTTCGTCAATTGCTGTGTCACCATCTTCACTCATAATATGTCACGTTCATGTCTCCAGCCTCTCTGCTGCCATTTAGTGAAATACTTCCATGCGACGACCATTTTGAAAGTATCATTATGAGTTATTTTGGGATGAAGAAACTCATAAGTCTTGAAGCTGGTTGTTTTGGAAGCAAAGAAAAGAATCAAAAGCCAAAAATACCGGGGACACTATTTCCATGATACACCGACATGTGTGTCACAGAAATAATGTCCTCAACGATTTCGCAGTGGCATTCTGTGTATTCTGTGTAATGATGGGCTCATCATCTTAGTGAAATGGTCCCCTTGGAAGTCTTCCCGCATCCTTTTCCCTTTTACGGAAGATTCTACACTCCCAAAACAACACCTCTGATCTCATTAACTTCTTCATCGCAAAACAATTGATTTCGTCTTCCCCTGACACATCTCTCAATATGGAAACTGGACTCACCATCATCTCACCTACTTCTGTAGTGATTCTGAGAACACAAGGCAATGTTTTATTTATAACGAACTCAGTTACCCCCCAGCGGTGCTTGGGGGGAAAAGATAGCGCCATGCGCGAAAACTTGAAAATTGCATTACACTGTTTCGGTGTGTCCAAGAAATAGGTCGCACTCTGACATGCAAGACGCAACAAAATACCAATGCAAGGCACACAGATTTGTTGCAGGGTTATGCCTTGTTGATTTTTAAATGTTCATAACATAAAACAAATAAATATTGCTCAATCATCTAATGACTGTTGTAATTATAATTATGCATAATTATGTTTATGGTTACATAGAAAAATATGAAATTGCATGGCTGGAACCATATGTAGAGTTTTTTCAAATGTTGAGACCCCATCAGGTGGTTCTAAAACTCCCAGACAAATTTAGAAAAAGTCTAAATCTACAAAGCACCTTGTAGATCACAATTTCAGTATGATACAAGCAAAAATTAAGGACATGTGGGTTCACATATACATACAGAAAAACAGTTTATAACTTTTACACAACGTTATTGTTACAAACCAATTATTACGGTAGACTGAATGTCACCTAAATAGAAGTTACATTGTGCCTTATTTCTGGGTGTGAGTGTAATAGCCTCACCATGTAAAGTCATTAAGATTTTTTTATACTTCTTGTACAAAATAAAACAAAACATTTGACATCATAAGTTACATGCAGCTTAATTTTGTACATGTGTTCCGCGGTTCTTTACTGCATTACCCTTTTCAAGCATGAATGTGCTAACAACACACATGTGTTAATGTGGCAGGAATGTGTTTACATGGCAACAATGTGTTAACACACCGCGCCATAAACAAGTCACCCAGATGGCTCCCTTTCGGATGAACTCCCAAAAGACACACATTGCAGATGATACAAGATGGCCGCCATTGAGGGATGCAATTAGACATTTCAACAGTTGTAGCTGTGTCTCCTCGCACAATTATCACCAATTTCCAGTTCTCGTGCCTGTTCAGTGGTTGCTGTCTCCGTGGCGACAACTAAAGTGTAGCAGGCGCGTGTGGGCCGCATGAGAAGGAATCGCAGTCAAAGCAATTAGGCGGTCACCGAGTGGAGCGGCACCACAAATACACGAGGCATCGTTGTATGCACGGCTGACATTTGCTAACAATCAATGAGTTTGCAATCTAATGAAAAATCAAAGTGCTTGTGTCGTCCCATGGGGTGGTTCCCTAACAGCCAATTATTTGCCTTGTATTGATCAATCACGAGTCATTTCCCATTAAACACGACGCCACTGGTTACATAAGAGCAAGAACTCACCACCAGGAGCCAAGACACCGTCATGGCTGTCCTTACTTAAGACGCGACATTTTACCAACAACTGTCATGTCCAAAACCACCTTGACATTGTTCCAGGCTGCAATATACACTCACCTATTTATTACGACCTACACCGATTAATGGCTGCTGAGATGGTTTTATTAATTTATTATTATTTTTAATATTAATTTATTATTATTATTATCTGGTTAACACCAAAAGAACATTTAAAGACCTTTATTTATCATAAGCCACCGATGTCTACACTGCATTGTATTTTATTTATTGAAATTTTTATTACTTAAATTTGTAAAATGTTTACTATTTATATTGTAGTTTTAGTAAAATAATATCATGTGCTGTAAACGCTATGGATATATGCACTATATAAACTAATAATAATAATTATTATTATTTTGAGCTAGAGATGAAGTAGAGTGCATTTGTGTGGATATACATTCCAGTATAATGCTATAAGTACAATTAGAATATCACACAATTAGGCAATTTTTGTTATGGTTTACTTTAGAAGCCATTTTTAATTATATATTTTTACTAAATGCTGCAACTCAATTCCCATCATGGGTTAGTAAAGTTTTATTGTATTTTATTATTAGTATTGTACTGATGCAGACTGCGCAGATGTTTAACTCAACAAATGTATTGATCACCATTCCTCGTGATTAACCACACACGTGATGAATACCAAACTTAAGTAATTTTTCAGTATTCGTAACAATAAAAAACAACGTAGCCGATTCACAGCGATCGAGAAACAGGAATGTTTTGTGAACAGGTGGAAATCAACTGTCACAAATCTTGCGTGTTGTGACCTCACGCCAAGTGAGTGTGTGTGTCTGGGCATGTGTGTTTACTTCCCAATGACATGAAGCATGCAGACTGCGTGCCGGATGGACGCTGGTGGACGAGTGAGCAATTCTCCCACACCACTGACTTCATGCCTTCTGTCACACTGTCTCACTGTCACAGTGGCTGCACAGGGCCAATCTGGACATGCCGTTGTCACTTGTAACTGGACAGATGCACCTGTTGTCGCGTGGTAGAGTGCTGGACTATCAATCGAGTGGACGGTGGTTCAATCCCACCTACCGCAATTTCGTTCCCCGCACATTTGCCCGTGTCTTTTGGAAGAGACACTAAAAGTCGGTCATCCCTTCTATCTGGTGTCTATGTCAGGGGAAGTAAAAGATCCCATACGGGGGAGGGGGTAAATGTGTAACCTGTAGTGGACTCACTAATTCTAGAGAAGGACAACTCCTGCATTAGCCCAAGTTTTGGCTGTTTGGAATAAAATCACCTGAGACCTTAGAGGAACTATTGAATCTACAACATAGCAGTGCATTAAACAATTACCTTCGTTAAAACTAGATTAAGCATTTTTTTCAAAGAGATTGTTGTTGAGTTTAACACATTTTATTATTTCCCCACATTAGTTGATATGCTTTGACCTAAGCAGTGCAACATAAACCCACATTATCACGGGAGTTCCAACACAAACTGATACAGTGCCATGTTAATTTACTGTTTCACTGTAGTAACAACAACAGTACCATTATTATTACAATTACAATAAAAACAATAAGAAATATAAGTTATTGTCATGTGTTTAACTGTCATAAATGGTTTGTAAAATATTTTTATGCTATATACACAATACTAATAGTTACAATTTTTTTTACTGCATAAATCAAACAATACATAAACAAAACAAATTCTACCAAATCCGCTGTCATATATTTGATGTGTACACCTCGTGTCAGGTCACATGACTAGGGAATCCATTACGAGCCCATCACAGAATTGCTAACTTCTCAAGTGAATTAATTAGCACTTCCATTACTGTTACTGAATTACTAACATCTCTAGTAAACCAATTAACACTTCCATTACTGAACTGTTCGACTTATATATTACACCACCAGACATTCCTCCAACCCGACTCCCATCGAAAAATAAACCGCCATATTTTCATCACTAAATCAAGGTCAAACTGACTGGACGCACCCAGGTGCATGTTCTGACCATTGAGTGACCGATGCCCAGAGACTGCATGACCGAAACCGCCATGGCAACAACGACAGCCGACTGCAAGTGTACGGAAGTGATCGGCGGATCTGATTGGCACACCGCAAGCAGCGAGCACTGCTTGGTAACCCTAGCCAGCTGCAGGTCAGGCCAGCCCTAATGCCTTCCATAAAACCATTAGGCCATGTTTGCATTTGTGATGTTCCCTGAAGGACAGCCAGATTGAAGACGCCACATCACACGCCAGCCGTGGCGCTGTGGTGCATTAGCAATGCTACAAGGGGCCCCGGCGCCTCACGCAGCGAGTTCCGTGCTCGCCGACGCTACGAGACGCGGCGCAAGAAAAACGCAACTTTCCACTTGAATGAGATTGAGACAGATGTCGATACGATCGGACAAATATATTCCGACTCCGCAGCTTCATCCCAGACGTATTGAGATATGTTTAAACCGCAACGCACGTTTTTGTACAGCCTGTGGAAGGCATGATTTGTGTTGTGGTCAAAAGATGGAGATTTAAAATATTGTTGGTTATAAAAAGATTGTTTTTTATAATAAAGTCAAATGCTATCTACTCTAACCAAGCTTGATGGTTCACAGGTGTTTTATTGAAACACAATGTTTAAAGTAATCTAACAATCAGCTCTTATCTGAATATCTGGTTAACACAGTTTCGAGCAGCATGTAATACTATGTCTTTATTTCATTAGAATTATTTGTAATCACTGATAACCATGTCATATACAAATAACACAGGTAAATCAGGCATAAACTAGAAACTCTGTGTGCAATGATTGGGGACATATAAGGGATTGTTTTTTGATATATTATTAGGGTCATTAGTGATTAAAATATGAAATGAAGACATAGGGTTACATGAAATAGTTACATTAATTAAAATTGTGTGTGTGTGTATATATAGTTTTATATTTTCAAAGAATCCCTTTTCATTATAATTTGGGACACCAAAAAATCCCTTTTGTATCCCAAAGAATTGGAACAATTTTATTCGACGATAAACAAACAGAACAACATAATTTAGTAATACAAATATAACGAACGGTTTGTCTACGTCGGAAGATACTCACTAAGATTGGCACAAGTAAGATGCATTCTACATAAACCAGACTGATGAGTCTCAACGAACACATTTCCTACGAGCATTGAAGCCTGCTGACTACACATGAGATGTATTCAAGCAGTACTTCACACCCAACACTTGTTGTTTTCGTCAGCCCCCTGACTTCCTCAGCAGGTGATAATTCTGGCTGGAGTAATTAATTTGTCGATGTTTCGCACACGAATCTACGTGGATTGTGCTACACGATTCATGTCAACAGTTTGGAATATTCCTAGAAAACAAACGCTAACTGCTCATTTTGTTTAATGTGCATTTTTCTTGTATGTTAAATCAATTTGTGGAATCAATAACTAGAGCCTATAAAAATTGAAATGGTATTTGACCGACATCACTAAAATCTATTATTAGTAAAAAATATTCTTGTCCAATAAAAACTACAGATATCAACAATACACATAACAAATGCATAATGTAAAAATAGTTTTTCAGAAACTCTTCAAACTTATAAAAGCCACATTTAATGTCTGCACACGTCATGTGTTTAATTGAATTGTTATTTGTGCTCCAGACACTTGCTAGATGAGCAAAAATTATTCTGATTAAAAATCTCTTCTCCCTGTGTTTGGTAAGGAAGTGAACCTCGTTAGCGCGGCAGATTGAAGCAGGAAGGCTTGACAAAGAAACAAATCTAGTTTCACCTGCTTCATTGGCCGTCACCAAAGCGGGTGTGTCACATGATCATGTACAGTGCATTTGTACGTTCTGCCATGTGTATGCTTTCATGCCATTTAGAACGTTTTAAAATCCATTCTTTGCCAAATATGTCCCAATTGGCATACAGCATACAAGTTCAATTGTTAAGTATTGGATTAATCAACCTATGTTTTTATTGCATAACATAATTATGTACTTAATGTAGTATCTTTTCCTATACTTGTAATGCGCTTGTGTGTATATTTACACATCTTTACTTGTCGTCATTGATATTTTTTTAATTTCATTGAATATATTATTTTGCAACATGCCATAATGCGTATTAACATAAACTATTTGTAATTCCAATAAAGCATGCACTGGAATATTTATACATTTAATTTCATAACGTCTATATCACATTTTTTATTTTTACATGTGTGTATATATATATATATATATATATATATATATATATATATATATATATATTATATATATCATACATATATATATATATATATTCATATACACACATATATGTATACATACACATATGTAAGTTAGTGAGAACAAGCTCCTATTAAATCTCTAATCAAAGACATCAAAGAGATCAAGATTATTTCCTGTCACAGATAGCTATGAATGAATCTGATGGATCAACATCAGACAGAGGTGTCGTTTCATTGGTGCCCACTAACCCCCACCCACTGTCCTCTGGGTGAAATTAAGAAAATGCACAACATTTACGAATCATCTTAATTGGCCCACTAATACACCTACACAATTTCAGTCGCATTCACATGAAACTGACAGCATGACCCAGACATAAATGCACACACTGCTTTACAATACAGATATAGAAGTGTGAAATAAAACCGAATTATTAAAATTTATGATTATATTGCAACGCATGCAGGTGATGAAGTGCAGCCCACCAGGGGGCACTTGAATGATGCGAGGCGATCAGATCCATCCCATCATCAATTTGACGCACTACAGTTTACACAATGGCACGAGAACGCGCTATATTTAGCACCGGCAGGTTGAAACAGTACTGCATATTTTGGCCCGCTGAGACGGCTTCTGACGTGGTTTGAATCGCAAATCAAAAATTTCCCCGTTCACTCGCACTAGCGTGGTGTGTGGACTGTGAACGCGTGGGTTCAGTCGTTATATTCGTTTTGCCTTTTTTGCTTGCTCGTTATATCCTTGGCATGCGGGAATTTGTTATACCGAATGTTGTGTGCGATCGTGATAATGTTTAACATTTCTATTACATGTATTTGTTCATTTACATATGCACATGATGTATACGCCAACTCTGTGATGTGCCATGTAATAATAATTACTGTCACACATGACTCTTATGGTAATAATAATGACAGTGATGGTAAATTAATTATAATAAAACAACTATCTAGACTTTCTTAGCCATGAAACCAGTCATGCAAAATGAGGCAGTCTTATGAACTGGCAAAGTTCAATGTACATTTAGCATAGGTTCACCACATTTGTCATAAGTTACTCCTGGTTTATTTGGTACAAAAATTACCATCAGCGTCAGTTTGTATTAACGTACATTTCACTCATCACCACAGTGGCAATACGGTTCCCTCCTTTATTATATTTTTAAATATTTATTTTAAATGAACAGTTGTTTATGTGTGTATTTATTTTATAACTGACTAAATTGTCACCACAGTCACAATCAGTGCGAATGTGTGCAATATGACTCTGCAACTGTCTACGTAATTACTATTTATGATATACACTGACCACAAGATAATGTTCTCTCCTTTAAGAAATGTTAGCAAACTATCTTGTATCTTGTACATTATATGGCCCTAACCAAACCACCGTCTGCTATACATAATATGTAAAACTTAACGTATATTTGCAACTGATGCAAATATCCACTGATATAACAACTAAATAGAAGAGAAATAAAACACTGACCTTGCTCTGGAATGTGAATCTCTGTTGGAATGACTGCAAGAAGCAAACAAAACCAGTTAAACGAAAACATGTAGATATGCAGAGAAATGTTTGACATTATGTTTAACCTTTGTACAAACCATTACTTGTTTAAACTGCTACAATGAAGTCATAATAAAACCAACACGGTGTGTTGTGGGGTCTGACAGTGAGACAGTAAGCACTCCCAGAAACAGAGGTGAGTTTACAAACCAGTCCAAGCATATACGTCAGTGAATATGTCCATCAGTGAACCTGTCTTGTCTGTTGTCAGCACTGCCAGTTAGTGGCTATTTTTGACACACTGCTACGCCAGATAACAGCTTATCTGTGCAGATAATGGCATATCTGACACAGACTCTGGGTGGATGGTACATCAGGAAAACAACTCCAGGTCGACCAATTTGTTATACATGTGGCAATCACGTGGTATTGCAACACAACACGACACAAGACATGACATGACACAAGACACGACACAAGACATGACACAAGACATGACACAAGACATGACACATGACACACGGCACGTCATGACACAATACAATGACATGACACAAGATAAGACACGACACAAAACAATACAAAACAACAACATGACACAACACGACACAACACGACACAACACGACACAAGACACAACGCAAGACATGACACAAGACATGACACAAGACATGACACATGACACACGACACGTCATGACACAATACAATGCAATACAAAGCAATACACAACAACATGACGCGACGTGACGCGACACGACACAACACAACACGACACAACACAACACAACACAACACAACACGACACAACACAACACAACACAACAACAAAACACAACACTGGGGTTTGTTCCAAAGTCACATCCCTGGCAGCCGGCCACATCCAACAACCCTCCTGTCAGTCACCCCACAACTCTACATGTTCCTGCAATATATTAATTAGTGCGGCCTAATTACAGTGCACCTAACAGCACCCACACTGACACATCCCCATTCTGATAAGCTACATTTTAGAATCCATCACAGATATGTCAAGCTGTGCTAATTACCGCTAAGGCAGCATTGACTTAATTCCTGACTTTGAGTGCAGATTCGCTGATTACTTGCACTAACTGACACGTTCAGTGCAATTCAGTTTCGCACACAAGGACTCTGTTTATAGGTAACTCTTGCCAGATTTCTGGAGGGGCTTGGCAAAATTTTATCAGATTAACTAGGATTGCCAAAGAACGTACACAATTTCCTTGTTTTTGGCATTTATTTATAAACTGTTCTTAAAACCAGAATAAATACGTTGAAGACCGACCGGCAAATTGCATGAAATAAGTTTGAAAGAATTCACAAATTGAAAGTTGTGCCTGTGACATGTCAAATTATTAAACTAAATTGTTACCTATAAACAACTGATATTAACATGTATTATTATGTGAAGGAAAGTTTTAAGAAATATGTGAGGAGACGGCTGACATGAGTAGGTCATGTGTAAAGAATGGGAGATGAAAAACTGGCATCGTGAGCAGACGCCCAGAAGGTGGAGGGAAAATGCAGGCACGGAAGACCGAGAATGTGATGGGAGGATGCGTTACGAGAGATCTGGGAAGAGTGGGAGGAGAATGGAGAACAACAGCAACAGGCAGAAGATGATGGAGACTGTCCACAACGAATGTAGTGAGAGAAAGGTGAGGAGAGAAAAGAAGAAGAAAAAGACAATGGTGACAACGGGCAACCTGACCCTTGACGACATGGACGCCACGGGGAAATAAAACTTATCCGGTATTGCTTATGGGTGCTGTCGAATTGGGACTAAATGCGAACGAATCTGCACAATTCCTGGTAATGAATGCCTAGTGAAACAATCTCCCTTTAAAAATGATACGTTTTCCAAGCGATCATCCAGAGAAGATGTCTTGAAATTGTTTAATTAAGCAGACTTTCCATTCATCAACTGATGAACATTACGGGCGAGGAAGATTTATGCCTGTGCAATGACCAAGAAACATCCCGTCAAGACCGCATCAATCCCACGTGTCTCTGGGTAATCATGTGACACATGAGTGCAGGTTGCCAGGCAACAAATGGAGTACCCTCTGATTGATCAGCTTGTGGTTTTTGCCTTTATTGCACATCATTAGCCACATGATGAAGTGTAGAAGCGACTGATGAGTCCGTTGAAGTTTGCTAATTGTCCGTCAGTCCATATCACAACATTTTATTGTTCGACAATCTCTGGCTAGCAACAGTTTCACAGCCTACTGTGTCCACGCCTGGGGCACATGGTTTGTGTCGTATAAAGAGCATCTGTAATCTTGCTGTTTCTAGGTTTTATTTAGGGTACTGCTATAATTAGCATAGATGACGCAACATGTAAACAGGCCAGTGATTCCACTGTGCTGTTGGTACATCGTCTGGATTTTGGGGTTCAGTCACCCAGAAACGCGTAGAGCTGTTGGGGTCAGAAAAGGCATTGGAGCACCAATGTGGAATGCGATGGAATTGAGTCAGACTGAGCCAGGGATGTGGGAGAATTTGAGGGTCTGGGGGGAAATCAACGTCTTTGAATGTCTGAGTCAGTCTCATCTCCTGTCAACGGGATGTCCAGCCAGCTCTGTCACTTGGACAGTACGGAATGAAGACACAGAACAAGAGAGAAGGATAAGTAGACAGCAGTGATTGGGTGTAGTGCTCACTGGCTATGGTGGCGCATGGCGTAGTGAGTGGTGCTTGTAGGTGGTGCAACATGTGGTGCTTGCAAGAGGTAATATGCGTGGTGCTTGCATGTGGCGCCATGTGTGGTGCTTATAAGTAGTGCTGCGAGAGAGAGGTGTCTGCATGTGGTACTGTGAATGGTGCTTGG
>JAODUO010000363.1:267500-282500 GCA_025642075.2 Ridgeia piscesae | reverse complement strand
ATACCATCACATCACTACCACTAGCAGTCTCTGTACTGTCACACCACTACCACTAGCAGCCTGCGTATCATCACATATCTACAACTAGCAGCATCAATACCATCACATCTCTACCACTAGCAGCCTCCGTACCATCACATCTCTACAACTAGCAGCATCAATACCATCACATCACTACCACTAGCAGTCTCTGTACTGTCACACCACTACCACTAGCTGCCTCCATATCATCACAACTCTACCATTAGCATCCTTCGTACCATCATATACCTACCTACCTACCCACACAACATCATTCCTTGAGGTCACAAAAGCTTTATAAATTCACTACCCGGTATGTCAAAATGTGACCCGTTCATGGGTCAACCCCAAAGCAGAGCAGTATAAATGTAGTGTGGAACGTTTTATGATTCAAAACTGCTATTACCATTTATTTGCATTAATGTTCCACTCAATGGATGGCCCTACCATATGGTATGGTAGATGGGAGGAATGCTGTTACATTAGTCAGGACTCTAAGAGAGATGAGGGGAATGCAAGACAGAGGAAAAGGTGTTGCAATAGTCAGGACTCAACGGGAGATGAGGAAAGGCAAGACAGAGGAAAAGGTGTTGCAGTAGTCAGGACTCAACGGGAGATGAGGAAAGGCAAGACAGAGGAAAAGGTGTTGCAGTAGTCAGGACTCAACGGGAGATGAGGAAAGGCAAGACAGAGGAAAAGGTGTTGCAATAGTCAGGACTCAACGGGAGATGAGGAAAGGAAAGACAGAGGAAAAGGTGTTGCAGTAGTCAGGACTCAACGGGAGATGAGGAAAGGCAAGACAGAGGAAAAGGTGTTGCAATAGTCAGGACTCAACGGGAGATGAGGAAAGGCAAGACAGAGGAAAAGGTGTTGCAGTAGTCAGGACTCAACGGGAGATGAGGAAAGGTAAGACAGAGGAAAAGGTGTTGCAATAGTCAGGACTCAACGGGAGATGAGGAAAGGTAAGACAGAGGAAAAGGTGTTGCAATAGTCAGGACTCAACGGGAGATGAGGAAAGGCAAGACAGAGGAAAAGGTGTTGCAGTAGTCAGGACTCTACGGGAGATGAGGAAAGATAAGACAGAGGAAAAGGTGTTGCAATAGTCAGGACTCAACGGGAGATGAGGAAAGGTAAGACAGAGGAAAAGGTGTTGCAATAGTCAGGACTCAACGGGAGATGAGGAAAGGCAAGACAGAGGAAAAGGTGTTGCAGTAGTCAGGACTCTACAGGAGATGAGGAAAGATAAGACAGAGGAAAAGGTGTTGCAGTAGTCAGGACTCAACGGGAGATGAGGAAAGGTAAGACAGAGGAAAAGGTGTTGCAGTAGTCAGGACTCAACGGGAGATGAGGAAAGGCAAGACAGAGGAAAAGGTGTTGCAATAGTCAGGACTCAACGGGAGATGAGGAAAGGAAGACAGAGGAAAAGGTGTTGCAGTAGTCAGGACTCAACGGGAGATGAGGAAAGGCAAGACAGAGGAAAAGGTGTTGCAATAGTCAGGACTCAACGGGAGATGAGGAAAGGTAAGACAGAGGAAAAGGTGTTGCAGTAGTCAGGACTCAACGGGAGATGAGGAAAGGCAAGACAGAGGAAAAGGTGTTGCAATAGTCAGGACTCAACGGGAGATGAGGAAAGGTAAGACAGAGGAAAAGGTGTTGCTGTAGTCAGAACTCAACGGGAGATGAGGAAAGGCAAGACAGAGGAAAAGGTGTTGCAGTAGTCAGGACTCTACGGGAGATGAGGAAAGATAAGACAGAGGAAAAGGTGTTGCAGTAGTCAGGACTCTACGGGAGATGAGGAAAGGTAAGACAGAGGAAAAGGTGTTGCAATAGTCAGGACTCAACGGGAGATGAGGAAAGGCAAGACAGAGGAAAAGGTGTTGCAGTAGTCAGGACTCTACGGGAGATGAGGAAAGATAAGACAGAGGAAAAGGTGTTGCAGTAGTCAGGACTCTACGGGAGATGAGGAAAGGTAAGACAGAGGAAAAGGTGTTGCAATAGTCAGGACTCAACGGGAGATGAGGAAAGGCAAGACAGAGGAAAAGGTGTTGCAGTAGTCAGGACTCTACGGGAGATGAGGAAAGGTAAGACAGAGGAAAAGGTGTTGCAGTAGTCAGGACTCTACGGGAGATGAGGAAAGGTAAGACAGAGGAAAAGGTGTTGCAGTAGTCAGGACTCAACGGGAGATGAGGAAAGGCAAGACAGAGGAAAAGGTGTTGCAGTAGTCAGGACTCTACGGGAGATGAGGAAAGATAAGACAGAGGAAAAGGTGTTGCAGTAGTCAGGACTCTACGGGAGATGAGGAAAGGTAAGACAGAGGAAAAGGTGTTGCAGTAGTCAGGACTCAACGGGAGATGAGGAAAGGCAAGACAGAGGAAAAGGTGTTGCAGTAGTCAGGACTCAACGGGAGATGAGGAAAGATAAGACAGAGGAAAAGGTGTTGCAGTAGTCAGGACTCTACGGGAGATGAGGAAAGGTAAGACAGAGGAAAAGGTGTTGCAATAGTCAGGACTCAACGGGAGATGAGGAAAGGTAAGACAGAGGAAAAGGTGTTGCAGTAGTCAGGACTCAACGGGAGATGAGGAAAGGCAAGACAGAGGAAAAGGTGTTGCAGTAGTCAGGACTCAACGGGAGATGAGGAAAGGTAAGACAGAGGAAAAGGTGTTGCAATAGTCAGGACTCAACGGGAGATGAGGAAAGGTAAGACAGAGGAAAAGGTGTTGCAGTAGTCAGGACTCAACGGGAGATGAGGAAAGGTAAGACAGAGGAAAAGGTGTTGCAGTAGTCAGGACTCAACGGGAGATGAGGAAAGGTAAGACAGAGGAAAAGGTGTTGCAGTAGTCAGGACTCAACGGGAGATGAGGAAAGGTAAGACAGAGGAAAAGGTGTTGCAGTAGTCAGGACTCAACGGGAGATGAGGAAAGGTAAGACAGAGGAAAAGGTGTTGCAGTAGTCAGGACTCAATGGGAGATGAGGAAAGGTAAGACAGAGGAAAAGGTGTTGCAGTAGTCAGGACTCTACGGGAGATGAGGAAAGGTAAGACAGAGGAAAAGGTGTTGCAATAGTCAGGACTCAACGGGAGATGAGGAAAGGCAAGACAGAGGAAAAGGTGTTGCAATAGTCAGGACTCAACGGGAGATGAGGAAAGGCAAGACAGAGGAAAAGGTGTTGCAGTAGTCAGGACTCAACGGGAGATGAGGAAAGGCAAGACAGAGGAAAAGGTGTTGCAGTAGTCAGGACTCAACGGGAGATGAGGAAAGGCAAGACAGAGGAAAAGGTGTTGCAGTAGTCAGGACTCAACGGGAGATGAGGAAAGGTAAGACAGAGGAAAAGGTGTTGCAGTAGTCAGGACTCAACGGGAGATGAGGAAAGGTAAGACAGAGGAAAAGGTGTTGCAGTAGTCAGGACTCAACGGGAGATGAGGAAAGGTAAGACAGAGGAAAAGGTGTTGCAGTAGTCAGGACTCAACGGGAGATGAGGAAAGGTAAGACAGAGGAAAAGGTGTTGCAGTAGTCAGGACTCAACGGGAGATGAGGAAAGGTAAGACAGAGGAAAAGGTGTTGCAGTAGTCAGGACTCAACGGGAGATGAGGAAAGGTAAGACAGAGGAAAAGGTGTTGCAGTAGTCAGGACTCAACGGGAGATGAGGAAAGGCAAGACAGAGGAAAAGGTGTTGCAGTAGTCAGGACTCAACGGGAGATGAGGAAAGGTAAGACAGAGGAAAAGGTGTTGCAGTAGTCAGGACTCAACGGGAGATGAGGAAAGGCAAGACAGAGGAAAAGGTGTTGCAGTAGTCAGGACTCAACGGGAGATGAGGAAAGGTAAGACAGAGGAAAAGGTGTTGCAGTAGTCAGGACTCAACGGGAGATGAGGAAAGGTAAGACAGAGGAAAAGGTGTTGCAATAATCAGGTCTCAAAGGGAGATGAGGAAAGATAAGAGAGGAAAAGGTGTTGCAATAGTCAGGTCTCAACGGGAGATGAGGAAAGGCAAGACAGAGGAAAAGGTGTTGCAATAGTCAGGACTCAACGGGAGATGAGGAAAGGTAAGACAGAGGAAAAGGTGTTGCAATAGTCAGGACTCAACGGGAGATGAGGAAAGGTAAGACAGAGGAAAAGGTGTTGCAATAATCAGGACTCAACGGGAGATGAGGAAAGGTAAGACAGAGGAAAAGGTGTTGCAATAATCAGGTCTCAAAGGGAGATGAGGAAAGATAAGACAGAGGAAAAGGTGTTGCAGTAGTCAGGACTCTACGGGAGATGAGGAAAGGTAAGACAGAGGAAAAGGTGTTGCAATAGTCAGGTCTCAACGGGAGATGAGGAAAGGTAAGACAGAGGAAAAGGTGTTGCAATAATCAGGACTCAATGGGAGATGAGGAAAGATAAGACAGAGGAAAAGGTGTTGCAATAATGAGGTCTCAAAGGGAGATGAGGAAAGATAAGACAGAGGAAAAGGTGTTGCAATAATCAGGACTCAACGGGAGATGAGGAAAGATAAGACAGAGGAAAAGGTTTTGCAATAATCAGGTCTCAAAGGGAGATGAGGAAAGATAAGACAGAGGAAAAGGTGTTGCAATAATCAGGACTCAACGGGAGATGAGGAAAGATAAGACAGAGGAAAAGGTGTTGCAATAATGAGGTCTCAAAGGGAGATGAGGAAAGATAAGACAGAGGAAAAGGTGTTGCAATAATCAGGACTCAACGGGAGATGAGGAAAGATAAGACAGAGGAAAAGGTTTTGCAATAATCAGGACTCAACGGGAGATGAGGAAAGATAAGACAGAGGAAAAGGTGTTGCAATAGTCAGGACTCAACGGGAGATGAGGAAAGATAAGACAGAGGAAAAGGTGTTGCAATAATCAGGACTCAACGGGAGATGAGGAAAGATAAGACAGAGGAAAAGGTTTTGCAATAATCAGGTCTCAAAGGGAGATGAGGAAAGATAAGACAGAGGAAAAGGTGTTGCAATAGTCAGGACTCAACGGGAGATGAGGAAAGATAAGACAGAGGAAAAGGTGTTGCAATAGTCAGGACTCAACGGGAGATGAGGAAAGATAAGACAGAGGAAAAGGTGTTGCAATAATCAGGACTCAACGGGAGATGAGGAAAGATAAGACAGAGGAAAAGGTTTTGCAATAATCAGGTCTCAAAGGGAGATGAGGAAAGGTAAGACAGAGGAAAAGGTGTTGCAATAGTCAGGACTCAACGGGAGATGAGGAAAGATAAGACAGAGGAAAAGGTGTTGCAATAATCAGGACTAAAAGGGAGATGAGGAAAGATAAGACAGAGGAAAAGGTGTTTACAGATAAGAGGAAACAGGTGGTAAGATGAAGAGAGACAAAGGCGAGCGGAACATCTGCAACAACTACACACAAATATCAAGAACGTTCCATTCCGTGAACTGTTCCAGGAAGTGCAGTCTCGTCAATGTCTACGCCCGGATACTTAGGATGTCATGTTTGCTTAGTTTAACATAACATCCATATGTTGTTACCTTACACCCATAAAGGCTGCGGTTCTGACATCTATTGCGCTATGTGCAGACAGGGGGGGGGGGGAGATGGCGACGGGGCGGGGGGAGGGTATTTCAATGACATTCTTACACTCATATTTATTTATCTATAATTTTTATTATTTATGCTTTGCTTTTCACTTTTCCTAATTGTTTGCTATATCATTTCATTTATTATTTCATTATATTTTTATTATAATTTTATATGCAATTATTCTTATATAAACTAGGAAATTCTGCCTTATTATTATTAAATTTACTTTTCAACAGATTTTAGATGTTTGTAAATAAAAAAATTATTGTTATTATCATGACTGATTTGCACTTTAAAATTGTTTTTTTTCTCCTTAAAATTGATATTGTATACAGAACACTGGTAACACAAAGACATGACACCAGGACACTTCCCTAACACAAAGACATGACACCAGGACACTTCCCTAACACAAAGACATGACACCAGGACACTTCCCTAACACAAAGACGTGACACCAGGACACTTCCCTAACACAAAGACGTGACACCAGGACACTTCCCTAACACAAAGACATGACACCAGGACACTTCCCTAACACAAATACGTGACACCAGGACACTTCCCTAACACAAAGACATGACACCAGGACACTTCCCTAACACAAATACGTGACACCAGGACACTTCCCTAACACAAAGACGTGACACCAGGACACTTCCCTAACACAAAGACAGTGACACCAGGACACTTCCCTAACACAAAGACGTGACACCAGGACACTTCCCTAACACAAAGACGTGACACCAGGACACTTCCCTAACACAAAGACATGACACCAGGACACTTCCCTAACACAAAGACGTGACACCAGGACACTTCCCTAACACAAAGACATGACACCAGGACACTTCCCTAACACAAAGACGTGACACCAGGACACTTCCCTAACACAAAGACGTGACACCAGGACACTTCCCTAACACAAAGGACATGACACCAGGACACTTCCCTAACACAAAGACATGACGACCAGGACACTTCCCTAACACAAAGACGTGACACCAGGACACTTCCCTAACACAAAGACGTGACACCAGGACACTTCCCTAACACAAAGACGTGACACCAGGACACTTCCCTAACACAAAGACGTGACACCAGGACACTTCCCTAACACAAAGACGTGACACCAGGACACTTCCCTAACACAAAGACATGACACCAGGACTAAACCCCCTTTCCCCAACACAAAGACGTGACACCAGGACACTTCCCTAACACAAAGACATGACACCAGGACACTTCCCTAACACAAAGACGTGACACCAGGACACTTCCCTAACACAAAGACAATGACACCAGGACACTTCCCTAACACAAAGACATGACACCAGGACACTTCCCTAACACAAAGACGTGACACCAGGACACTTCCCTAACACAAAGACATGACACCAGGACACTTCCCTAACACAAAGACGTGACACCAGGACACTTCCCTAACACAAAGACGTGACACCAGGACACTTCCCTAACACAAAGACGTGACACCAGGACACTTCCCTAACACAAAGACGTGACACCAGGACACTTCCCTAACACAAAGACGTGACACCAGGACACTTCCCGGTGTCACAGAAATAGTGTCCCTGGTGATACAGACGCATTGTTTTGTATTTTTATACAGCTCCAAAGATTTAACTGTAGATTGTATTTAATATGGATTTTCTGCATGAGCTCCCTATCTCATTGAGCCTGCTCCAAGCTGGTCCATCCCACAGACCATGTTCCAACGTGGTAATATCTTGTTACAAATCTGGAGTTTGTTACAAGTGTGAGCCGTGCAGATACGCCAGTCCCAGTTTGATGCATATTGCTTGCTGCAGACTGATTCACTGTATCAAATATAACCAATCCCGCAGTGTCAGCTCATCGACAATGTCGAGAAAAAACACTCGCATAATCCAGATGGTCGCGTGTGGCAGATTAGAAATGAGCGTCGTTGAAAAAGCGCGACAAGATTGGATACTTGCTGTGTGATGTTGCAGACAAGTTCGGCTCTCGATCAGATGAGTGCATGCACTAAATCACCACAGATGAGTGCATGCACTAAATCACCACAGATGAGTGCATGCACTAAACCACTGCAGCGATGCCACTTTTCCGCATGGCAGAAATGTGCGTTTCTTCAAAGGCGTGGAATTTTTCCGTAATAAATATGGCAACTGTTGACAGCCGCTGCTGTGTTGCCGCTTAGGAGCACTCATCCTGGAATGTCAAGGCTGGGTATAAATTAATGCCGTTCTGTGTTTTATAAAACTCCTGCGTTCATACTCGTCTCGTTACTGTTACTCCGCGTTACGTCACGTTTTGGCCGGCTGCCACATTAAATTCCCGTTACGTCATCCCTATCTCCCTCTGTCCTCGTACGCGGTATTTGCGAGCGCCATGGGAACCATAAGCCGCCTAGTGGCCGGCACAAAAAGATGCCATGACATGTCAATTAATCCAAGTAATCGAAATGCAATATCGGTCGCTGTAGTGTGGCTATAAAACAACATGGCGCAATGATTGCACGTGGAGGGAGGGCTGCTTCAGCGCGTAGTATCTCATGCACTGCGCGTGCTTGCCCATCCACGCGGGTATAAAACAATATGTATGTGAATGTCAGCGACCCGTCTACATCAGGCACTTCAAGGCGCTGATGACAGATGCTTGGCATTTATAGACGAAAACTCCGCTATTATGACCCTATTTCACACTGTCAGTCGTAATACAAAATTACTTTCTATATTGGTATGATAACGCTGATATACAGAATAAATGTGGTTATGTAGCTATTCTGAAAAATGATAGCTATTTTAAGCTCATTTATACTACCACAACTTGACCGAGAAAACTCCAAGACACTATTGGTCATAATAGAAAAGTTACGTCTATATTGATGCATGATAATAATTCTGATGTACAGAGTAAATGTGGTTATGAATTATATGTAGCTATTCTGAAAAAGAATTGCTATTTTATTTTTAAGCTCATTTATACTACAGCAACATGGGCAAAGAAAACTCCCAGGGTTCATTGCACATACCGTCCAATCAACAGATGATCGTAGTTCTCGCTTCTGGTAGCCATACTCAGCATGACTCGGGTGTAACAAGTTACTGCTGTCCTGGGTGCTTTTGCTGATGGCCTTTCTACAAACACATAGACAGTGTTGTCAGTCAGTGTCACTCTCACACTCTCACAGTATCTATACATTAATATCCTGACTTTAGGGCACTATAATCAGAGATGTCATGACTACAGCTTTGTTGGTAAAAGCCACATTTTATCGTTTAACAAATAATGTTGCAGTTTCATGCTTTTATAGTGTCTTAAGCTACTGTTATGGTAAATATGCAAAATATTATTTTACTGACTATTGACTAATCTATGTACTATGTAAATTTCACAGCTTATCTAATGCATTCCTCTTTTTGAATTCAACTACACTGCTTAACAAACAGTTCACCCAGACAAGGCACCAATAAGTAAATAACCCTAAAACTGACCAATAATCCACTCACAGGGAGTTCCTTTTTCACACGCACTCCCCTGGGTGATGTGGCTACAGAATGTGGCTCTCAATAACCCTTTGTGAAAAGCAGCCAAAGTTTTGCACAACACTACTTGGCACACTGTGTAAGTGTATCACCTCCCCGGCCCTGAGGTCCAACTGTTCCTTTTTAAGTTCCTCTGCTTCCTGAGTCCAGTGGTTCTTGTTCCACCAACTAGCGGATTATTTCAAAAGATCTATGGGCGGTTACTTATAGTTACTTACTTATGAACATATGTATTTGCTTCGGAACCAATCAGATAAACGGGGAAACTATAGAGTTGGTAGCAGATCTCCAGATGGCGCCACAGAACAATGGCTTATGGCTGCTAAGGATAATTTATAACCAAGTTTCAACCCCAAATCTAATTGTTTAATACTTTCTTATCTGTCAATATTTTAAAATGCAAACTAAATACACCCCATACACAAATATGTAAAGAACAATACTGTCTTAACAGTTATCAAATCCAAATCAAATAAAACATTGAAACTAACTGTGTACATGTGAAAACCTTATAACAACACTTTGTATCTCCAGGCTATATATCACAATGTAAAATAATGTCATTGGCAATGTCAAACATAATGAAAGTTATACTGCCTAGAGTTGCAGTCGTGCTGAATTACTAATGTATTACATGCACTGTTCCTGCCCAGGCCTCCTTTACAATGCTAAGGATAACCCCATCTGGCTAATCTTCCATCTAAGAAATAGTCTACCAAACCATCTTCGTGTTTTATTGTCCCACTGCAATCATAATCCATGTTGAGTGAAGTAAGGCAACTATCTGTCTGTAATCTCACCGAGGTCCTAGACTGTAAATATTTTCTTGGCCAGATGTCAAAACAGGTTGCTTTACACAAGAGAAATTATCACACGTTTTATAACTTCCCAGGGGCACCCTGGCAACAGGCACACACTGTATACATGATCAACTCCCTGTCAACATTTCATAACATGTTGATCTGAGTTAACATTTTTATCCATTGCTATCACAGACAAACACGTTTTCTGCCGCAGCTAAATGCCTTTCCCTTATAAGCAGGTACAGAAATGGTAATATTAATGGTATATAATGCATTTTAGTGACCAGAAATACATAAGACTGTGACATGTCACCACGTGCTGGGCTGGTGGAGCAGGTGATCATTCTCGCGGGGACATAAATAATTGGAACAATCTATATACTGATCACGAAAAGGCTGGCAGCACGAATACGATAAAAAGTAAATTGACAGATATCCGACACACAGCAGGCAGATACTGTTGACAAATTGTCAGGCACCTGATAAACCGACCTGAATATGTTGTCTATAGCAGGCATATGCAGTTACAGTTTGGTCGACTTTGTTCCAACTGGCATGTTATATACTCAGGAGATTACGTGACTTCTTCTTGCCAGTGAATGTGCCCTCAATCACGTGCCTCATTATTCTCGCATTTACTTGAGTGTTCACACTGAATTCCAGTCACATTAAAAAGAGAAGAATTATGGAGCAGGTGTTTTATGCCTGTGCACGGATATACCTACACTTAGTATACACTATACGTAGTACTGCGAGTTGCTCTGTAATCCCTGACAATGTCCACGTTATGCTGTTCACAATAGTTTATTTTTAACCATCTAAAATCAACTACCTAGTACATAAAATGTTGTTGTTTAATTGGAAAAACACACGCAGACACGCAGACACACACACACACACACACACACAAAACACACACACACACAGACACACACATATCACATATACACATGCATGCACCAGACACGCAGACACACACACACACACACACACACACACACACACACACAACACACACACACACAAACACATATCACATATCACATATACACATGCATGCACGCACGCACACAATCATGTGCATGCATGCACATGCACACATACAGCTCAATTATAAGAGGACAGAATTGCTAAGAGGGGAGCTGTCAATAACTGGTACTTGATCTGTGCCACAGAACGAGGAAGTAGATTAACAAGTCCACCCCCTCCCGTCCACAGAGCTGTCTGGCACACAACAACTGACTATGAAGTAGCATTCAATCATACTTGTATATCTGCAGACAGAGCACACTGCTAATGTCTCTCAGCCGAATCAACCTGTCGATGCCCCCAGTGCTGTGTCTGTTCAATGTCCACTGTCCCTCTGTCCCAGCAGACATGACATGTTTCATTCATCACCTGGATTAATATTTATAAGTTTTCTTTGATTGCAGAACCATTTTCTGGGCCACCATGGCTGCTGTTTTCTATGAGTTTGTTCAGATCATTTTTATGAGCTAGCTAGTACATAATGGGTATAGCTAAAAGTGTTTTGAATATGACCACTATAAATGACTTTCTTTGTCAGCATGTTTTGTTAAATATAAATATTATGATGGCACTAAATTAACCATAAATATTTTTGAATTAATAATATTATGGATCTCGCAATATCAGTAGCACCTCATACATAATATGTAAAAACAACATAAAGTAATAATATTTAATAAAATGCTAGATGGAAAGATTATATTATCTAGACAATCTTTGTATATGTTTTTTTTACCTGTAATATGTGTATTTAATATAAATCACTGTAAAACCTGGCTTAATTAAATTTTTAAAGAAATTTTATTTAAAACATTACACTAAGTTAAATCATTGCATAAACCAACATAAGACATCAAGAAATGTTGCTACTAAATAAAAATAAAATATGATCTGTCATTATAACATAAATGCTGCATTTTGTAAAGACATAAATGCACCAATGAACTGGTCATGGGACAGCAACTATAGTGCATAGGTCCAGACGTGTAAGAGGAAGTGTGCCCTAGATACAGGACAAGCTCTGGGTTCTCATACAATCACGTCACACACGATTCTAACAGATTATTCTCACACTCTTTACAATGTTTATTTCTTCCGCTTCTGAGGTTAAATTTAACGGGGAATTACCCTGTTTCTCTCTGTGTCATTTTGCAAACTGCCAGTGGTACACCTCCTTCACCAGTGAGACATGAGCCACGTAACAAAATGCAAGTACAGCTGTACATGTTTCAACTGTGTTACAAGTAGTAATGATCACCTAAGTTTATTTTGAACAAAATGCCACTGCAACATTCCTATCATCATCCGCATAATAATGGAATTGTTCAGTGCCAATATCTGCATAAAATCAGAGCAGAAATCGTCAGCAGATGGATGGAATAATGCTAAGAAGCTAACAAGGATATACAGTATTAAAAAGATAGGTTTTAGGTGATGACGAAATGAAGCTATGTTTACACTTACTGCTGACCAGCAGTCAGCAGCCAAGACTGGTCCAATTACAGTGTTTACACTGAACAAAATGGCCCTGTGACACCAGCACTGTCATCATAAGTCTAAGTTGAACAAAATGTCACTCTAATCACTTTCTACACAGACAAAAATCCCGTGAACAAGATGCCTTTAAGTTTAACACATCCTAATCAATAGACATACATTTTCATTACGCAAACCCACCTTATGATACCCTTATCAGCGTTGACCCACTTTCCAGTGAACAAAATGCCAAGTGTTGAATAGTTTCCAATACCTGGGGACAACTATCTGATCAAGGTCAATGTTTGACAGATCATGTGACACGCATTTAATTAACACCTACAAAATCTATGTCCAGGTGTGTGTGATTAAAACTATGACCAATAGGTCAGGTATATATCAAGGGTATCACTGCCACCTTGACCTGTTTTACAGGTAGTTAATCCTTCACAATGTAGTCCTTACAGATAATAACAAAACTACTTCCTCATTCAAATAACCTTACTGCTGGTCAGCTACAGGATGGCATTTGTCCAACAGTGTGTTTTCAATTATGTGTTCAATATGTGCTAAATACTGATCTCAAGTTAAACACACAAACTACACTATACCCATATGGAATTTACATCCAAAAAGTAATAGTTTCAATTGAATTTCATGTCATCTTAACAGTCAGTCAATGCTGATATTCATCTGGCTAAAGGCCAATTGAGATATGACTTTGTACTTCATGATTCATTAAACAGATATCGCATTTGGTCATTATTTTATACAGTGACTGTATACATGTTTTGGGTCACTATCTTACTTATTTGAGAATGTATCTATGGTTCTTGCCTATACATAATCACACAGGTTTCTCTCACTGTGGAAGTAGGTTATGTAACATAGACCAGACTGCAGTGTCTACTGTATAGGTCCTGTCCCAAATGGACAGCGGTCTTGTCAGTTCCTGGATCAGTAACCATGACTATCACACAAGTTCAAGCGCGTCTCTCGGTATCGCGCACTATTTCACAACGTCTGTCAGTAACTCTGCGATACCAACACAAACCGGGCCAGAAACTGAGAGCAACCCGACATGAACGACTGAAATACCTGCGGATGGCCTTGGTGCGCACCAGAGTACGCAGCATGTCTCCTCACACTGCCTCTACACAGACACACGTGTTGACACACTCTCTACTGCTATCACGGCCATTGCTATGTGCCACACATTACCTGCCAGTTCAATAACCACAGGTGAACTACGCCGCCCGACACAACACAACACAACGACACAACGACCTGCTCAATTGTATTCAACCTGCTCTCATAGTTTTTCTTCCCCGTTGGCTGACTGACAGCTAGCTCTGTGTAATGACAATGGCACGACGTGGTGACGCTACCAGGATGTGACTGTGGACAGGGATCATGACACCCACACTGCCAGACTTACAGTGACACCAGTAGAGGAACATGACACTGCCAGACAGACCGACAGTGACACTAGTAGAGGAACATGACACTGCCAGACAAACTGACAGTGACACTAGTAGAGGAACATGACATTGCCAGACATACAATGACAATAGTAGAGGAACATGACACTGCCATACAGACAATGACACTAGTAGAGGAACATGACACTGCCAGACAGACTGACAATGACACTAGTAGAGGAACATGACACTGCCAGACATACAATGACAATAGTAGAGGAACATGACACTGCCATACAGACAATGACACTAGTAGAGGAACATGACACTGCCAGACAGACTGACAATGACACTAGTAGAGGAACATGACACTGCCAAACAGACAGTGACACTAGTAGAGGAACATGACACTACGACACAGACACACACTGACACTAGCAGATGGACATGACACTAGCAGACAGACTGACAATGATACTGGAATAACACATAACACTGCCAACTAGCTAGGTCAGTGACACTGTCATCAACGCTGGTGACAAGACGTAAACACCAGGTGTGCTTCATCTCACCTGCACATAATAAACTCATCCGAAATAGGTTTAATAACACGTGACACTGTCACGAACCGGCGAGAATGTCAAAGGGCCAGTGAGGGTGGGGGACTGGGTGTACAGCACCTGGTGAGTGTCACTGAATGTCAAAGGCTCAGTCGCCACAGACAGGCAAGATGTCTCTCTCTCTCGCGGTGACAAGACACCACAGCCATGTACAGCCGCTAACAATGTACAAGAATGTCACAAATCACAGACACATGATGGAGGGTGGAGTGATTAAGGTTAAGGTTTACAATGCCAGTAAATCAGTTTGCATTTGCTATGCCATCCAAAATAGATATTCTCTCAATGTTCTATTCGTTCAGGTTATTGAAGCTACAGGTAATCTGACCGTGAAATGTTGTCAGTTCACAATGGGCAGGTTCACAACTGCTCGTATGAACCAATGAGCTGTGTGATCAATATGCTCCCAATGAGCTCTGTGAACTATGTGCTCCCAGCGAGCTGTATGAACCGTGTACTCCAGGTGGTCTGAATGAACTCCCAATAGTTTCTCCATATATGTTCACGATACTCTTCCAAAGGCTATGTGAACTATGTGCTCCA
>JAODUO010000363.1:210000-262500 GCA_025642075.2 Ridgeia piscesae | reverse complement strand
CCATCTCACTGCTACACAGCCATCTCACTGCTACACAGCCATCTCACTGCTACAGCCATCTCACTGCTACACAGCCATCTCACTGCTACATACCTGTCAAACTGCTACATAAATATTAAATTCTTATAGAGACGTACCCTTGTATCTCACTGCTACAGATATAACATCACTGCTACAGAGATACCTATCTCACAGCACTGTACATCTCACTGCTTAATTTCAATATTCAGCCATCGAGTTGATACACTATTAGACTTGTACATGTATTCAGTCATTCCGTTGAAACAGTTACCCCTGTACATGTCATTCAGTTGAAACAGTTTAACTTGTACATATATTTAGTCACCTAGTTGATACAGTCAGACTTGTACATTCAGTCGTGTAGCTGATAGAGTTAAACATGTACATTCAGTCATGTAGCTGATACAGTTAGACTTGTACATTCAGTTGTGTAACTGATACAGTTAAACATGTACATTCAGTCATGTAGCTGATACAGTTAGACTTGTACATTCAGTTGTGTAGCTGATACAGTTAAACATGTACATTCAGTCATGTAGCTGATACAGTTAGACCTGTACATTCAGTCTTGTAGCTGATACAGTTAGACTTGTACATTCAGTCGTGTAGCTGATACAGTTAGACTTGTACATTCAGTCGTGTAGCTGATACAGTTACACTTGTACATTCAGTCGTGTAGCTGATACAGTTACAACAGTGTAGCACAGTAACTATGTGAGCAGTTCCATGACTTGGCCTTGAGTGTGTAACCAGAGCCAGGTTGAGAGCCCTCCCTGTGTGCGTGTGTGGTTACTAACTTACTACCTGCGTGGGAGGAGTGTGGGTGGCGAGTCATTGACCAGGGTGTCTTAGAAATCAACACAACTACCAACAACCATAATAAATGGCAACTCTGAGGAGAGGAAAAAAGCAGGTCTAATCCACATGAAATATTGTCGTCTAAAACCTTTATTAGAAATTGCATTTCTGCTTAATTAATGTGTTGTTTAGTTGAGACATGAAATGATGACTGGGCCCGGTCCTTACATTTATGACCCTGTGAATGTATCACTATGGATATTGACAATCAGATGTATGAACTGTAACTAACTGACAAACTTAGTACTTATCCTTTGTTTAACAGTCAGCCAAAAACATACAGAAATAGAATACTGAACCCTTGTGACAATAGTACACAAACCAGCCATGGATAATTCAACATTGGATAAAGAAAGTCTGGGTGGTTATGTCCATGGAATGTTTCAACAATCAACTAATTAACACTTACACCACAACTGTGCCCTTTAAACAGAATAAGACAAGACTGTGCGAAAACATGCTGGGCCAGTGTCAACTCGCCATAGTTAAACATTGTCCTGCAAATTGTTTGTCATTGCACACAAAACCACACCAATTGCATTTAAGAAGAACCAGGTCAGGGTGTTTGTCTAACTCTCAGGTCAGGTACCACTCACTGTACCTGCAATTCACCCTCACCCCAGTTAACCACACAACACAGCCCCGGAAAACTTACTCTAGAGCAATTCAACCCTGGAACAACTTAACCCCAGTGTACAGCTGTAGTTTTGTGGCTTCAATTTACTAGATCACTTGGCCTCAATCACCATACGTATTGATTTCCAGCAACTCTAAACTATTCGACTCAGTCCGTATGCTGATGAGTACAGGAATTAGTAGCTGATCTTGTTAGTATACCTGTAGACTTATTACCTTCTGATGGCTGTAGACCTGCCTAATGCCAACTGTTGCTTCTTCTTGCCCATGTCTGCTCAACCAGTGGCCAGTGGTAGAATGGACCCAATCAACTATTATAACTGTAGCAGCAGTTAACCCATAACCAGTGAACCGTGACAACTATGAGTTCAGTGCGGCCATGTGGAACGGACACACCTCCCAAACACAGCTGACTACTATTCCTAGAGACTCACTGTGTGTCTCTTGCTTAAAATAATCATGTATCGTGATGGGTGGAGGCAAAAGGGTAAATGTAATTGACAAACGTGTCTGTTTACAGTCCATCGTAAAAACTAAAATAAAACACCACCTTGACTATAAATATAAGCAGATATGGAGATCTGCAGAAAAGGTTGACATACCTCATGCCCCGTACACACAATAATTACAACAAGAGTTAAGTAAGAGTGAGAGTTAGAGATGTAAAACTGAAGGTAAGGAATATGGTACTGAGACAGTGTAATAAGTAAAATAAAAAATGTAAGTTCTTATATAGCCCAGTATCCAATCCTCATGACTCCTCAAAGTACTTTACACTTTACTTCCCTGACAGACCTGTTCACCCAGACACCATCTGACGGCTTCTCTGGGAAGCATCCAGCCATATGCTACAATTAATGTGCAAAGACTGCACATACACATATCCACCACTTTCTATAGCCAGGTACTCATTATACAGCCGAATGAACTGTAGCAATGTAGAGTGAAAAAATATGCCCAACTTTTTACTCAGCAGTATAGGGTTTGAACCCGGGTCCTCTTAGTTGAAAGTCCGAAGCTCTACCCCTGAGCCACTGCGCTCTGTGGTAGCAGGGAAAAAGGAGTAATGCATATAAGAGAGGAAATAGTAAAACGACCGAGTAAGAAGATGACAGTAAGGAGTGTAAAGCTCAATGTGTAATCTGGAGACAACGAACGTTGACGAGACAAAACTTCACATCACCAAATGACAGCTCACTCAAACCAGTCCACCAATGAATTGAAGAACTCAGCTTCATGTGTGGCAAATAAAGAAGTCAGTTAACTACCCCTGATGCGTATGCACCAGAAAAATCAATTCAGACCTTGAGCAATTTAAGCAGACATTCACTCCAGGCAGAGTTCGCTCAAATCTTTCTCCCGTCACGAAGCCAGGCGTTGACGGGCTGATAAATCCAAGAATCTGGCGAGCTGGGGTTTTGCGATGGTAGGAATTCCTGGAAAATTGGTGTAAACGTTTGCACCTCTCCGCACAAACGCATCAGCCGCGGCTAGTGCAGAGAGGCTGTAGATGCACCTGGTGCCTGCCCAAGTAGGAACTAGTCACATGAGGAGGCCCAAGTGTCCCATGACTGGCCTGTCATAGAAGGAGTACACGTCCTCACAGTCCTTCATGTTAAAGTCATCATTGGGAGGAGGTATTTATAGCAGACACTCTGGGGTCTGCTGCATGCAGAGGTGTCTGATAGAACTAGTAGCATAGGTTGTGTACTTGGATGGTCCAACAGAACAGAATTCTCAGCTCTCTCAGATGTCCGACAGCGTACAGTCATTAACTAAGTACTGCATATAAAATAATAGAATATCCAAAAATGTATAGAACGTAATTTTTTAATACATTTTAGGGTATTGAAAACAGTTTCTGAATGAATACTGGTCACTGTTGTACAACAGTTTAATTGTGAACAAATATAAGTGGTTATCTCAAAATGTACATTACACGTAATCACTAGAAATAACTCCACATCTCCTACGCATCCTTCATATGTAGAAGAAACTTTGAATTACTCTCACTCATGAGAACCACTTTGTCCTTCATGTCACCGCAATTTTCTCAGTTGAGTTGTCAATGCAAAAGAACTTCCATAACAATAACAAGTATACGAGTGAAATATATACTTTAGGTATGAACTCACAAAAGTTGGCAAAAATAAAAAATATGTTAAATTTATCCATTATGTACATAAGAGGCCAGATTGGTTTAGTCATTACAACACAGTGGTTGGTAATCATTTTGGATTGTTATTTGTAATCACTTACTGGTGGGGAGAGGGTAGTACCAATTCTGAACACACAACATTTTTACTTGCAAATTTCTGAGTTCACCCATCACGTACCGAAACAGGACAAAATGGTGTCACTTTTTTGGTAAATACGCAGATAAATGACACTGAACAAAACAGCTGCTAATTCCTCCACCCATGAAACCAATCTTGTGTAGCGTGGAACGGTGATCTGAGCCCACTGCTATCCTTCATCCAAACTTCTTTGAAGCGCTTCGCGATCAAAGAACCAAACAGCGCAAATTACCAAACCTGCGGCGCTCAGGAAGTCACATTGAATAATAATGATGATTATTATAATGGAACAGATGACACGAGTAGCGTTGATTAACTGACACATCGGCCATATCAACGTCAGTAGCTATTATTACCTCTCGACTAAATATACACTGTTTATCAGCTGAGCTGTTACATATTCCCTGGTAAACAAGGGACAAGACTTGCAACGCCAAACGACATCAATATGTGTTGTAAAGCAGTGGTTCTCTCTCTCTTGGGCAGTTGTACTCATTTCACTAATAAGAAATTTTCATTAATTACCGCACTGAGCATAAGATATTACACTAGTCTATCTTTAGCTAATGACAGATTAATGCTAAATCCTACCAACGCCATTAATAATAATCAATTGTTGTTCATGGAAAATACCAACCAAAAATGGTGATGCTTTGTAAATATAATTAATTTTATATATATATATATATATATATATATATATATATATAATAAAAAATATATATTATTATATATATATATATATATATATATATATATATATAAATACATACATACATACATACATATCACTATCACATCTTTACGGATTGTCAGTCTTGTTGCAATACCTGGACACCATGTCATCCTATTTACTTTGGTCTAGCCAAGCCCATTCATTTTGTATAATTCCAGATAGGCCACATGCCAGTTTGTTAGGAGCCTGGCCTAACTAAGCTTTACCAGATGTTTGTTTACTAGTCACTTCTCAGTAGATCAAATTAGTCTACATTCGTAGGAATCGCGTAGCAACATAAATATTTTCGCATGGCTGTGTGTACGCTTATATAATTTTTTTTAATTACTTTTATTGTCATTACCACAACTTTTTCACTTGTGTCACATGCATGTTAACATGTACATTTATTACTTCATATTTCATATTCACAGCCAATCAGTTATATTTATACACCCAGACAATCAAGTACATTTTATACACGCAGCTGCGACCTTTGATCTCGAGGGCATATATGCAAATGGAATCGCCCAAAGCTGCCCGGAACAGCAAGACACCGCTGACATCCTGTGATGACACCTGATCCCTATTGCCGTCAGCATCACTATCGTCATGACTGTGTCAGCACCAAGTGACACACTGAAGTCGATGCCAACAAAGTCACCACCCGTCCGGAATAATACTCGACAATACAGCGAGTGTCCGCCGTGAATTAATATTGAATTGAAGGCATCCAACTGTTGTGGTTCTCGGTGTCCCCAGAGGTCTGCAGCGAGCACTCACGCGAGGTGAACTGAGTGTGCACAGACTCACTTAAACCCTCGTATTTTAGCACTACACCCAGTAGAACCCAAAGAGTAAAGCTGCACTTAAACCATGGCAAGTTAGCATTTACACCCTGGCGAGTTAGCATTTACACCCTGGCGAGTTAGCATTTACACCCTGGCGAGTTAGCATTTACACCCAGGTGAGTTAGCATTTACACCCTGGCGAGTTAGCATTTACACCCAGGTGAGTTAGCATTTACACCCTGGCGAGTTAGCATTTACACCCAGGTGAGTTAGCATTTACACCCAGGTGAGTTAGCATTTACACCCTGGTGAGTTAGCGTTTACACCCAGGTGAGTTAGCATTTACACCCAGGTGAGTTATCGTATACACCCTGGCAAGTTAGCATTTACACCCAGGTGAGTTAGCATTTACACCCTGGCGAGTCTAGCATTTACACCCAGGTGAGTTAGCATTTACACCCAGGAGAGTTAGCATTTACACCCAGGAGAGTTAGCATTTACACCCAGGTGAGTTAGCATTTACACCCAGGTGAGTTAGCATTTACACCCAGGTGAGTTAGCTATACACCCTGGCGAGTTAGCATTTACACCCAGGTGAGTTAGCATTTACACCCAGGAAAGTTAGCATTTACACCCAGGAGAGTTAGCATTTACACCCAGGGAGTTAGCATTTACACCCAGGAGAGTTAGCATTTACACCCAGGTGAGTTAGCATTTACACCCAGGTGAGTTAGCATTTACACCCAGGTGAGTTAGCATTTACACCCTGGCGAGTTAGCATTTACACCCAGGAGTTAGCATTTACACCCAGGTGAGTTAGCATTACACCCTGGCGAGTTAGCGTATACACCCTGGCGAGTTAGCATTTACACCCAGGTGAGTTAGCATTTACACCCAGGAGAGTTAGCATTTACACCCAGGAGAGTTAGCATTTACACCCAGGTGAGTTAGCATTTACACCCAGGTGAGTTAGCATTTACACCCAGGTGAGTTAGCGTATACACCCTGGCGAGTTAGCATTTACACCCAGGTGAGTTAGCATTTACACCCTGGCGAGTTAGCATTTACACCCAGGTGAGTTAGCATTTACACCCAGGAGAGTTAGCATTTACACCCAGGAGAGTTAGCATTTACACCCAGGTGAGTTAGCATTTACACCCAGGTGAGTTAGCATTTACACCCAGGTGAGTTAGCGTATACACCCTGGCGAGTTAGCGTATACACCCTGGCGAGTTAGCATTTACACCCTGGTGAGTTAGCATTTACACCCTGGCGAGTTAGCATTTACACCCAGGCAAGTTAGCATTTACACCCAGGTGAGTTAGCATTTTACACCCAGGCAAGTTAGCATTTACACCCAGGTGAGTTAGCATTTACACCCAGGTGAGTTAGCATTTACACCCAGTGAGTTAGCATTTACACCCAGGTGAGTTAGCATTTACACCCAGGTGAGTTAGCATTTACACCCAGGTGAGTTAGCATTTACACCCAGGTGAATTAGCATTTACACCCAGGTGAGTTAGCATTTACACCCAGGTGAATTAGCATTTACACCCAGGTGAGTTAGCATTTACACCCAGGTGATTAGCATTTACATCTGGCTGAGTAGCTAGCATTTACACCTACCCTGGTAGTTGAATTAACATTTACATCCAGCTGAACCAAGAAAGTACAGCTGAAGTTAAATCCTGGTAAATTAATGGGCAACAAAGATAATTGCAATTCAAGCTTGATGGGCAGCACCATTTCCAAAGCAAGGCTAACGGCATAGCCTGCATTCCTAAGTTGGTTGAAAAACTGCCAATACCAGTCTAGTCTAAGACTCTCAGTGACCCTACATTTGTAGCCAACAATGTGTTAGCGTCTGTATTTACATGTACATGTGTAGGATCTCAGATGGTTATGTAACTTTATTAAGTAAGTTGTTTTATGTATATTCCCAGATGTTTACACCCACAGTCCCACAGCCAATACAAGGGTCTCCTTTGTCAATAATTGTCAAATTTGCTTTGTGGCTGTAACTTGTGAAACGTTACATCTGCATGGAGCATTGTAACAGCTGTTTATGCACCTAACATGTAACCTAAAGTTACACAACTTCTGAATGTTAGGAAACATGAGAAACAAATGAATGTACCAGTACATTAATACGCATATCAACTGTCAATCAAACTTAGCAACCTAACCAACCTCACATCGGACATTGACTGTTCCAGCCATCCACTTTGATTAATATGTCAACCTACGGGACATTAGACAAAATCTTCTTAACAAAATCATCTACTTTGACAATGCTTTCTGAATTAACCACTGATGTGTAAATGTTGACTGTATTTGTAGTTGCAAATAGTTTATACGTAGTAATTAACTCTTTTAGTGCAAAACATCAAACAGAAGCTTTTTGTAGCCCTTAAATGTCAGTCAAGATTGGACAGTATGGTTATTGACTGCACTTGAGTGGAGGTGGCCTGGCCTCCAGCTCTCTAATTCCCTCACAGCTCACTGACTCACCATCACTAACTGTCAGTGACCACACTGACCCATGGTCAGCGAGTGCTCAGTCAACACATCACTGACCTGTCCAGTCTAGTTGGTCCATGGCTGACCTGTTATCATTGTCTCTTCTACCGTATTCACATTCGGCTTCTTCTCCATTTCACTCAGTTCCACAAGATTTCTTACGCTTTCTTTCCTCCTAGTTCAGCTCCTCTCCTATGTTTTCATTTCCCGTACTTTTCCTCCCCTTCTCCCTCCAATTTGTCCATCATCCATCCCATTTCCCTCCCCAAATTGCTCCCTGCGGTGCTATGCACTGATCAATATCTTGTTCCTACTTCGCATTCTATTACATGCATGGTCATTCAGTGGTCACTCAATGGTCAAGACACCAACTGTCAACCAACAGGTGCAGGGTTGAATTCTACTTACAAAACAATTTCTTTTACCCCATTTTTCCTGTCTTTGCTAAAAGACACAAGCGTCCATCAATTCCTTACATCACAGGACCATTAGACTGACATTCCTATGAGTTAATAATCCTAACAAAGCTCTTTAAAATCGATGTTGCTCCTTAGCAGTGATCTTGTAAACAGAAAACTGTAATAATTAACACCAGGACACAACAGAGACACTTTCACGGTGTCCTATGTGGACAACTGTGGACAGAAAATTAACAAGGGATTCTGTTTAATGACAACTTTCCTCACGAGCCCTGGCGTCAACACAAACCCACAGGTGTGGCTAATTATGCTGACTGCATTGCACAAGGATGTCTATCTTTCTCAATCTGCCTTTTGATGGATCACAAACTGTCCTGCCCTCATTAGTGCAAGTTCGCCCTACAGATCTATATCACTGTCTATTTCTACCACAGGTTCCAGCAACAGTCATTCGCCAGCCTCAACGCTGTCCTTGTATTGTATACATACAATCTGAGGATATATGTGCTAATACATGTGCTAACTCTCCCTCCACATCTGCTGCGGAGCATAAACCACTGCAGATGTTTAATGATCTGTGTGTACCAAACAAAACAGTCAATTAACGGCCACTCATAGCCGTCCACAGCTGTGATATATCGTATAAATAACCACATCACAGCTTCCTGTGCCCACTGTGAAAATAGCTACTTAGCAACTACGTATATACACATTTAGTTATCTTAGCCTCGACACTTAGATTACGAAATGCTGCCCAGAATGTGCCAGGACCACTCCAGATATTGAATATATAGCTCTTTAATAGGTTCCAGTTGTTGGGCAAGTCACACTCAATAAACAGGCTGTGCTACAGAGGCCGACGGTGGAGTTTGAGATGAAGGAGACAGGTAGAAACTGACACAGAAGCCGATGTGGTGGCACACATGGTTATTATGTGAACCCAGTTATTACATTACTTCACAGGGCCAAATATTAAACGGGAGTCGCTGACATCTTGTCTGGGTACTGTATCAGAAAATTAATGACCACGCAGGACCGGCTGGGTCTGTTTACAACCGTGGCTAGTGCAGCACAAACGCGGTCAGTTCCTAGTGACCACAGGGTCTGGACCTTCATTTATTTTGTTTGTCTGGTGTTGTTTGTTTCACCTGATGTTTATTGACAAAGTGCATCAAGCAAACGTTGTAACTGGCTCTATTTCAGTTTCTCTGTCAGCTTCTTTACAAGTCTCGATGCCCCCCTTGCCTGCCACCATACCACCCCAGTCAGCCCCCCCATGTTTACAAGTCTGGATGCCCCCTTGCCTGCCACCATACCACCCCAGTCAGCCCCCCCATGTTTACAAGTCTCGATGCCCCCCTTGCCTGCCACCATACCACCCCAGTCAGCCCCCCCATGTTTACAAGTCTCGATGCCCCCCTTGCCTGCCACCATACCACCCCAGTCAGCCCCCCATGTTTACAAGTCTGGATGCCCCCTTGCCTGCCACCATACCACCCCAGTCAGCCCCCCATGTTTACAAGTCTCGATGCCCCCCTTGCCTGCCACCATACCACCCCAGTCAGCCCCCCATGTTTACAAGTCTCGATGTCCCCCTTGCTTGCCACCATACCACCCCAGTCAGCCCCCCATGTTTACAAGTCTCGATGCCCCCCTTGCCTGCCACCATACCACCCCAGTCAGCCCCCCATGTTTACAAGTCTCGATGCCCCCCTTGCCTGCCACCATACCACCCCAGTCAGCCCCCCATGTTTACAAGTCTCGATGCCCCCCTTGCCTGCCACCATACCACCCCAGTCAGCCCCCCATGTTTACAAGTCTCGATGCCCCCCTTGCCTGCCACCATACCACCCCAGTCAGCCCCCCATGTTTACAAGTCTCGATGCCCCCCTTGCCTGCCACCATACCACCCCAGTCAGCCCCCCCATGTTTACAAGTCTCGATGCCCCCCTTGCCTGCCACCATACCACCCCAGTCAGCCCCCCCATGTTTACAAGTCTGGATGCCCCCTTGCCTGCCACCATACCACCCCAGTCAGCCCCCCCCCATCCACCAGCCTACCCATCAACCCATCAGTCTGTCCTTACACATCTTTCAGCCTGTCGGTCACTTGTTCATAATATTATATTCATCCATTCGTCCATCCATCTGTCTGCCAGTTCAGTAGCCCATCTGCCAGTCTGTTTGTGTCCTTGTGCAGGCCACACCTTCCCTGTTCCCTGTTCCCTGCCTCCGAGTCTGACTCCCACGCCCACACAAACTGCCTCCTCTAATTGTGTTTACCTTTCATATCTATCACCTTCCTCCAGCAGCCGCTAGTGCCTTAATTTCCCTCCTAAACCACAGCCTTCCCTCCTAAACCACAGCCTTCCTCCATAAGCCACAGCCTTCCCTTCCATCCACAGTCTTACCTTCCTACCAGTCTTCCGTTCTAAACCACAGCCTTCCCATGTATTTATTCTCCCCCTCCATCCCCCCGTACTCCCACACACGGAGTCCCCAATTTGGCGAACAAACTGCACGGATTCTGCAATCTTTCAAAAGCAGGAATTGTTGCATGTCTGAAGACTTATCACCATCAGTAATTGGTCCATTGACCTATCCAGCCAAGACAAAAGCTGCTCCAAGCCATCAGAGGTAAATGACAAACACATGTAGCTATGTAGACATTCAGCAGCTTGACAGACACATTACTAGGCAACAGGTCACATGACGGCTTGGTCAACTGATATGAGGGTATGGTCATAACCATCAACTGACATCAGGACATGGTCATAACCATCGACTGACATCAGGACATGGGCATAACCATCGACTGACATCAGGACATGGGCATAACCATCAACTGACATCAGGACATGGGCATAACCATCGACTGACATCAGGACATGGTCATAACCATCAACTGACATCAGGACATGGGCATAACCATCAACTGACATCAGGACATGGGCATAACCATCGACTGACATCAGGACATGGTCATAACCATCAACTGACATCAGGACATGGGCATAATTCTTCTTGGGCAAAACCGTTATTGGGCATCATTTTCATGGACAAAACCTCTCACCATAATCAGTAAATAATTTTATCATCAAACATCATCTCTCTATTTCAATAAAATTGTACATGATAAACATGCAAATTATTCGCCCTGTCAACAAATGCATTTAGAATAACCAAGTAACTCAAACAAGCACATCAATTTATACAATTCTATGAGCAACCCTCACACTGATTAGAAGTAGTTCGCTGTACCAGTCCGGCTTTGTTTCTGAAAACCGTGAATTTATTTGCGTGCTATCTTCCCCACTACCCAGCATGCACTGGGACTCTCCGAGGCACCCGGCTACCAGGGACATGCAGCAGCCGATGGCTGCATGGGTTTTATGCTTAATTAAACGCTGCACTTATTACGAAGGATGAAAGCGCTTCCTCAGCACTGTGCCTCAGCTGAAGCTTATGATGACCGCAAATCGCCTCACTAGTTGTGGTCGCGTTGCCGGGTCAGGTCGATAAATCTCTTACACACGCAAGACGCAATCCCTCCAGCGAGATCCAGCTTTGTCATCACCATCCGAGTCCGGAGAAAAGATGGACTGACGGGGTTACTCACAAGATGGGTTCTTCGTGCTTCCTGTGTCATGTCACTGACCCGCGATGTATGGACTAGAAGCATTGTCGTCCTGAAAATACATCTCCCAGCTGGTCTGTCTGGCAGTGATAAGGGCCCACGCACTCAGTCAGTTGTCTTCTGCCCAGATCCGTTCTCAACAAAGCTGTGTGTTTTGCAAGTTAATATTTAATGCTTAATTTGCGGGTGAATGACTGTGGCATGATGGTGATGTTTACGTAGGTGTGCTGTCAATTAATTATTAATCTGTATGCATTGACAGGATGCATAATTGCACTGCCAGCGTACTCATGATTAATTACCGGAGACCACCGCAGATGCTCAAGGAACAAGGTCAAGGTTCGCACAGATGATCACTACTGGTCTGCAGATGTTATAGGAAATATATAAAATTATATATATATATATATATATATATATATATATATATATATAATATATATATATATTATTGTTATATAATGCATTATGTGATTTATATAAATATTATAAAAAAGTTATATATATACATGTATATATATATATAAATTTTTATATAATATTTATATATATATATATAATTTTTATATAATATTTATATATATATATATATATATATATATATACATTCCCACCTACAGCAGCCATTAGCTGAAGTTTCCTGCAGTAAAACTACGCCACTGTCGCCAAAACTTACTTGACCCGTTTCGGAATGAATGTCATTGCGCGGTACCGATTCGACGTGCACGTGGGCAGATTGACGTCGACAGACGATGACCGACCATGTGGCGGTACGTGGAGCATATCCAGTGACCCACGCCGCTCTTGCGCCACTGCGGCCAGCACCGGACTGTCCACCATACACGATGAGTCAAACGATGATGACCGCAACTTGACCAGCGGCACGGCAAGCGTGATGATACCGGTGCCGTTTTCAGTACCGTCGGCACCGTCGGAGCTGCCGCAGGACTGCAGTGGGCTCCGGTCGGAGTCGTGGTCTATTTCATCCTCTTCGTCCAGCGAGTCGAAGGAGGAGGATAGTTCGCCAGAGGCTGTGGAGTCCCCACAAGAGAAGAGGGAGAATTCCCCGTCGGAGGAAGCAGGGGAGGGTTCCTGACTTGACAGGGACTCGATGTGCACGCAATGGATGCACAGCCGAGGGATGTCCGTGGAGCGGCGTCGGTAGTACCGTGCCATCACTGGGATGCGCAGGGATGCCGTGCTGTCCCGATCCGACGCCGTCTCCTCCGACGTTGAACCAGCTCCGTAGGATGAATCCAGAGACTTTGACCGCTGAGAAGACATCGGGGGTAACTGCAGGGTGCTTGCTTTCTCCCCCATCATGGAGCTGCTGTCGAAGCTAGACGAGCGAACCCGCCCAACAGAGGGCACTTTAAGTCGGGCTGTCATCGCTGACGATGACTTCCGCGTCGAGATCGCCGCCGGCATGTCATCGTCATCAGACGGTGCTTCTGTCGTCGCCTTTTGCCGCGGCAAACACAGACGTGGCACCTCGATCGACGGTGTTGGTGACGGCGAACGCGCTTTCCTCCGGAACAGATGCATGCTGGGATGCTGCCGGTTGAGTCTTAATCCCATACAACGCCGCTTGCCCAGACTTCGCCTAATTCAATGTTGTCAGTGGGTCCAACACTCGTGACTCTAGTCAAGGACCGTGACACCAACCGACTGACTGACTCACAATCCAAGTGTCCAGGTAAACACAATGTGTAAACACAGATGAGCTGTGTGTGTGTGTGTGTGTGCCACTGTCGAGATCACTTGCAGTGGTGGTGGAGACTGAAGCAGCAGAGCCTACATGCTGCCTCGCCAGTCAACCTGTGACTGCAGCAGCAGCAGCAGCAGCCACCTAGTGAATGCAGCAGCGGTGTGAGAGAGCCAGGTGTGCCGAGCACAGAGCCAGGCCTGCCAATGATACACACACCAGGCAACGGCTGCTGCTGCTGTGGCCAGGCAGCCGCTAATGTCCTCCCACGCATCCTACATAATCACAGCCACCACAGGCACAGGCACAGGCACCGCACTGGTGGATGCTGGAGGGGTGGATGGATGGAGGCAGGGAGGGATGGAGGCAGGGAGGGGTGGATGGATGGAGGCAGGGAGGGATGGAGGCAGGGAGGGGTGGATGGATGGAAGCAGGGAGGGATGGAGGCAGGGAGGGGTGGATGGATGGAGGCAGGGAGGGATGGAGGCAGGGAGGGGTGGATGGATGGAAGCAGGGAGGGATGGAGGCAGGGAGGGGTGGATAGATGGAAGCAGGGAGGGGTGGAGACATGGAGGGGTGGAGGTAGGAGGTGGGAGGAGGGATGGAGGTAGGGAGGGGTGGAGGTAGGGAGGGATGGAGGTAGGGAGGGGTGGAGGCTGGGAGGGGTGGAGGCAGGATAGGATGGAGGAGGGAGGTGGAGGAGGGATAGATGGAGGTAGGGAGGGGTGGAGGAAGGGATAGAATGGAGGTAGGGAGGGATGGAAGCAGGGAGGGAGGAATGGAGGCAGGGAGTGGATAGGGGTGGAGGTAGGGAGGGGGTAGAAGGAGGGGAGGTGGAAGGAGGGAGTGGAGGTAGGGGGGAGAGGGAGGAGGTAGGGAGGGATGGAAGCAGGGAGGGAGGAATGGAGGCAGGGAGTGGTAGAGGGGTGGAGGTAGGGGGGATGGAAGCAGGGAGGGGTTGAGGCAGGGAGGGAGGGAGGGAGAGAGGAGATGAGAGGGAGGGCACATCTAGATGACAGAAGTACCTTTAGCCTGGACTTGGTAGAACCACAATCAATCCCCTCATTTCATTACTTTGTTTGAACAAAATTAATTTACGTAATTCAGGAAACTATTACCATATGCACGCGGAACCATAGGTAGATAACTCGCTGATAAATCTGATCCGGTAGACACGCCGGTTGATCCCAGGCGATCCATGAATCATTTTCTACACAGCAACTGATCAGAATCTACCAGCAGTCTGGATCTGTACCCGGCTCGAGACTTATCGATGAATTCATGATTGATGAATCCAAACATAGATGTGAGATTGGCGCGAAGCAGACGGAAGTGGCCAGTGAGGACTGCACCGACACAAGTGCTCCGGCAGAGTGGAGTCACAGCCAGAAATAGGAGCTCCACACTCTGGTGTGTGAAGGTCTATTCTGTCCGACCGTTACAGAGAAGTTGTTCACATGTAAATAGGGATCAATGGCTCTGTTGGTTTGACGGAGTGTCTATCTGTATGTCTGTTGCTATGAATGTCTGTCTGTCTGTCTGTCTGTCTGTCTGTCTGTCTGTCTGTCTGTCTGTCTGTCTGTCTGTCTGTCTGTCTGTCTGTCTGTCTGTCTGTCTGTCTGTCTGTCTGTCTGTCTGTCTGTCTGTCTGTCTGTCTGTCTGTCTGTCTGTCTGTCTGTCTGTCTGTCTGTCTGTCTGTCTGTCTGTCTGTCTGTCTGCCTGCCTGCCTGCCTGTCTGTCTGTCTGTCTGTTTGTTGTTCTGTCTGCCTGTCACTCTGACTTGTTCTCGATAATAAATCGTTACAGTCTGGGATTATAAGTCTCAATGTGCCCTACTCCACAGCTGATGGCTGTAAGCCTGAATATTTTCAGTCATATTTGACTGTCACCCCAACTAAATACTGCGTACACAGTGTGAGTTGTCCATAACATGGTTTGTCAATAAGCTGTAGATTTATCAGCACTCAGCCAATCAGCTACACACTTTTCAACAAGCGCCCCTCAACTCTGTAATCACCAGAACAAAGCCAGGATTTACAAACATCCCACCAATCAGCAGTTAGTTCTGCACACAGCCTAGATCTGGCAGTATCTGCTACATCCCTGTTGTGTTCACGTCTAATCAGCTACGTTTTAGCACACAGCTGATCGGCTTCATTTTTTCACAAGGCCAACCATCTGCGCTCTCCAGGCCTGGGACTTAACTACAGCCACAGTCATCTCAACAGCCTGATGGGGATGACATCATGTGATGTCACGTGATCTGTCACATGTTCACAGCCTCAGTTTCAAGTGCTTGCAAATAGCACCTGTCAGTGACAAGGATCAATTTGTCAATCAATGTGAATCAGACCACATTGGTTGCATTTAATTAGTGTGCAATAATTATGAGCCATTTGAGCAGTTTAGTATTTTAGTGCGTTGTGTGACACTGGTGTATTATCAGTTATTTTGGCACTTTGTAAATCTCGGAGCAGTTCTAGGGACATCTACAACCTTGTGTTGTCTTGCGTTGTATTTTGCTTAGATCAAAGGTATCCACAAAGTGATATCGCCCTAGTTACTATCACACGGTTAACGTTGTTTCATGGTTGTAAATTACAACTTTTTTTAGACATACTTGAATATCTCTTCTTCCACTATGTGCATACAATTAGTCACTATTTGGCTCATCTTAACTTATGACTAAGATTAGACTTTGTGATGTTACAATCTATAAAGACTGGTGACATGCACAGAGTGACAACTTCAGAGGAACAACACACAAAGTGACGACACGTGTAATACTAATAGAGTGATAATGGGTGTAGTGTAAAAATATTGTTGTATATACAGTGACAACACATGCAGAGTAACTACAGATGTTTAGTGACATGTTTAAGTATCCAGACTACGGTCCATCCAATTTACAAATTATTATATTAATGAATAATGACACAGAACTATAATGTTGGTGTCAGACTGCTAACAAAGGACAATGCCACTTTGAAAACTCTGTAACATGAATTTGGAAGTAGATATTGAAACAATTATTTGATTGACATCGAATATAAACAAAGGCACATATTTATATCTATAGATTCATTTCATTCAATGCAAGATCAATGCATGAATATAATAATACTGACATTTAAAACATCTGAATGATGATATGATACATAAAAAACATTTAGCTAATTTTTGTGGCTACATAAAAACATCCGTTTTTAAAAATAGCAACATTCCATCTGACCTTTAAAAAGCTAAAATATCAAAGACAATAAACGCAGTATCCTGTTCCATAAATAAAAACGAACATTGAATGTGTTATCGCCATGTTCGCTGCCATTAATGTAATTGAAAAATGACTGCTCCATTCGTAAGTAAACACAGTCTGTGAATGCCAGCGTCTACGCTGTGCTCACAGTGTGATGTAAGAGACGCTGTAGACGAGGAACTGATGAGGTCATAAGTTCTCTGGTTGTGAAACAATACAGCACACAGTCTAGCACGACTTCACAAACATTGCCGCCAACTGGAAAGTGGCTCAAATGTTGCTGTGTTTTCGATCTAAACACCATCACCATCATGGTGGCTAGGAATGTCTAAAGCTTATGTTTATACAACAAAGGAGTGCAGTTATTCATGATATGATGATAGAATCACTTCCGTTGCACTAAGTGCTAAACCCATCCGAATCTTCTATGATTTTGGTAATTTTATTCACACGTCATATTTCCGCTAAATGTTATTACTGCTTACAGCACACGTTTGCAATATGTGTACATAAAACTATAAGCAGTATTATTCATTTATGCCTTCACTAAACGTTGGCGAAATTACAGCACAGCTGAATGTGTTATAAATTATAAACGAAAATGATTCAGTCGGTAATTTACTGTGGCAAAGTTAAGATGGCACAAAACATGTTTGTACGCAAATTACTCATCCCAACTGACACGATGTGATACACAAGACGATGGATTCGACTTGAAGTGTGCATGTCCTAACGACGGGTGAGACTGGTGACTTGAGGCCACGGCTATTGTGGGTGACGACATCACTACTGGCAGCCATTAACTACAGCACAAAGTGTGTGATGAATGCGTGCTGTATTCCGTTGTCCATTGTCAGTGGCACATCTATCTACGACATAGCTATACGCAGTTATCTTGCGCTCAAGTATGTCACAGTTAATTCGACATTCACACTTATTTATGGCAAACTCACGGCTGAATCATCTTTATTGGCTCCTAACCATTTCGACGCTGTGAACATGTCCCCGTTTTATCTGTCCCACTGCCGTTATCGCAGTGGGTGACATGTTCAATGCTGTTGTTGTCACAAATTGTCATATTGTGTCATGCACTTGAAATGACACTGACAACACAAGCGTTGCGTTCTGACATAATTTTCACATTCGTAACCTGGTGTTTACTTTATTTGACACACCTCTGAATCTACTTTGTAGAGATATGTGATGTTAAAATAAAATTGATTGATTGATTGGACTGAGATTTCCACTGTTTTACCAATTGTATTCTATGTCACCAATATGTCAGACGACTTACATGTCTGTGAGTGTATGAAATTACTTAAAACACATTCCCAAGAAACATGCAAATCTCATGACACCGATCACTGTACAATTTGCTTTGAATGTAAGTGACAAAGAAGCATAATATATTATACATAATTATATACAGCCAGATTTCGCTTTATTGTCACCTCAGCAATACACCCGCCTTCCAATTAAGGTCACCCTGTGACAGTCCCCAAGCAATTTATGTAACATTAAAGTATAGGAACCTAATCCCACTAATGGGAGACAGTAATATAATTTATCTTAGACGTTTCTCTTAGTTTATAACAAACTGACGCCGTGTGCAACAGAAACATCATGAATATTTGGTTCCTGTGACGTCACAACAGACGTGACAATCTTGTGTCCGTGACAACGAAGACAGGCGCAGAGAGCTCTAGCCACTCTACAGGCATGACACGCTGCTCTGTCACGCACGCGTCGTCACCACGACGCATGCATGCACCTGATCACAGAACACGTCCTGATGATGAACTGTCACCAATGCAGTCTAATGGAACACACACGCATTTCATGACGTGCTGAAACAAAACCCCCCCAGCTATTACCCCAGGTAGAAAGGCCATGGGTCACGATCCTGTCTCCGACACAACCGATGTCACGTTCCACGTGAAAATCTACACCAGCTCACGCTAAACCTAATAAAGACGTCTCTTCATTCGTCCAACTGTCGGTCTCTCTATCATCCATCCTTTTTCTCATAATCCTTTCCTTGAACCAAATCGCTCTTCGTCATTGTCAAATGGTTTCTAATCACAACATATTTAGTTGACAGCTGCAATAAAGCTGTCACTTTATAAACTGCAACAAAACATCAACGTATTTCCCTCAAACCACAACTAGGTATTCATTCAAAACATGTCCCAATAAATGATAAACTGTTGATGCATGAAAATGGATTAAAGAGAAACACATTCAACTTGTTGAATCAATTATGACCACTGGCTAGACGAAGGTGTTGGGAAATCATAGTTACGACACCCACGTATTAATCATATACATTATACATGCCAAACTGCAACGTTTTTCTACCCCACCCAGCTGGGGCATGGTGGTCAGACTGAACTAATTCACAGAATTTGTTTGAAACACGCATCAGAAGGCAGCAGTTTTGTGTGTAGTGAAGTGTTAGCAGCATGTGATGTGTGTAGTGAAGTGTTAGCAGTGTGTGATGTGTGTAGTGAAGTGTTAGCAGTGTGTGTGTGTGTAGTGAGTGTTAGCAGTGTGTGTGTGTAGTGAAGTGTTAGCAGTGTGTGACGTGTAGTGAAGTGTTAGCAGCGTGTGATGTGTGTAGTGAAGTGTTAGCAGTGTGTGATGTGTGTAGTGAAGTGTTAGCAGTGTGTGATGTGTGTAGTGAAGTGTTAGCAGTGTGTGATGTGTGTAGTGAAGTGTTAGCAGCGTGTGATGTGTGTAGTGAAGTGTTAGCAGTGTGTGATGTGTGTAGTGAAGTGTTAGCAGTGTGTGATGTGTGTAGTGAAGTGTTAGCAGTGTGTGATGTGTGTAGTGAAGTGTTAGCAGTGTGTGATGTGTGTAGTGAAGTGTTAGCAGTGTGTGATGTGTGTAGTGAAGTGTTAGCAGTGTGTGATGTGTGTAGTGAAGTGTTAGCAGTGTGTGATGTAGTGAAGTGTTAGCAGTGTGTGATGTGTGTAGTGAAGGTTAGCAGTGTGTGATGTGTGTAGTGAAGTGTTAGCAGTGTGTGATGTGTGTAGTGAAGTGTTAGCAGTGTGTGATGTGTGAGTGAAGCTGTTAGGCAGTTGTGTCGTGTGTTTGGGTGAAGTGTTAGCAGTGTATGATGTGTGTAGTGAAGTGTTAGCAGTGTGTGATGTGTGTAGTGAAGTGTTAGCAGTGTGTGATGTGTGTAGTGAGGTGTTAGCAGTGTGTGGTGTGTGTGTGTAGTGAAGTGTTAGCAGTGTGTGATGTATGTTGTGACGTGTTAGCAGTGTGTGATGTGTGTAGTGAAGTGTTAGCAATGTGTCATGTGTGTAGTGAAGTGTTAGCAGTGTGTGGTGTGTGTAGTGAAGTGTTAGCAGTGTGTGATGTGTGTAGTGAAGTGTTAGCATGTGTGTGGTGTGAGTGTAGTGAAGTGTTAGCAGTGTGTGATGTGTGTAGTGAAGTGTTAGCAGTGTGTGATGTGTGTAGTGAAGTGTTAGCAGTGTGTGATGTGTGTAGTGAAGTGTTAGCAATGTGTGATGTGTGTAGTGAAGTGTTAGCAATGTGTGATGTGTGTAGTGAAGTGTTAGCAGTGTGTGATGTGTGTAGTGAAGTGTTAGCAGTGTGGGGTGTGTGTAGTGAAGTGTTAGCAGTGTGTGATGTGTGGGAATTTACTCCACACAGGGTGAGGCCCAGGCTTCTGGTTGGCCGATTTGCTGTCGTGTTTCTTGAGGATGAAGGGAAGAGGGAGGGTGGGGGATGTAGAGGAGGAGAGTTGGGAGGGAGAGAAGAGGGAGATGGGAGGAAAAAGCGGGAGATGGGAGGGAGAAGAGGGATATGGGAGTAAGAAGGTAGAGATGGGGAGAAGAGGGAGATGGGAGGAAGAAGAATGAGATGGGGGAAAAGAGGGAGATGGGTGGGAGAAGAGGGAGATGGGAGGAAGAAGAATGAGATGGGGGAAAGAGGGAGATGGGTGGGAGAAGAGGGAGATGTGAGGAAGAAGAATGAGATGGTGGAGAAGAGGGAGATGGGTGGGAGAAGAGGGAGATGTGAGGAAGAAGAATGAGATGGTGGAGAAGAGGGAGATGGGTGGGAGAAGAGGGAGATGGGAGGAAGAAGAATGAGATGGGGGAAAAGAGGGAGATGGGTGGGAGAAGAGGGAGATGGTGAGGAAGAAGAATGAGATGGTGGAGAAGAGGGAGATGGGTGGGAGAAGAGGGAGATGTGAGGAAGAAGAATGAGATGGTGGAGAAGAGGGAGATGGGTGGGAGAAGAGGGAGATGGGAGGAAGAACAATGAGATGGGGGAAAAGAGGGAGATGGTTGGGAGAAGAAGAATGAGATGGGGGAGAAGAGGGAGATGGGTGGGAGAAGAGGGAGATGGGAGGAAGAACAATGAGATGGGGGAAAAGAGGGAGATGGGTGGGAAAAGAGGGAGATGGGAGGAAGAAGAATGAGATGGGGGAAGAGGGAGATGGGTGGGAGAAGAGGGAGGTGGGTGGGAGAAGAGGGAGATGGGTGCGTGTGTAGTAACTCTGTACATGGTACAGGGTATAGGTTTTCACTTGTCAAAAGCCTTAGACCCAGATTTGAAGGTTTTTAAATTAAACAAATATTATCGCACACTAATCATACCTACTTCACACACTACATACTTCACACACACAGATGCAAGCTTCTAGCATATTCGCAAATCTACCTGTTGTGTGATCTAAATTTTAACAGGTTTTCATGTCAATATGAGTTACGGAAATCGTTCCCAAAAGATTGATCATCCTTAGACAAAACATGTAATGTTATGAACAATCTAGTTACTTAGTGTCTAAGCTGTAACCAACGGAAAATTCTATAAAAATATCAACTTCGGATTTCTTTTTAGCAGAAGGATCGTAGATTAACTCCCAAATGTTTGCTGTTCAATGCACAAGCCATGTTGGATGACAACATTAATATACCTCCCACGCACAAATATACAGATACTGAGTACCAGTTAGATTATATTTACATCGTCAATGAGATGAATGGTTATCAGTTGGAGAATAACACACAAATGTCATCTTGAGAGAGGTGGACGGGTGAATGACCAGGGACAGTCAGACGTCGGTCACAGACACTAATCAGGGCAGTGGTGCGGCTTAATAACTTCACTTTGGGATCCAGTGCAGGGGATTGGAATACTCAGTGTACATGTGATCAAATGATGCCACGCCTGAGGCAGTAAACATAGACGGGTGATGAGTGAGTGAGATACTACGTGATCTGTGATAAGTTTTTATGTAACTGCCCCCCCCCCCCCCCGGTGGTATGGTATAGGGCCATGAGAAAGGAGCATTTGACTAACATTCTTATGAGCTGTTTTAAACCATAATTTCACTCTTTAAAACTTATTTTACTCCATAACATTGACGGTTTATATCACACACTGTCAACACCAGGACAAGATATTTCCATAGGTGTGTATAAAGACAGTGTCTGTGCATGATGAGGCAGTAGCCTTTTTTACATTTTTTAAATGGTGATTAACTTTAACAACAGAGTCAACTGACTTCGTTTAATGATAATTTTTTATAAACTCTTCATCTTAGTAGATTTGTCCAAAATTTACTTCTTTGATATCTGTGACTACACTAGGGGAAATATAATATTCCACAGGTAAATATGTAACAGGTATTGTGGGCTCATGGAGTGGTGGTGTCTTCTTCTTCTTCCATTAAATGACCTTGGTCAACATTATTGTCATTGGTTTTTAGAGTTGTCCTCTAGAATTTGTGAGTCCACTACAGGTTACACATTTACCCCCTGTGTGGGGTCTTTTACTTCCCCTGGCGTAGACACCAGATATGAGAAACCACCGGCTTTTAGTGTCTCTTCCGAAAGACACAGGCAAATGTGGGATGACCGAAATTGCTTAAGTTTCGAAACGGCGGTAGCTGGGATTGAACCACCGTCCCCTCGATTGACAGTCCGGCGCTCTACCGTATGACCACCGTGTTGTGGACATTCGCTGGCATATTGACCATGACATTGTAGCCGTGACTTGAGGAAGACTCTCAAGTGGCAGTGAATGTCAGGGTGTGTCACTGCCGCATGACGCCTGTCTCCCGTCTCCCTGCCAGATCTCGGTCAGTTAGCTTCAAGGGTTTCCATTTCATATTAACCAGACTATCTGCAGCGTTACGTCTCTCTGGCACGGACATAGGGGACATGGCTGTGCACTACTAGACAGACCACTGTTCACAGGCCAGCAACGACGCTTCAATACACCCAAAACAGTTACTTCCAGCGTGTTGATTCACATCAACCTGCTGCATAATGAGTAGGAATTTGTGAGTAGGCTTTTGTTCAGTAAATTGTGCATGGCTGTATACTTCCATTATTAGGCACTGTTGTGATGGGGGATGTCAGCATAAATTAAACTTTTGCACAAGTATGCATATCCTGCGTGAAACTGCCTAATCCGTCAAAAGAAATATGATATCTAACACATATTTACACAAACATTATTTCAGGTGAAAAATTGCGGGAATAAGATTACAGAGGAGACGCTGGTGTGTGTTATAAAACCATGCTAACATGGACACTAAGGCTATCACTGTCAAATGAAATTTGCCGGTGAAATCTGAAGCACTCTTAGTTCACATTTGGCACTATGTTGTATGCGTATATATAAAAAAGTTAAAATGGCGACAGATACTCTCAGTGAAACGTGATCGTTTCACCAAAGGGGTGTTCAGTGGTCTCTGCGTGGTGATGCCTTGGCAGGAACTGTTTTCTAAATGCCTTCGCCACAGTAGTGCGGGAGAACGCACTGCTACGGGCTCAGGGACATGAAGGAGAGTGCATTAAACAACACCTATGTCGCTATTAATTATTTAAAGTCGCTCACATTAAGCCAGCCAGCAGCTGGTTGCGGGCGTTGTAATTACATTGGCCAAGCTCCTCCTTCACAAGTGTCCTATGCTGGCAGCCAGATTAACTAACATGTACCTGGCCGGTTCTCTGGCACCCGGCATACCAGATATGACCACTGGTCAAGGATGGCAGACCATCTGAAATACTGACCAGTGTCTTGTCTTGGGCTACAGCACTCCCCTGCTCTCCTGACTGGACATTCTGTTGACATTTATAACTACCAGAGTGTGCTGGATGACACAGAGTCAAGGGGTGAAGTTCATTCGATCAATGTATTGGACCCAATGATACAGTTTATATAGTATACTGCACACATGGCCTGGTCAGTCTCTGTCACATGGTACATCAGGTAGTAACTCTGGCTTTTGGGAGAATAAGGTCCAGTGAGTTACACACAGAGACCATCACTGTGTCCACGATAGGTCATACATTTACCCCCTGTGTGGGGTCTTAATACTTTAAAAAGTACAACTCACCCAACATAAGTATTTGTCTTCAAAAAAAATTTAAGTACAAATACAGGAAAAACTTGAGTACAATTCCAAGTACAAGTAAAAGTACTTAATCCTGGTTGAGAGCCAGGTTTTTACACTGTATTCACCTTGTCTGGTTTGGGTCATAAACCAATACTCTTGCACCAAGGGCGGTCAGTCATGGCCACGGTTATGAATTAGTTACATAGATACAGACTACGACCTGGTAGTGGGAAATACTCATTAGAACGGTCAGTATCATACTATTAACATAACCCCAATTACTGAATACTGGTTTGTTGTGACACTATGCAAGTAATGTTTAGCCATAATCCAACAGAAAGATCCTTTTGAACTTTAGACAAAAACTATCTCACTGTGATTTACGACAACTAACTCACATTTTGTAAAATATGTGACGCCTGTTTTTAGTCTACTCGATTTCCTCGGAGTCTGTCAGCATTTCAACAGTTCAGTTTGATTCTATATACCAAAGCCGTGGCTGTTTGATAAGAAATGTCCCTGAAAAGACAGCTTTATGCATATCAGTTTGCCTCATCACAGTCACTACAAATGATTACAAGATGTCACGGCCTATTGCATGTGAAGACGACGAACGGATGCAAATAGAGCGTACAACTTCCTTAATGCCCCTTCAAAAAGTTCAAGGTTCGTGCTCACGCATAACTCACGCCTGACTGATATACGATAAATAATTACGACCCTCGAAGTATTAGACTGCGTCATCATCATGACGCACATATCACTCTATTTATCTCCCTTCCACGAAGAGCGTCATTTATGTAATATCGTCGCTACACGACCATCAGTAATATGCCTTGACAAACACCACTTGTCCGCCAGACAATGGCGGTGGTGTAGTACGACTGAAGAATGTCACACAGTCACTCTTATACGCCTTGGTTCCCGCGCTCTACTTCCTGGTCACGACCCATAATCACTTCCTTGTTTATTGATACATATTTGCCAAACTGTGACACTAAGACTCACCCATTGTGTGTCTCTGACCTCTATGTAGGACAACAAAATTCAGTTCAAACTTTTGAGTTTGACACGTGCGTGTTATCACAGATACATACACATCAGTCGAGATGTGTATTATTACTTGAAATAAACTATAAACAAACAGAATGCAGTTGTTCACGGGTAGAACTAATCGGACTCTTGACCAAGAGAACACAGGTTCGAATCCTGTGCAGCCGTCTGAACTGTGAAACTTGGGCAAGTTTTTTCACACTACATTGATCCGGTTCACACAGCTGTATGAATGAGTACCTGGCTGTAGACAGTGGTGGATATTTGTATGAGTAGTGTGTTACACAAGAACGTGCCTTTTATTACATATGACATCCAATTTCAAAGCATAATTGACAATATAAATGAGTTTTGAAGACCTTTGAGTACCTTATATTGTTGTGCACCCACCACCCATTCAGGGATATTTCTACCTGTCCAAAACAGGTTTTCCCATCCAAACGACGGGTAGACTGGTGGACGGGTGGACGGGTGGACGGGTATCTACATAAAGCTAGGTGTGTCTTCTGAAGATATCTCACCAATACTTGGATGATTCTCCTATCATTTCCACATAGAATTATTCAGAAATGAGATAAATAAGTGTTATGTTCTCTTGATGAATTCAAGTAATACTTTATCTACAAAGACGAATGAATGTTGCATTCTTACCGCAATCTTGTTTAGCACATCATATAGATAAACCACTCGGCTAATTAGAACTGTTTCAATCAATATATGCCAAACTAATGACAATGCCAATGACTTTCCCTCAGAACATGACTGATATAGGAGGACATTTGAATGACAATCTTGTTATATCTCATTACCTCTAATGTCTGTCAAAGGGCGTGCTTCTTCATAAGCAAAATAACATGAAAAATTTAACAAACTCATAATAATCACATCTATGTTATAAAAATTGTCAGAGTTTTTTCCACCAGTGTCTCGTGTGTGGGTATGACATTTTATGGGCCTGCTGGGGGTGGTCCATTTGGGTAATTCATTTAGATTTTCAGCCAAAGGATTCTGGTGGTATTTTACCTCAGTTGATTGAACATAACTCTTTAAATGCAATAGTAAGGACAATCACACATTCTACAAATGTGTCATTGTCATATGAAGGCATTATACATATGTAATATATATTACATTTATTTATAATTTGCCCCAACTTATGTAAGGAATTATCTATGGAAGACATTTTAATGTTTTAATTGTAGTTAGATTTTTGTATAATGGGGGGATACACTTAGATAGGTTAGACTCTCAATAAACAAATGAGCTTCCTTGTCATCTAGTGATTATTTTCTTGTTAAAGGTGGCAATCTTGTTAAATAATGCTTTGATCATTTAATGGGAAATGCCGCTAATAAATTTATTTTCAAATATTACAGAAAACCTGTTTGTCCTTGTACAATCACATAGGCAGACAGGTTCTGTTTGGGAGAGGAGCTTGAAATAAATTATTGACAACGACCGCGGGTCAGTGACTCCGCCAGCGACGTCCCTGCCATCTCTCCCTGTCAATTCACACTCCAAAGTTGTGCAATTTGCACGGAAAAAGCGTTCCACAATCGTTTCACATTCAACGTGGTGTTTTGCACCAGACTGAGGCAGGATTCGACGGAGAGCATGTTGACGCAGCGAGACTGAAACAATCTCGTCTCCGCCATCGGCAGCAGTAGCAGGTGCAACTGTGCGAGGCTGTCAATAAGATGATTTATGCGAGCACCTGCCTCAGTCGAACCCCAGGGCTTCAGGTCGAAGCTGACAGTCACAAGCACCTAACCTTTGGTAATAGCTCCACAGGTAGAGCCTAAACGCTGGTGCAAACTCCCGTTGAATTCTGACTTCTTCTTTTCTTGTTCAGTCAACATAAATGTTTTGACGGCTGTGTTGATTTATGTAAGTTGCAGTACAGATAAAAAGGCAAGTTCGCAGTATCCAGGACCGTTCAAAGCTTTACACTTTACTTCCCTGACAGACCTGTTCACTCAGACACCATCTCGGCTTCTCTGGGAAGCATCCAGCCATATGCTACAATTAATGCACGAACCTGGGTTCTTGTAGTTGAGAATCCGAAGCTCTACCTCTGAGCCATCATGCACTCTACTGATAGTTTGAATATGTGGTGAATGGGTGTGTATGTGTGTGGTAGTAGATAGAGTGGAGTGGAGTGGAGTGGAGTGGAGTGGAGTGGAGTGGAGTGGAGTGGAGTGGAGTGGAGTGGAGTGGAGTGGAGTGGAGGGAGGGAGGGCAGGGCAGGGCAGGGCAGGGCAGGGCAGGGCAGGGCAGGGCAGGGCAGGGCAGGGCAGGGCAGGGCAGGGCAGGGCAGGGCAGGGCAGGGGCAGGGCAGGGCAGGGCAGGGCAGGGGGTGGAGGGTCATGATTACTGGTGGGCAGTAAGCCTGCAGTCCAGGGACTTGGCTACTACTATCTCCTGGGACAGACTGTTCCATTCGTGGGAAGAATGACATCTGTCTGTATGACTAACGCAAAGGTAACATTTAGTGGGGTGCCTGCCTGGAGTATTATTCTGTATGAATGGACGAATTGAGTTAATCAACGAATGGAACTGTTTGTCAGTGGCATGATTTCCCCAAGGAACGTGACATCGTGTACAAAGGCTGTAATGAATGTCACATGTAAAATGTCACTGCGCAACCTGTACATCAAAACTGATAAAAGTGCAGGCATTGTCACAAGTTATTGATATCCACATGCTCGGTGCCGCTGACTAGTAGATCACATCGTTCAAAAGGGCTATAATTATGCCGCAACAATTACTTTGCATATACATTATTCATTTGCATTCGCATGATGTTAAGGACTGTTTAATACACTAGCGGGAATTACAATGTGGCCTTTATTTAAAAAGACCGAACAAGATTGCTATCCTGACCAGTTCAGTGCAGGTGGAGAAAGCACAAAGACGCCATTAGCTTATCACGAGTTCCAACCATTTGTCATCAACGTGGGCCCCACCCTTGTCTCACATCTATTCATTTTGTTTCCAAACACATTCGCATTGTTGGCGTTTACACAATCGATATATAATTTATTCCATTCGTTTATTATTCTCTGCGAGAATGAATATTTCCTCATAGCAAATCCATGTGGTTCCCAACAATACTTCTGGCCCGACGGAACAATAGTTTCTATCAATATATTCATGATCATTCAAATTTTGAAAATTTGAATTTCGCCTGCATTGTTGTGTAGCCAAGACAAAAGCATCAACTGTCAATAACAGATTGAGTAATGATTTAACGAGAGATTTAACAAGATTGCCACCTAGAGATTCAACTCTAGATGGCAGGTGGACTAGGAAGCCATTTGGCTTATCGAGAGTCCAACCTATCTATCTAAGTATACCCCGCCCGTCTTAGGTATATGTCGATTTTATTTTTAAATATATTAACACTACTAGCACCTACACAATCAGCTGATAATCTGTTCCATTCGTTTACTGTTCTTTGAGAAAATGAAAATTTTCTAATATCTAGTCTACACTGCTTCTTTGCTAATGTAACTCCATGTCCTCTAGTCCTTCTCCTTCCTAATATAATATATTTATCATATTATGATAAATCAACCAATTGGATATAAAATATAAATACAATGAAACCTTTATAATATTCTATCCACTTTTCAGTTCAGAATGACAGGTAACCCCAGACGCCATTTTTCTGTTTGCTAAATCTGCTGAAATTTAATTATGATATTCAAAATAAGAGACCAGAACCGAACCGATAATATGACTGAGGTGACAAGGACATGGTGCGTGGACGAGACACTAAGTGCGTGGACTAGACAGGGAGCTCTGACATTGTTCATTGATTCAAGAGTTTTAACTGCAGCCATTTAATTTAGTGCAATGATGTAATGTTTATGTTTTATGTGAATTTAACAGGCATTTAATTGCTGGTTTTGTGGTAAAACGTATTAGCAGTAAACTGGCGCATATTTGGAAGTATAGTTAGCACAGACTGTTTGCTATTTTAGACACTGGTAGGTACAGAAATACCTGACTATTTCTGGTCAATATTGACACGCTTCACTCATGCATCATTTCACGCATCTAAAAAAGCTGGAGGTAAGTGATTTTGACGAAATTTTATCAGCATATCAATGACATACTAGCCGCGAATGGGACAAAGATTAAGAATTTTCTCATGTAAGGGTTTCTTATAATCCACCAAAACGTTACTACGGCAACAATGCACTGCAGGTCTTGATGTGTGATCACATTTTTGCCAGAACAAACATTTCGTGGTAGACACATCCATGACAGTCAACTCACATACAGGGAAACCAGCCCCCATTAGACATGTGTTTAATACTATCCTTGAATACACATGGGTGACATCCATTTTCAAACACAATTGATAACAGAGATGCTTTCTGAAGCTGAGTTTCTTAGCCCCTTATTTTTTACACATCCAATACCATTTCTACCCATCCAAAACAGTCTCTATCCATCCGAAGGACAGGTAGATGGGTCTCTAGATAAAGCTGTGGTGCTCTACGCCTTAGTGGTCCCGTATAACCACACTCTGCATGCAGCCACATATCGCGTAAAGTGATGTTCCGACACGGTCGGTGCTTGACTCAATCAAAGAGCTTACACACGGCTCTCACAGCCCATTCCCTGGCCCAGAGGTTTACACACTACGCTGCTCTCACTGGCCCAGTGGTTTACACACTATGCTGCTCTCACTGGCCCAGAGGTTTACACACTATGCTGCTCTCACTGGCCCAGTGGTTTACACACTACGCTGCTCTCACTGGCCCAGTGGTTTACACACTACGCTGCTCTCACTGGCCCAGTGGTTTACACACTACGCTGCTGTCACTGGCCCAGTGGTTTACACACTACGCTGCTCTCACTGGCCCAGTGGTTTACACACTACGCTGCTCTCACTGGCCCAGTGGTTTACACACTACGCTGCTCTCACTGGCCCAGAGGTTTACACACTATGCTGCTCTCACTGGCCCAGTGGTTTACACACTATGCTGCTCTCACTGGCCCAGTGGTTTACACACTACGCTGCTGTCACTGGCCCAGTGGTTTACACACTATGCTGCTCTCACTGGCCCAGTGGTTTACACACTATGCTGCTCTCACTGGCCCAGTGGTTTACACACTACGCTGCTCTCACTGGCCCAGTGGTTTACACACTATGCTGCTCTCACTGGCCCAGTGGTTTACACACTATGCTGCTCTCACTGGCCCAGTGGTTTACACACTACGCTGCTCTCACTGGCCCAGTGGTTTACACACTATGCTGCTGTCACTGGCCCAGTGGTTTACACACTACGCTGCTCTCACTGGCCCAGTGGTTTACACACTACGCTGCTCTCACTGGCCCAGAGGTTTACACACTATGCTGCTCTCACTGGCCCAGTGGTTTACACACTACGCTGCTCTCACTGGCCCAGTGGTTTACACACTACGCTGCTCTCACTGGCCCAGTGGTTTACACACTACGCTGCTCTCACTGGCCCAGTGGTTTACACACTACGCTGCTCTCACTGGCCCAGTGGTTTACACACTATGCTGCTCTCACTGGCCCAGTGGTTTACACACTACGCTGCTCTCACTGGCCCAGTGGTTTACACACTATGCTGCTCTCACTGGCCCAGTGGTTTACACACTACGCTGCTCTCACTGGCCCAGTGGTTTACACACTACGCTGCTCTCACTGGCCCAGTGGTTTACACACTACGCTGCTCTCACTGGCCCAGTGGTTTACACACTACGCTGCTCTCACTGGCCCAGTGGTTTACACACTACGCTGCTGTCACTGGCCCAGTGGTTTACACACTACGCTGCTCTCACTGGCCCAGTGGTTTACACACTACGCTGCTCTCACTGGCCCAGTGGTTTACACACTACGCTGCTCTCACTGGCCCAGTGGTTTACACACTACGCTGTCTCACTGGCCCAGTGGTTTACACACTATGCTGCTTTCACTGGCCCAGTGGTTTACACACTATGCTGCTCTCACTGGCCCAGTGGTTTACACACTACGCTGCTCTCACTGGCCCAGTGGTTTACACACAATCGCTGCCTCACATGGCCCAGTGTTTACACACTATCGCTGCTTCACTGGCCCAGTGGTTTACACACTACGCTGCTCTCACATGGCCCAGTGGTTTACACACTATGCTGCTGTCACTGGCCCAGTGGTTTACACACTACGCTGCTGCACTGGCCCAGTGGTTTCCACACGGTACGGTGCTGTCATGGCCCAGTGGTTTACACACTACGCTGCTGTCACTGGCCCAGTGGTTTACACACTATGCTGCTCTCACTGGCCCAGTGGTTTACACACTATGCTGCTCTCACTGGCCCAGTGGTTTACACACTACGCTGCTCTCACTGGCCCAGTGGTTTACACACTACGCTGCTCTCACTGGCCCAGTGGTTTACACACTACGCTGCTCTCACTGGCCCAGTGGTTTACACACTACGCTGCTCTCACTGGGCCAGTGGTTTACACACTACGCTGCTCTCACTGGGCCAGTGGTTTACACACTATGCTGCTGTCACTGGCCCAGTGGTTTACACACTATGCTGCTCTCACTGGCCCAGTGGTTTACACACTATGCTGCTCTCACTGGCCCAGTGGTTTACACACTACGCTGCTCTCACTGGCCCAGTGGTTTACACACTACGCTGCTCTCACTGGCCCAGTGGTTTACACACTACGCTGCTGTCACTGGCCCAGTGGTTTACACACTACGCTGCTGTCACTGGCCCAGTGGTTTACACACTACGCTGCTCTCACTGGCCCAGTGGTTTACACACTACGCTGCTGTCACTGGCCCAGTGGTTTACACACTACGCTGCTGTCACTGGCCCAGTGGTTTACACACTACGCTGCTCTCACTGGCCCAGTGGTTTACACACTACGCTGCTCTCACTGGCCCAGTGGTTTACACACTACGCTGCTCTCACTGGCCCAGTGGTTTACACACTACGCTGCTCTCACTGGCCCAGTGGTTTACACACTACGCTGCTCTCACTGGCCCAGTGGTTTACACACTACGCTGCTCTCACTGGCCCAGTGGTTTACACACTACGCTGCTGTCACTGGCCCAGTGGTTTACACACTACGCTGCTCTCACTGGCCCAGTGGTTTACACACTACGCTGCTCTCACTGGCCCAGTGGTTTACACACTACGCTGCTCTCACTGGCCCAGTGGTTTACACACTACGCTGCTCTCACTGGCCCAGTGGTTTACACACTACGCTGCTCTCACTGGCCCAGTGGTTTACACACTACGCTGCTGTCACTGGCCCAGTGGTTTACACACTACGCTGCTCTCACTGGCCCAGTGGTTTACACACTACGCTGCTGTCACTGGCCCAGTGGTTTACACACTACGCTGCTCTCACTGGCCCAGTGGTTTACACACTACGCTGCTCTCACTGGCCCAGTGGTTTACACACTACGCTGCTGTCACTGGCCCAGTGGTTTACACACTACGCTGCTCTCACTGGCCCAGTGGTTTACACACTACGCTGCTTCACTGGCCCAGTGGTTTACACACTACGCTGCTCTCACTGGCCCAGTGGTTTACACACTACGCTGCTCTCACTGGCCCAGTGGTTTACACACTACGCTGCTCTCACTGGCCCAGTGGTTTACACACTACGCTGCTCTCACTGGCCCAGTGGTTTACACACTACGCTGCTCTCACTGGCCCAGTGGTTTACACACTACGCTGCTGTCACTGGCCCAGTGGTTTACACACTACGCTGCTTCACTGGCCCAGTGGTTTACACACTACGCTGCTCTCACTGGCCCAGTGGTTTACACACTACGCTGCTCTCACTGGCCCAGTGGTTTACACACTACGCTGCTCTCACTGGCCCAGTGGTTTACACACTACGCTGCTGTCACTGGCCCAGTGGTTTACACACTACGCTGCTGTCACTGGCCCAGTGGTTTACACACTACGCTGCTGTCACTGGCCCAGTGGTTTACACACTACGCTGCTGTCACTGGCCCAGTGGTTTACACACTACGCTGCTCTCACTGGCCCAGTGGTTTACACACTACGCTGCTCTCACTGGCCCAGTGGTTTACACACTACGCTGCTCTCACTGGCCCAGTGGTTTACACACTACGCTGCTCTCACTGGCCCAGTGGTTTACACACTACGCTGCTCTCACTGGCCCAGTGGTTTACACACTACGCTGCTGTCACTGGCCCAGTGGTTTACACACTACGCTGCTGTCACTGGCCCAGTGGTTTACACACTATGCTGCTCTCACTGGCCCAGTGGTTTACACACTACGCTGCTCTCACTGGCCCAGTGGTTTACACACTACGCTGCTCTCACTGGCCCAGTGGTTTACACACTACGCTGCTCTCACTGGCCCAGTCTTGTACACACTACGCTGCTGTCACTGGCCCAGTGGTTTACACACTACGCTGCTGTCACTGGCCCAGTGGTTTACACACTACGCTGCTGTCACTGGCCCAGTGGTTTACACACTACGCTGCTCTCACTGGCCCAGTGGTTTACACACTACGCTGCTCTCACTGGCCCAGTGGTTTACACACTACGCTGCTTCACTGGCCCAGTGGTTTACACACTACGCTGCTCTCACTGGCCCAGTGGTTTACACACTACGCTGCTCTCACTGGCCCAGTGGTTTACACACTACGCTGCTGTCACTGGCCCAGTGGTTTACACACTACGCTGCTGTCACTGGCCCAGTGGTTTACACACTACGCTGCTCTCACTGGCCCAGTGGTTTACACACTAGCTGCTCTCACTGGCCCAGGGTTTACACACTACGCTGCTCTCACTGGCCCAGTGGTTTACACACTACGCTGCTCTCACTGGCCCAGTGGTTTACACACTACGCTGCTCTCACTGGGCCAGTGGTTTACACACTACGCTGCTGTCACTGGCCCAGTGGTTTACACACTACGCTGCTGTCACTGGCCCAGTGGTTTACACACTACGCTGCTGTCACTGGCCCAGTGGTTTACACACTACGCTGCTCTCACTGGCCCAGTGGTTTACACACTACGCTGCTGTCACTGGGCCAGCGTCTAAATGTGCGTAGACGTCCACGTTGAAGTACCGACTTCAAGACACCAGACCAAGCAGCTGCCACGTGCAGCAGCAACTCCACATCACTTGAAACGTCGTTGAGATATGGCAAAATTAATGTTTTCCAAGCCTTATGGCATCACAAGTACAACACTGAGATGTTTGGATCAACACATGTTTATCATTTATTACTTAATATTTATAATTTATTACTTATCCATGAATCGTATAATTCGTCAACATCACACAGGAGCAATTTCCGCAGCACAGTTACATCAAATCTTAGGAAGACATTAACTATTTTAAATACTTAGAATCCAGTGAAAAAGACTGCACTGGACATTGAAAACTATGACCATTACAAACATAACTGAATTTAGCAGTTAGCAAGGTTGTATTAGTCCACCAACATGGAATAAATGTTTGGTCTTGCACTCATCTTTGCTTCAATGTCTTGTATGTGAAAGTGTATTGCTAGTCACTAATAGTGACATCATGTTACATGTCTTGTGAAAAGGGAGACGACAACATCACCCAACATGTGAGTTAACTGTACATGTTAATCTTGAAGATATGTCAGGCCATGACACATATACACTTATTAACTGTCAACAGCAATGTTATCAAACGCAAGATAAGATAATGTTTATATTGGAATAGAAGCCAGTGACATTGCAGAAATGAATAAAGATAAACATAAAACAATGTACACAGACACAAGATATCAGTTCCCTTTTAAGTATCCCACATTGTTCTCCCTGGCTCCCATACAGGCTGGCTATTACACAACCCTTTATATTCCAAGATCCATACACAACTCATTCCATCAATCAATTGGGGGCTGGCCTTTATGCAAGATAACATTTTTACCAGTCCAAATATTGTGTGGTCAAGTCAGCCCATGCATGCTAACTCACATACATACAAGCAGTTTGAGATGTGACAAGTTGAGATACACAAGAAGTTGAGATAGACAAGAAAAACGTGTTTGACATCCATTTTTAAAGCATTATTGATAATACATATAATTTCTGAAGAACTGTTTTTTCGTAATTTTTTCCCCATTCACTATCCATTCAGTTAAGATTCCTACCCATCCAAAATGGGTTTCATCTGTCCAAAAGACGGGTGGGCGGGTCTCTAGATAAACCTATGATCCATGTTCAAAACCAAACTTCGCCTTCCCACAGTACAAATCTAATTTTGAACATAAATTTTACTCCAACATACATCTCAGCTTTAATCGATGCCCCTTTCGATACTTCTGTCATCCCGGTAAAGACTTCAATAAATACGACCCTGGTGACTGACTGGGACAATGCCAGGCCCATTAGCAACAAATCTGTGTGATATACGCGTGGCATGCACACAAGTGAGGAACGGAGACTGAGACTGGCCTTGCATTATGTCAATCAATATTGTTAATATTCCATACACACTACACTGTCCACGCATGAACATAAGATATGTTGTTCCCACCAGACCCAAGGGGGAAGCATTTCTATTGACTGCCAGCATTCTGTCATGGTCAATAAAATGGCTGCAACAGTCCAAGTAAACACGGTCTGGTTAAGTTGCTGGGCGCGTATTAAAGGGCCTCCACACTTCACGTAAAGGTGCTTCCTCACTTCATTTAAAAGAGCCTCCTTGCTACACTTAAATGTGCCTCCTCACTAAATTAAAGTGTTTTTCACACATTTTAAAGGTTCACCACTTAAATTTCCTCCTCATAATTTAATGTGTTTTTTACACACTTAAATGTGCCTCCTCACTACATTTAATGTGCCTCCTCACTACACTTAAATTTGCCTCCTCACTACATTTAATTGTGCCTCCCCCCCACACTTAAATGTGCCTCCTCACTACATTTTAAACCCCCTCATCACTTAAAGTGCCCCCCAACACTTAAAAGTGCCTTCTATACACTTAAATGTGCCTCCTCACTACATTTAATGTGCCCCCCACACACTTAAATGTGCCTCCTCACTACACTTAAATGGCCCTTTTACTAATTAAAAGGCCTCCTCACTAACTTAAATGGCCTCCTCACTCACAAATTTTTCACACATAAAAGTGTCTCCTCACTACACTTAAATGTGTCTCCCACTACCTTAAATGTGCCTCCTCACTAATTTAATGTGCCTCCAAAAAAGGTCCCTTTAATTGCCCCCCTAATTAAAGGCCTCCAATTTAGTAAAGGGGTTTCCTCACATTTAAAGGAGCCTCCTTGCTACACTTAAATGTGCCTCCTCACTACACTTAAAGGTGCTTCCTCACTACATTTAATGTGCCTCCTCACTACACTTAAATGTGCCTCCTCATTACACTTAAATGTGCCTTCTCACTACACTTAAATGTGCCTCCTCACTACATTTAATGTGCCTCCTCACTACACTTAAATGTGCCTCCTCATTACACTTAAATGTGCCTTCTCACTACACTTAAATGTGCCTCCTCACTACATTTAATGTGCCTCCTCACTACACTTAAATGTGCCTCCTCACTACACTTAAATGTGCCTTCTCACTACACTTAAATGTGCCTCCTCACTACATTTAAATGTGCCTCCTCACTACACTTAAATGTGCCTCCTCACTACACTTAAATGTGCCTCCTCACTACACTTAAAGGTGCCTCCTCACTACATTTAATGTGCCTCCTCACTACACTTAAATGTGCCTCCTCATTACACTTAAATGTGCCTTCTCACTACACTTAAATGTTCCTCACTACACTTAAATGTGCCTCCTCACTACACTTAAATGTGCCTCCTCACTACACTTAAATGTGCCTCCTCACTACACTTAAATGTCCTTCTCACTACACTTAAATGTCCCTCACTACACTTAAATGTGCCTCCTCCTACACTTTAAAAGTGCCCCCTCACTACACTTAAATGTCCCCCTCACTACACTTAAATTGCCTCCCCACTACACTTAAATTTCCTCCCCATACACTTAAATGTGCCTCCCCACTAAAAAACCCCCACTTAAATGTGCCCCTCACTACACTTAAAGTGCCCCCCCTACACTTAAAGTGCCTCCTCACTACACTTAAATGTCTCTTTACTACACTTAAATGTGTCTCCTCATACACTTAAATGTGCTCCTCACTACCTTAAATTCTCCTCACTCACTTAAAGGGGCCCCCTCACTACACTTAAATGTGCCCCTCACTACACTTAAATGTGCTCCCCACTACACTTAAATGTGTCTCCTCACTACACTTAAATGTGCCTCCTCACTACACTTAAATGTGCCTCCTCACTACACTTAAATGTGCCTCCTCACTACACTTAAATGTGTCTCCTCACTACACTTAAATGTGTCTCCTCACTACACTTAAATGTGCCTCCTCACTACACTTAAATGTTCCTCACTACACTTAAATGTGCCTCCTCACTACACTTAAATGTGTCTCCTCACTACACTTAAATGTGCCTCCTCACTACACTTAAATGTGCCTCCTCACTACACTTAAATGTGTCTCCTCACTACACTTAAATGTGCCTCCTCACTACACTTAAATGTGTCTCCTCCCACACTTAAAAGTGTCTCCTCACTACACAAAAGTGCCTCCTCACTACACTTAAATGTTCTCTCACTACACTTAAAAGTGTCTCCCACTACATTTAAATGTGCCTCCTCACTACACTTAAATGTGTCTCCCCATACACAAATGTGTCTCCTCACTACACTTAAATGTGCCTCCTCACTACACTTAAATGTGCCTCCTCACTACACTTAAATGTGCCTCCTCACCTCACTTAAAGATGCCTCTTCACTACACTTAAATGTGCCTTCTCACTACACTTAAATGTGCCTCCTCACCTCACTTAAAGATGCCTCTTCACTACACTTAAATGTGCCTCCTCACTACACTTAAATGTGTCTCCTCACTACACTTAAATGTGTCTCCTCACTACACTTAAAGGTGCCTCCTCACTACACTTAAAGGTGCCTCCTCACTACACTTAAATGTGCCTCCTCACTACATTTAAATGTGCCTCTTCACTACACTTAAATGTGTCTCCTCACTACACTTAAAGTGTCTCCTCACTACATTTGTGTCCTCACTACACTTAAATGTGTCTCCTCACTACACTTAAAGGTGCCTCCTCACTACACTTAAATGTGCCTCCTCACTACACTTAAAGGTGCCTCCTCACTACACTTAAATGTGCCTCCTCACTAAAAAACCTCCTCACTACACTTAAATGTGCCTCCTCACTACACTTAAATGTGCCTCCTCACCACACTTAAAGATGCCTCTTCACTACACTTAAATGTGCCTCCTCACTACACTTAAATGTGTCTCCTCACTACACTTAAATTTTCTCCTACAATTAAAGGTGCCTCCTCACTACACTTAAAGGTGCCTCCTCACTACACTTAAATGTGCCTCCTCACTACATTTAAATGTGCCTCCTCACTACACTTAAATGTGTCTCCTCACTACACTTAAATGTGTCTCCTCACTACACTTAAATGTGCCTCCTCACTACACTTAAATGTGCCTCCTCACTACACTTAAATGTGCCTCCTCACTACACTTAAATGTGCCTCCTCACTACACTTAAATGTGCCTCCTCACTACACTTAAATGTGCCTCCTCACTACACTTAAATGTGCCTCCTCACTACACTTAAATGTGCCTCCTCACTACACTTAAATGTGCCTCCTCACTACACTTAAATGTGCCTCCTCACTACACTTAAATGTGACTACACTTAAATGTGCCTCCTCACTACACTTAAATGTGCCTCCTCACTACACTTAAATGTGCCTCCTCACTACACTTAAATGTTCTCCTCACTACACTTAAAGGTGCCTCCTCCTACACTTAAATGTGCCTCCTCACTACACTTAAATGCCTCCTCACTACACTTAAATGTGCCTCCTCACTGTACTTAAATGTGCCTCCTCACTACACTTAAATGTGCCTCCTCACTACACTTAAATGTGCCTCCTCACTACACTTAAATGTGCCTCCTCACTACACTTAAATGTGCCTCCTCACTACACTTAAATGTGCCTTCTCACTACACTTAAATGTGCCTCCTCACCTCACTTAAAGATGCCTCTTCACTACACTTAAATGTGCCTCCTCACCTCACTTAAATGTGCCTCCTCACCTCACTTAAAGGTATCTCATCAGTTCACATAAAGATATGATTAAAATGGATAGCAAATTTAGTCTATTTGTCAACATTACAAAGATGTATTCAAATGGCAAGTAACACGGGGACTCCACACAATAGCCTATGTGGATAACTAATTAATTGTGATGACTCAATTATACTTTTGAAGCCAGACTTTTCAAATGTTTGACAGTAGCTAGAAATGGTGCCGTTCCATTTGGGACATGGCTATCACCATCCCAAGAAAATAATTAGACCATCTGTGGTCTCAATTCGTGGCTTGAATGTCACTTTTTTCACATCCTCGATGGAATCAGAAGAATGTTGCTCGGGAAGTATATTCATTTGCACCTCATAAACTATGACTCATGAAATAACATGTGGGATCAGGAAGATGTTTCACACAGGGTAAAAATAACTCAATATGTCCATTGGTTGCTGCCCTGTATTTGTGCACAATAGAGGTTAAGAATACATTACAGCAATTTACAAAGTAGCATTAAGTAGAAAGACTTGTCTGGTTCTCTCAATTATGAATAAATTATGAAAGAAACAAAGCCTGACTAAACACAAACTGGGTCAGAAACAAGAGTCACGCAACATTACATAAGAGTTTTGATGTCTGGACTCACTGATGGCAGTTTGAAACAAACTATGCCATTGTGGGAAAAATCGGGGGGAAACGCAGGCCTATGGTAAGAAATACGACGAGAAATAATGTCCCATGTGAATAGTAGTGATGACAGGATGCATCGCTGAGGAAGTCTATTACTGGGGTGTGTGGTTCGGGGCAGGTGTTTAATACTTCCAGCCCACACAGCAATTACAGCATTAGGCCGAGAGCCAGCCACAGCCACAAGGAGACGTCTAGCAGGCAAGATTGGCCTTGCATAATTTAGAAGTGTGCTAAAACACGCAGTTTCCAGTCGAAATCTTGCTGATGTTGACCAGCAGTGGAAACCCTTGTCTCAAGGCAACATGGTGACAATATGGTGCTACCGGTGTATGCGAGAATTCCACGCATGTTTTGGTTGCCTGCATAGGTCTCTACAGGAAGTGGAATGGAAGTTTATATGTGTGTGTAGTGGTTACTGAATCATAGCAATGATGGAGACATCCATGACATTTATATTTATAGCCTTACTTCTGTTGCAATCAAATCATCACTATATGTATCATGAATGTTGTCAGTAAAGCATTACTTTACATGTAAATGTATATGTCATTGTGGATGTGCACGTACACATGCACGCTGCATGCGCGCACATGCATACACAGCATATATACGTACAAACAGTGTTGACAACACAAATAAACCGCAACTCTTCCTATAAACAGATTATTGCTAAGATGTGCTCAAATGTGTACCATTATAAAACCTCTGTCCTAAATGTGTACATTTATGAATCAATGACATTTTGACCTGAACATTGGCAATAACACTTTACCCCATTTCATTGTGACGACACCCCCAGCATGTAGATTGCCCTGTTTCTAAAGGTACGCATCCTGGGGTGTAATTATACAGGGCTCGGGTGCATTAAAACTCATTCACCTATATGCATCATTAACCTGTCCGTAACAATTCAGCTGGAAGTGAACACAAACACGCATTCTTTCTGCGCGGGTGCCTGCGAGAGAGTGGGGGTAACATGTTATTTATCTAACATGTTTGCTGACCACAGCCTTTGGGGTATTGTTTTGTTCACCCAACCATGACAAGTCTTCCGGGCCACAATTGGGATGTTATGTATTCCTTCAATACATACCTGACCCAGAAAATTGAGCTGCATTGGAATAAACATGTATCCCCGAGGCAGAAATCTGATTATCTCCATTGGCAATCGTCCCAAGATATTAAACACTGGGCATTTTGTCAATAAATCGCAGTAGTTTTTTTTAAGCAAAACAGTCCAATTGTACAACATTTGTGACGATGTGTGTTCATTGTAAACACAATGCTAAGAAAAAAGTAATGATCAAATATTTATTTCTGATACATGATATCTCTTCAATGAAACACCTTCTCTTGTGGTGGAAAGGTCTTGTGTGATATTATCATATACACCCAGCTACATACATACAGGGCTGATATGTATTTTGAAAAGTATTGGTTATACTTGTACAAATTGTAAATAGTCCATTGAATATATTAGTGAAAATGAATATTTCTATGCAGTAACACATATTCAGGAATGAATATTTGTATATGCAATTATTTTTATAAGTTTTTCTCTCACAATTTCATCTACCCAGTAGCAACTATGACATGCTAATTCGACCACTGCGTTATTTAATTTTAATTAAATCAAAATTAAGCAAAAAGGAAGAAAATGGTCCATCTCTTACATAAACCATTCACACACTAAGTATACAATCTATCCTGTTTAAGTAAACAAATTTAAACTAAAAGGGGTTACTCTACAAGTTGTAGCTACATATAAATATCTTGGAAACTATATTTCAGATGATCTTTCAGATGATGATGACATTAATAGACAACGTATAACTCTATATGTACAAGGAAATATTATATTGCGAAAATTTAGTATGTGCTCCCTAGAGGTTAAGCTCACACTGTTTCGTTCATATTGCTCACCCATGTATGGAGTACAACTCTGGTGGATTGACAAGAAATCCACATTAAATTGATTGCATAGTGCATATCACAATATGTTAAAGTTGTTTATTGGTACGTCAAAATATGAAAGTACCAGCTTACTATGCACTCTGTTTGATGTACAATGCTGCCAGTCAGTTATTAGGAATATGGTGTATATGTTTAGGTGTAGACTTGATAGCTCTGTTAACCATAATTTAAATGACATTCTAACTTCTACTTACGATTCCTTTCAAGGATCCGTAAACACTGCAACAAGCTGTGAACATTTGACTGAAACAACTGTATACATTTTTCTAATATACACAGCATTGGGTCAGAATTGTCTGCATAATGTCATCATATGGACCTCAGAGTCACATGTACTTGCTGTATGTGGAAGACATACCGTGCTGCCACCGTGTGGACAACAAAGAAAGGGAATGCAAGAACAGCTGGCTCCCCCTAGTGACTATCACAGCAGTTATATCTTTACAAGCAGAACTAAAAAGCCAACGTGCCTGGTTTTAAGTAAATTGCTCTATATCAAACAATGGCACCAACAATTCTGTTCTAGTCTGATTCAAGTTCTCTGGCAATCAAAGTTAAATTACTTTCACACAGTTCAGTTACCCACATGGTAACAAATTATGACAACAGTTAAAAGACTTATTGCAGCTTCCCTATGGTAACTTCACAAACGAAACATTTCATAAGAAAATAAGTTACATTCAGGAACACAAATAATGTCTTTGCATAATTTTTATCTGGAGAATGTATTTTAGAAGGGCAACAGATAACAAATTAAAGTTGAATGTCACATTTGCCTACATAATTATGAAACCACCATGTACAGGATGGTTCAGTCAGTGGTTTATTACAGGGAAAATATATTGCTACGGGGCAAATGTTGGCAAGTGAACTATATAATAATGGAAACTGAGAGATTTGAAACAATGATTCTTCTTCTACTACACAACACCATAACATGTGCAGAGGAGCATTCATAGTAACAGACCATCCCTAAAGCCAAGTAAAATTTAATATTTTCTCACCAACCATTCTATATTAACCATTCTAGATAACTCAAAGCCATAAACAACATTTTTAAAATTAATTATTTACCTCTCCAGAAACTGTTTTCTCCGTACATTATTTAGTAAATAATTTACTAAATAACATGAACCTAGAAACCGTGTCACTATATTTGTAGAACTTAAACAACCTGTATATCAATCCAAACCTGACATTTCTCATCTCACCCCCCAGAATCAGGGGTCTGAGACAAGAGTAGGGTGACACTGACTCAGAGAGATAGCAGCTAGTATTTAACATAAAAAGTTGAAGTTAAAAATACTTTACCCAGTGCATTCTACATGCAATAGAGACGTTTTAACATCGTTGAGGGTGATTACAAAACTCTCACTGCTCAGGAATGTATTGAAGAGGAACGTACCTGCAACAGAAAAAACATCACGTAAGCTTCATTTGTAAACCAATATAAACTGGGTTACCATAACAACAGAAACGTTTTAACAGAGAGTTCACTGTAACAGCAGATCATAAACGGGTGACAAAGTCTTTGTTTCTGGAAAAGTGACAAAGAAGGGTAAAATGTCAGAGGAAAATATTGCGACGCATGTCCATGGTGAACATATTTAAACAAAGTCTGTCTATGAACTGTCATGAAGATTTGCTAAGTAAACAATATCACAATAAAATTATTATCATATCCACTTATAACTATTAATATAATGCAGTTTGTAAATATATAAGTCTGACATTTTGCCAGTTTTGTGACACATCAGTCTCTGGTTCCAAAGTCAACTACTATGAATAAAAATAACACATGCGGGTCACGACTTAGTGATTCACAATCGCCACTATTGTCACGTCACTCAATTGTCATCTATTTGTTTGTCAACTACTGGGACACTTGGTTGGTTATGGTCAACACAAATATGGCGAGTGTGTGTGTTTGCTAAATGAAAGAGACCAAAACTTCAAACTGGTCAAGTGGTCAGATTACCACAGTCTGTCGGTGCCTGTGCAATTAGAGTTATGTTAAAAGTGGGAAGTTCGTTCCTCAAGTTGTCAGATTACAATTGTCTGCCAGTTTGATGTACGTGTGTAGTTACTGAGTTATGTTAAAAGTTGGAAGTTTGTTCCTCAAGTTGTCAGATTACAATTGTCTGCCAGTTTGATGTATGTGTGTAGTTACTGAGTTATGTTAAAAGTTGGAAGTTTGTTCCTCAAGTTGTCAGATTACAATTGTCTGCCAGTTTGATGTACGTGTGTAGTTACTGAGTTATGTTAAAAGTTGGTAGTTTGCTACTCATAATTTTACTTATTACTTAATATGATTGTTATCAGACAATAATAAATATGACGATGGTATACAGCACACACAATTGTGGTTAGCAACCCTCAAACAATGTTCACAATTTGACCGCTTCCATGTGACACGTGTTGAAATCGTAAATATGCGATACAGCTAATGAGTATTTGGTTAACCTCCCTACCCTTTGATATTCAGTGACTTCCATTTCCCTACACCCTACACAGCGACACCCCAGACTTCCTGCTACATTACTGTGAGGCCTAATTCTGAGTAGAGGATCACACGTCCTTCCTCAGCTTAGAGAAATGTAATAACTCAGTCAACCAGCGGCTCGACCCAGTTCTGCGAAGACAAACAACTGACTCCCAAATGCACCGAACAGCTGGCCCAAGAACACGACCACAGGCGGCAGACACACGGAGCTGCTGTTGTGCATGTAGGCCCCCAGGCGGCGACACCGATTTCAATGGGGATTCCCACCAAGTCTGTGGAAAAACATGCCGCAATCTGTGAACTTACGATTGCCTCTGAGCTAAGGTCCCTGGGGACACAGGCGCCCCAGAAGTCTACTGTTAGTTCTTTAAGAATATATTATTAAAATCATGCAACAAATAGCAGATATACAGCCAAGACTTTGCACTGGCACACTGCATGTTTATGGGCAACTAACTGCATGGTGATTTATAGTTATTGTATACAAAATACTATTTTAAAGCATCATTTTCTGACACTAATCAACTGTGTGAAATATAAATGAATCGTTGCTTTGATGCAGAGTTCTTGCATACAATATTGCTAAAATAAACAACATTCAGGTACCACATACGTACATGCACTTGTACATGCCTATAATTTTATTTTATAAATGACCAAGGATTAATGTAGAATGTAATATGTGTGAATGTTTACTGTAACTAATTATCTATATGTCATGAGATCCCTGATCATAGTTGTGATTACGCATCTCGTGACATATTTACTTCCTCACATGACTTTGTGAGTAGTTTTGTGGGGGCAGGGGTCAAGTTGAGTGCTCAACAGCACAGGGAGGCTGTGTCAACGCAAGGGGTGGGGTCTCACTGACAGTGTGTTACTTGTACAGTAGAACTCCTCATGAATGACCACCCTCATTTACGACCACCCTCATTTACGACCACCCGCTTTTTACATCCGTTTTTTCATTGACGGAATAAAAAATGATTCAAAATGACGATACTTTTTATCAGATTTTTTTTATAAATGATTCAAAATGAAACTTATACTGAAACGTGTCACACATAAAATAAACAGAATAAATAATATTGTTGTTGTTAATATGTAGTCGTTGTAAGCACCCCCTAGTGTTGAATATTGCAAACCCCTCACGAGAGACCACCCCTCTTTTTAAGACCGCCCCACTCTGATTTGGGGGGTTTAAATGAGGGGTTCCACCGTAATTAATTGCAATAACAATATAAGTGTATTTTTGTTAACACTGTATATGTGTGTTAATGGGACCCTGTAGTTGTAACTGCATACATTGTAGTTTGATCTATATTCTGTAGGAAGAATCCATCAATTAATCCAAAACAATGAACAAATGAATCAGCACGAAATGTATCAGCTGATACAAATGCAATTTTCTATATAAAATATGGTATTTTTACCATGATTGCTTAATATTTTAGTAAGTTAACTCTTTTACGGTGCTGTTTAAATATAACTGGCACTTGTAACTTAAACACACATCTGTGGGGCAACAGCTAAAACGGATGAGAGGTAGTTACTCATCTAACCCAGATCATAGTTTGCTCCTTCCCACTCATACCACAGTGTTTGTTATTCATGTGTGACGCATGTGTGGGAAGTGGGAATGGGGGTTGAAAGCTGATGTATTGTGCCTCATAACGCCTGTTAGTTTTTGCCAGTAGAGAAACAGTGAAACTATTTTACGAGCCACACATGACAGTAGTTGCTGCAGCAAATATGGTGTATGCAGTTATTTGTGTGGGTGGTTATGTATCACGGTTATACCCGCAGCAGTCGAGCAAGTAGAAGTGGATTGGGGACAGTGCCCTAAAACTAGACACCAGCAAGACAGTATACTTTCTTAGTCAGTAATTTAACACAGACTTTAATAACACGTTGGTTTAATTGATTGTATCCTGTTTAGGTCGCACACTTTCATGTGGCATGACCAGATGGTTTCAGTGTTTTCACTAAGCGTTAAAACAGTGTTTGCGTGTGGATGAGATTAGGCAGGAAACTAGGGTAGAAACCGTAAAATGTAATGGATACTGTGGGAAGGCGAGAGACAACATCAGACCCAAATGTCACCCCATAACCCTTCTTGAGTTACATCAGATAGATCAACACGGAGTTAATCTGTAACGCCAACTTGCCTGGTATATATCTCAAACCCAGCATTTGCACTTCAGTTGTGGTGCTGCATGTGTGAATAACTTTCTCTAAGTCGGCTAAATGCAAATAATAGTATTGTTAACTTTTTTATCTCCAAGATAATTCTACTTTACATAACTTCACAAGTATAATGTCTAGTACTACAGCAAGGCTGGCGTTTGTAATACAAATTAGTACAATGTGCAAGTTCATGGGACCACCGCTAAAAGTAGCAACAACACAGATGTCCACTGAAGCAATATTTCATGTGTGACACACAGAGGTATATCTCACAGCATAACTGAATATTTACACTAAACATTTACACAGATAATGAATGTCAACATTCCATAGCAGTTCTTAAATCTTGATTACATGCAAAAGTTAATAATAATAATGATATGGTAACTTCTATTGGGCCTAAATCATTGTCCTGGGAGGTACATCAAACATTGTCCTGGGAGGTACATCAAGCATTGTCCTGGGAGGTACATCAAGCATTGTCCTGGGAGGTACATCAAGCATTGTCCTGGGAGGTACATCAAGACAACAGAGTAAATCAACCTCAACATTTATAAGCCATACTGTTGTTACACAAGTTGTCAAGAGATAGATGGATCTACAAGGGAGTTATGGTGGGTTAGCAACGTTGGAAAGGGAAGTTTCTAAATGATGGCTGAATTGTGTAAAACAATTCTCGGTACTGGTCTAAACTAACTATGAAACAGTTGGTGCAGCTACAGCAAATGCCAAAATTCCTGTGTTAGTTCTGACTGCAGGAACAACACAAAGTTTTTGTTGGTTGCTTATGTGAAACTGCCTGGTGTGTAATAGCGCAAACTCTAAACTTGCAACTCAATAAAAGATGCAATCTTTTTAAAAGTTACACAGTTAACAGACTGCATTAATGTTTTATTACTCTGCATGTACTGCATGCCTATGCAATTTCTGTTTACTGTGAGTTTTCACAAAGAAATCCCAAGACAATAATCTATACCCACCGAAATCCCTGTGCATATAACCAGTTACCATATAACCACTACTTCTAATATAACCTTAGCTAAACATACATCTACAAATAACCCCATCCATACCATAAATAGCCACACACTGCTATAACCACAGATGCCAGGTTTTTGTTCTGTGACTTTATAAAGTAGAAAAATACAATGTCAAGTCAAACCCGGATTAATTACACTAACCAGCCAAAAATTGACCCAGTGAATAAACAGTTATGACATAAATCTGTGATAAGGAGTTAATATGCAGCTGTCATTTGTGTGGGAAAAGAGTGTTGCAATGTACCATGGCTCTTTCATTATCTGCAGCAGGATTTCCCCCGTATGACAGCGGTCTATTTATACCGCCCACGTGATTCAATGTCCTGTTACTGGGCCCCGAGCCAGTGGTGGTGTCAGTCAGACGCAGACTTCCACCACAGCACCACGAGTTCTACCCTCCTCGCTCCGACACTTTGTAGTTGTGGAGTTAATTTGGACATAATGGCAAGGTAAGCTGTGTTACTGTTGACACTGTTGACAGTGTTGACACTAGCTGTTGACACCAGGGCAATTGTTGTTCCTTTAACCTCAGTGTGACTTCAACATGGGATGAGTGTAAATAGAACTCTGTGTTACTTTTTATATTGAGTATGACCTTCCGACACTTCAGTGTCATCATTCACAAACAGTAACGATGTCAATTAAACTGTTATATCATTGATCAATGATCATTACAGGGTCACACTACAACTCTACAGTGTTACACTGTACTCTGATATTAAGATTTATTTTTGTCTAGTCAGCGACACTAAAAGTTGAGATGTGTGTTAGCCTTAGGTGCACTTACTCAGATGGTGAGTGTTCTCGTTCACTTGTGATGAGAAGGACCTGGCACCAAGGCCAGTGGTGCCCCGGGGGTAACTGCTAACTGGGCCCACATGATACCTCAGGGGTGCATAAAGTTGGAAATCAGACAATGACACCCTTTTCTTTTTTACATGGGGGTGTAAGTTGTCATGGAGTCAGTGCTGGTGTTGTGTGTCAGTCAGACGCAGACACAAAAACTGCAGTGTCAGCCACTGGTACACTAGTGTTGTGTAGTATGAGAACTTAGGCTGAGGTAAAGTTATGATTCACTTAGTGCGAGTTGCTGTAGCTGCACATTGCCATGGAGATTAACAAACATATCTGTTCTGCTCACCACAATCACACATCGGACTCAGCCGTGTACTTAGACACGACTACGTGTAAGATGAAAGTTTGGCAACATGTCGTCGGGGGGAGTGGGGGCACTTCACGGAATGTGTTGTCATGGAAACGAGGCAAGGAAACAGTCCTGGAAGTGATCCAGCTGTGTAGGGAGGGGTTAAACAACATAGACCCCGTGCTTGTTTACCCTTTACATGACTATCAGCGATTCGCCGTGGTTGAACACCTGGGTGATTATTGCAAGAAGATATTGATTATCACGTCTTAGTTACGTATTAGCATGTGCATGTAATACTTTCATTCAATTGCAGATTGTCAAGTAGTGCGATTACTCTGCCCACATGGAGATTACTTCTGATCAAAAGCTGCATTCTCGTGACAGCATTCCTTGGTAAGTACATTGAAGCTAACAGGATTTAGACTTGTGTTTCACACATCAATGCTCACCAATTCCTGCTATTTGTGAAATCAATTCACACATTCACTGAAGATCACTGGAAGATCCGATTGAGACCTTGTGAAAGTGACTAAGTGTCTCCTACTATTGCTTGTCTCATGGTCCACAATGACACCATCCCCTGTCAACCCACACATGACACTTCCTCTGGGAGACTTTGTTGATTTATGTGACTCTCCATTACTCACATCACATTCCTACATATTCAAGTAAACACCTTGAAACTTTATTAATCAGACACACTACTGATACTGGTTTAACTTGCAAATTTACCAGCCTACAGAAGAGAACATTTTAAAGGTATATATTCTGTTTCATTATTACGTATTAATGTTGCGACTATCATCAAATGTTTTTATAATGTAACTTGTGGGAGCACCTTCAGTGGACACTAATGACACATCTGTAGTGTCTCCTGTATTGTATCGATGTCAACACGTCATCAATTTGATTAATTAATACAATTGATACATCATAAATTGTTTTCATCATGAACGAAACAACTAACATAATAAATAATACACACCACACAAATTGACTCAATTGTTAAATGTATTCTTCTGATATCTAATTTGCTTCATACATCGCTTCTTTTCAGCAATACTCCCAGCAAATGTACTGTGCACGTCAGAAGAAACATCACAGCTGGTCATCACAACGACATCACACCCAGACATTGTCTCTACAGCACAGGCCCCAGTACAGCAGCGTAACATTCCTGACACGCGTGAAGAGTTTATTCCATTAGCCAATCTAAACCGGCAACAACACCACGACGAAAGCCCATTTAATACAGGTAAAGGTTACTCAAACACACACTGAACTGAACCACAGAAACCTCTGTTCGTATAACCAGTGATCAACCACTATTTATATAATTTTATTAACCATGGCAAAACAAATAACCACAAAAATCCCATGCATACCTCAAACTTAAATTACCACGCAAACTTTCACTGTTCCACTTGATACCCTGAGCTAGGCTACAACCACAAATGCCACGTCATCACTCTCTGGTTGTAGTGTAAAAATATTATGTCAAGTCAGAGTCAATTAACCAATCCTCTGGATGCACAAACATGGATTAATTATACCAAGCGGCCATACATTGATCCTGTGAATGGACAGTTAGTCCTATATCCGTGATAGGGAAATAATATAGGCAGCCGTCATTTCTATGGGACAGGAGTGTTGCAATATGCAGGTAGAAATGTCACTCTACTTGGCTGCTGTCTGACCACTGGCCGCCTGTCACTCAAGCAGACCAGGAAGTTACCTGAACTTTGTCAGTAACTGTGTACGGCCCATCCTTTAATGATACAAAGTCTGACTTTGCCATTGCAGAATCCAGTTACATGAACTCTATTCTACTCTAAAAACTTCACTGCTAAAACATGCCTTAATGATTTTTTTAAGTATATTATATTGTTTCACAAAATTATTTCTGTATGTTAACAATGAGAGCCCATATGTTGTGAGCAGCTGGTGATCATTTGGAGTGGCTGTGAAAAAAGTTTACAGAGATACATTGGATAATGTCATGGGTGTCTGTATCATTGGTGAAGTCATGTTTTGTCTGCAAGTGTAATAACCACGATATCCTCCATTCAAATGAAATAACACAGATAATACTGGTCAATCATTCCAAGTACGGTTTTTAATGAAGGGTCTTAATTAAACACATCCAATATACCAATCAATCAATCAATCAATCAATCAATCAATCAACCAACCAACCAATTAATCAATCAATCAATCAATCAATCAATCAACCAACCAATCAATCAATCAACCAATAAAAATCAATCAAGCAATCAAGCAATCAAGCAATCAATATTCTGATGATAGAAGTAGACTATATTTAATACTGTATTAGTAACATAATTTCAACATTACTACAATGAAAGCACATTGTATATGCATAAGTTATAATGTGGCTAATGTGAATTCCAGTTACTATGTTTGATTACATTACGCATCATCATCAAATGTCCTATATGTTTGGACAAACCACTATCTCAATCGCATGTTTATCACGATTATGCATGATTTACAAATTAAGTCATGGATATACACACTGAAGTGATAGCCTCATTCTTCAAATTCCACACCTTTTACAAACAGGAAGTGAGGTAGTACCACGTACTCGGGGTGACAGGTCACAGCATGTTACAACCTGCTCATGATAAACAGCCCAACATTATTACCACCTCATAACGTGTTTGTGGTTTGGCAAATTGAATTAGGACAAATTATAGATTAAGTCAAAACATTGCTGTGATGTTCACATGTGTTCTTTATGCGTGCGTGCGTGCGTGCGTGCGTGCGTGCATGCGTGCATGCGTGCGTGTGCGTGTGTGTGTGTGTGTTGTACAACAGTTTAGTCATTAACTGAAAATAATGCTATGTTATCCATTACACTGGTGAATTCCTTGATCTTGCTGTCAACGCACTGTCAACGCACTGTCAACACACTGTCAACACACTGTCAACACACTGTCAACACACCTGTACATACATGCCAATACACATGCACCTGTACATACATGCCAATACACATGCACCTGTACATACATGCCAATATACATGCACCTGTACATGCCAATACACATGCACCTGTACATACATGCCAATACACATGCACCTGTACATACATGCCAATACACATGCACCTGTACATACATGCCAATACACATGCACCTGTACATACATGCCAATACACATGCACCTGTACATGCCAATACACATGCACCTGTACATACATGCCAATACACATGCACCTGTACATGCATGCCAATATACATGCACCTGTACATACATGCCAATATACATGCACCTGTACAGGCCAATATACATGATCAAACACACATCAACACACCAACATGACTACCGGTACGTACAAACATTATACAACACTGCCACTACAGCAAGAGATCACTTTGCAATTATCAACAGAATTTTTAAGTGTTTATCTTTTCTCTTTGCAGGCATTCTAACGGGCATTGTCATCGGAGTGTTCCTGCTCGTGTTCCTGGTGACAGCG
>JAODUO010000363.1:47500-205000 GCA_025642075.2 Ridgeia piscesae | reverse complement strand
CAACAACATGTTAAAACCACAAAATATGTCACCGGTCAGTCGCTTATACAAACACAACGCATATTTATGAACTGATTCTTATATTTATGATTGATTCCGGCTCGATTTGTGTTAAAACCACAATGTTATCACCACAATGACTGATCCAGATTCAATCACTGTCAACAACCACAAAATACACGACTTCCAGCTTCAATATGTTATATTAAGAAATTATATGACTTGATGCTTCAATCTGTTAGAACCATAAAGTACATAGCTTCCTATTTCAATCCATTGTAACCACAGCATATGTGACTTCCTACTTCAATCTGTTAGAACCATAAAGTACATAGCTTCCTATTTCAATCCATTGTAACCACAACATATGTGACTTCCTACCTCAATCTGTTAGAACTATAAAGTACATAGCTTCCTATTTCAATCCATTGTAACCACAGCATATGTGACTTCCTACTTCAATCTGTTAGAACCATAAAGTACATAGCTTCCTATTTTAATCCATTGTAACCACAGCATATGTGACTTCCTACCTCAATCTGTTAGAACCATAAAGTACATAGCTTCCTACTTCAATCCATTGTAACCACAGCCTATGTGACTTCCTACCTCAATCTGTTAGAACCATAAAGTACATAGCTTCCTATTTCAATCCATTGTAACCACAACATATGTGACTTCCTACCTCAATCTGTTAGAACCATAAAGTACATAGCTTCCTATTTCAATCCATTGTAACCACAACATATGTGACTTCCTACCTCAATCTGTTAGAACCATAAAGTACATAGCTTCCTACTTCAATCCATTGTAACCACAACATATGTGACTTCCTACCTCAATCTGTTAGAACCATAAAGTACATAGCTTCCTATTTCAATCCATTGTAACCACAACATATGTGACTTCCTACCTCAATCTGTTAGAACCATAAAGTACATAGCTTCCTATTTCAATCCATTGTAACCACAACATATGTGACTTCCTACCTCAATCTGTTAGAACCATAAAGTACATAGCTTCCTATTTCAATCCATTGTAACCACAACATATGTGACTTCCTACCTCAATCTGTTAGAACCATAAAGTACATAGCTTCCTACTTCAATCCATTGTAACCACAACATATGTGACTTCCTACCTCAATCTGTTAGAACCATAAAGTACATAGCTTCCTATTTCAATCCATTGTAACCACAACATATGTGACTTCCTACCTCAATCTGTTAGAACCATAAAGTACATAGCTTCCTATTTCAATCCATTGTAACCACAACATATGTGACTTCCTACCTCAATCTGTTAGAACCATAAAGTACATAGCTTCCTATTTCAATCCATTGTAACCACAGCATATGTGACTTCCTACTTCAATCTGTTAGAACCATAAAGTACATAGCTTCCTATTTCAATCCATTGTAACCACAACATATGTGACTTCCTACTTCAATCTGTTAGAACCATAAAGTACATAGCTTCCTATTTCAATCCATTGTAACCACAGCATATGTGACTTCCTACTTCAATCTGTTAGAACCATAAAGTACATAGCTTCCTATTTCAATCCATTGTAACCACAGCATATGTGACTTCCTACTTCAATCTGTTAGAACCATAAAGTACATAGCTTCCTATTTCAATCCATTGTAACCACAACATATGTGACTTCCTACCTCAATCTGTTAGAACCATAAAGTACACAGCTTCCTATTTCAATCCATTGTAACCACAGCATATGTGACTTCCTACCTCAATCTGTTAGAACCATAAAGTACATAGCTTCCTATTTCAATACATTGTAACCACAACATATGTGACTTCCTACCTCAATCTGTTAGAACCATAAAGTACATAGCTTCCTATTTCAATCCATTGTAACCACAACATATGTGACTTCCTACCTCAATCTGTTAGAACCATAAAGTACATAGCTTCCTATTTCAATCCATTGTAACCACAACATATGTGACTTCCTACCTCAATCTGTTAGAACCATAAAGTACATAGCTTCCTATTTCAATCCATTGTAACCACAACATATGTGACTTCCTACCTCAATCTGTTAGAACCATAAAGTACATAGCTTCCTACTTCAATCCATTGTAACCACAACATATGTGACTTCCTACCTCAATCTGTTAGAACCATAAAGTACATAGCTTCCTACTTCAATCCATTGTAACCACAGCATATGTGACTTCCTACCTCAATCTGTTAGAACCATAAAGTACATAGCTTCCTACTTCAATCCATTGTAACCACAACATATGTGACTTCCTACCTCAATCTGTTAGAACCATAAAGTACATAGCTTCCTATTTCAATCCATTGTAACCACAGCATATGTGACTTCCTACTTCAATCTGTTAGAACCATAAAGTACATAGCTTCCTATTTCAATCCATTGTAACCACAACATATGTGACTTCCTACCTCAATCTGTTAGAACCATAAAGTACATAGCTTCCTATTTCAATCCATTGTAACCACAACATATGTGACTTCCTACTTCAATCTGTTAGAACCATAAAGTACATAGCTTCCTATTTCAATCCATTGTAACCACAACATATGTGACTTCCTACCTCAATCTGTTACAACAACATTCACAACATCCTGCTTTAATCTGACATAACCACAAAGTACATGACTTGTGCTTCCATATGTTATAACCACAAACTAGTTTACTTTCTGTTTACAACAATATGTTACAATCATAAATTATATGACTTCCTGTTTCAGTACATTATAACCACAAAGTGTACAAAAACCTGTTTCAATGAGTTATTCCAACAAAATATATGACTTCTTCCTTCCGTCTCTTATAACCACAAAGTGTACAACTGTTCCTGGCTCAAGTTTGTTACAGCATGTAATGTACATTTAAAATCATTTTAAATGTAAAATGATTTACAATGATGGCAAAGGAGAGAACATGTCTGCATAAAACTGTACTAATTAAGGTAAGTAATGTACAGTACTACGTATAGTGTCTGTACAAGAGGGTTGTAATTGTTTTCAAATTGGTAATTTGTAGATTATCTCTTTACCCATCATTATGTAACCAATCATAAAACGCACTCTACCACAAAGTGTGTGACTGGTCAATCTCTTTCAGAATAATAGTTGTACTTCATTTTACATCACCTAGCAAATGTTTGTGTAGGCACTAGGTACTACCCGGTAGGTGATATATTAACAATTATTTTCTTCTGGGTTATTTTAAGGCAGGCATTTAAGTTGTTTCTTGGGAACGTTGCTGTCACCCCAACATCTTCAGACCAATATGAGAACAAGATATTTCTGGTATTTAACAATCAGACATCAGGTAAGCATCTGTTTTATAATTTTTTTTACAAATATATATGGATCTATACATAAATGGGTCAAAGATATATGCCGTATTTTCCATGTCCTCCCAAAGAACTTCTGGGGTCAGTTATTATTATCAGTTTGTCCAGAATTAGTCTGGTAACTGGAAAAGCAAATCTTATTCCGAGTATGTCACTGATCCTGAATGAATCTCTGTTATAACATAACCACAAAGTATGTGGCTCAATCTCAGTCAAATCCATAAACGTGACGGTCGTGACAATGCATCGTGACCGCGTGATCACTAGAGCCTATTGCTCCCACACTAATGACACAGACAGGCGACAGCTGTCTACTTTCAATTTACAATTTACCTGGTTGCCGTGGAAATGACGCCAGGGACAGGTGGAGATTGGCCATGCTGCAGTAAGTTTTATTAGCATCAATAAAGACGAGCTATTGCAGCGTGAGTGGACACGACATGACACGACGCGAGGCACACCAACAACAGTCTGTCTGTCTTGACCTGTACCGATGTAGACCGTAAGACATTCACCTTCAGACACCATCAGTATTTCTTTGGAAGCATCTCTGGAAGCTCACACAGAGACTACACTGGCTGTATTCGTGGCAGGTGGCCTATGGACTGTTTGGAAGTTAGTAAAGATACATTTTATATAGCACAGTATACAGTCCTCGGGACTACTCAAAGCACTTTACAGTTTACTCCCTGTACACTTTACTCCCTTTACACATTACTCCACTTTACACTTTACTCCCTTTACACTTTACTCCACTTTACACTTTACTCCCTTTACACTTTACTCCACTTTACACTTTACTCCACTCTTACACTTTACTCCATTTTACACTTTACTCCCTTTACACTTTACTCCCTTTAATTATACTCCACTTTACACTTTACTCCACTTTACACTTTACTCCCTTTACACTTTACTCCACTTTACACTTTACTCCCTTTACACTTTACTCCACTTTACACTTTACTCCCTTTACACTTTACTCCACTTTACACTTTACTCCCTTTACACCCACTTTACTCCCTTGACACTACTCCACTTTACACTTTACTCCCTTTACATTATACTCCACTTTACCCACTTTACTCCCTTTACACTTTACTCCACTTTACACTTTACTCCATGTACACTTTACTCCATTTTACACTTTACTCCCTTTACACTACTCCACTTTACACTTTACTCCCTTTACACTTTACTCCACTTTACTCCACTTTACTCCACCTCAACTTTTCTGGCAAGTTTCCAGCCATGCTGCAATCAAGGCACAAAGGCTGCTCATACAAATATCCACCACTGTCAATAGCCAGGTACTCATTCATACAACAGAGTGAACTGGAGCAATGTAGAGTGAAAAAACTTGCCCAAGGTTTCACACTGCAATACAGGATTCGGACCCGGATTCTCTTAGTCGAGAATCGGAAGCTCTACCCCTGAGCCACTGTCAGCTACAAGTTAGCGGAATCAAACTCATGGCGCCATCTGTGAGAACAGAGCCGATGGCTCCAAGTTCTAGGAACACCAATATAATTACCCATTTGACCACTTCATGAGCCAAGGAGAGACATTGTGTACAACTCTGTCTACTTCACTAACTACCACAACTTTCCAGTGAGCAATTTTATTGGCCAGGCTTATCTTGAGGGTTTTGCTAGGTGATCTGGTATCAAGGCTGATGTAACCGCAGGTCTCCTGGTGCTGGAAGATGTCTGGAAATAGTCAAGCACTCTCAATTACTGTGTAGACTGGTTGTTATAAATATCCATTACTATTTGTAGCCAGGTAGTCATGTGTACAGCTGAATGAACTAAATTGGATCATTTAATTTCTGCAGCAACCAATTACAGCACTCTATACAGTAACTATACACTACATAGCAGATTGTCATATTTCTATTATATATATATATTTATAGCTACATTTATTAGTTTAGTATCTATTCATATTTTACTAATATTAATTAACATTTTCAAAGATTCCAGTAGATCTTATTGTATTTATAATTACCATATATTTATTAATTTTTTTATTTAAATTAATGCATGATTATTATATTATAATTTTATGGTCATTATAGTAGATACACATTTTATATTCTTAGTTCCAGTATTTTCCGTACGGTTGTTTTAGAAAATGAAAGTTTATTTGTCCATTGTTGTTGCCTGTACATGGGCACTACAAGCTGTAAAGTGCCACGAACAATTATAACTGGATCTGTCGCTATATATAAATAAAATATATTATTATTATCCAATGAAAAGGGCATTTTCTGAAACAACACATCTCTCATTGTGCGTCGATATGAGAAGAAATCAATCAAAAAACGAAAGACATTCCTATCAAAACGGTACTTTTATAAGTGATTTGTTGTTACACAACTATAACCGGCAATTTCATGGGTAACTCACAGAGATTAAGATAACGGTGGACACATATTCCAAAGAACGGAAGCTTCCCACAGAAAACGCTTGAGTCGTCCTTAACGCTCCACACCGCTACTTTCACTACCCGTGCAACTGCAGTTTATACGGTCACCATGGCAACACGACAGCGACTACCGACGCTGGTCATGTGGAACGACATGATACTCGTCGCAATTAATGTCACCGGGCAAATGTCAACGTCATTGTCTCACTTGATGAATGATGCAGGTGACAGTACAAACATGTAGCACAGCTATCACCACTCGTTGCGTCTCGCAACCTTGTGCAAATGTCAAAGACTTGGAGCTGATAATGTCACCATCGACCGTGCCAACGCCGTCACGTCATCGCGTAGAGGAAACTACGACAAATGTCGATCAATCACCATTAAAACATGTGTACAGCAATGCCTTTGAGAAATCATAGCCGCGTATACATGTCGCACTCAGACCCGCAAAAACCGGTTTGTTATTGTAGTGACATGAACAGGTCAAAACAGCATTCGCAGAAGGGTAAATGTCCAGAAAGTAGATACCCTCTGTGTGTCATTAAAATGTTTCGGAATGTGATGAAAAGATTGTAAATGGTTGTCATGTGATTATACAGGAAGGTGATCACACAGGTAGGTGATTACTCAGGTAGGTGATTATGCAGGTAAGGTTAATTTTCACAATTTAAAAGGTAGGTGATTATGCAGGTAGGTAATTCAACAGGCAGTGTCACAGAGGTTTTTTTGAGTTTGAGTGTCATGACAGACACTTTGTCATCATGGGTGGGCCCAGAGAGGACAGTCTGGGGGCAGGGGGCCTGGAGGGAGGGGGCCTGGGGGCAGGGGGCCTGGGGGCAGGGGGCCTGGAGGCAGGGGGCCTGGGGCACACATTTCCTATTCAGAGGGCTGAGCCAGAGCTTCAGCACAACATGACATTGGAAGACAGGGGAGGAGAGTGTTATACAACTTGTGTTTTGACACGATGTACAAGACAAGGATTGTTTATGCTCACAATTTGAGAACCACATTAACACTGTCATTCCTTCACCAGTCCTGAGATCACACAACAGGTGTGTGCTATTGGAAACAGTTTCACGGTGACATTCACAACTTCAGAACTTCATTCTAATGCTGACATATCACAATTGTATTCCAAATGTCTGGGTGTGGGGCATAGGTGCCCCTACAGACCTGACTATTGTTATATTGCAGTGTGATGGGTATGAGTAATAAGGTGTGCTTTGACATGCAGGAGGTAACAAGGTGTGTATGTGACACAGGTGTAATTAAGGTGACAGTCGATTACTTCCACAAACTTGACAGTAATACTGTCGCCATTGAGATCGGCAGGGGAAGAAACAACAGTTGTCAGGAGAATAGAAAACAACTTAAGTACTGGATTCCACGAAACAAACCATGGTACAATAAAAACAAAAGGGTGTGTTGTGCCCCCCCCCCCATACGAAAGTTGATGGAAGTTAGATGAAAGTTGAGATGTGCAGATGACGTGGTGCAATCGCAGAACGTTAAATTACATTTTGATACGATTGTCTGCCTTTAAAAAATGAAAAGAAAACAGACAGAAACTAAAGTTTGTGTTTGGTCACGACGGTTGAGATCATCTTGGTAATATGGAGTTTTGATTTCATTTTACGGTGTACTTGTGCTAAGTTTTTAAAAAAATCAGTTATTTCTACCATTATTTTAAATATTAAATTTTGCTATTACTATTTTTCAGTCGGTTTTATCATCTGTTTCTTTTATCTTCCTGCCTCTGAATGGACGCTTCGTCTACATTTATGGCGCATCATAAGTGTTCTTCTTCTTATTATTATTATGTTAAGGAACACCATTTCCATTTTACAATGACATCAGCATCATTGATTTGTCATCGATGTCTGAATTAAACCCATGAAGAATTCAAGCTTTGAGGCAGGACAACAAAGTTAGTAAATTAGGTGTCAAATCATCCAAAATATGCGTCAAATATGCATAATTTCTAATTGCATCATTAAAACTGCTAATAAACTGTTTATTGTTTCTAAAAAATATGCAAAGAAAACAAATATCTACACTTTCCACACAGCGAACTATATTTTAGGTTTTCCTAAATTTTGTGAAATTTCTCAGTCCGAGTCGATGTAGTCTGTGTCACATTTCACTACGTCTGCCAATAAAGGGAAGAAACGTGTCTTGGCAACGTTATACAGAGTCAAAGCTGCTCCATTTAACTCCAGTTTCCTTGGCAAAGCAAAATCATTTGTAAAAACTAAAGGTGGGTTCTGAAATAACACAGTATCCATTCCTTGGGATTGCTCAATGTCCTTTGCTAACACTCTGCCAGTCTTCTGCTGTCTTACAACAATGCTATGTACAATGTTGCTTTCACAGCGGTGTGAACTGAGGCAAGGAGAATGAGCAAAATATCAGTGGCTCAGATGGCAGCAAGACAATTTGAACCCAGGTATCCTTGACAGTTTTATTGCTCTAACACAGAACCATTAATTTCCATCGTTGCTAGGGTCAACGAAATCTCACATCTCAGGTGAAATCAGTGTCACATAAATAGCCATGGTCGTACCGTAGCCACTGGAGCATGTGTCGTACAGTTTCTTTCACTTTGACAACATCTTAAACACCATTTGCTTTATCCTGTTATAAATGACTGACTAACTAACCTATCAAATGTATGTATACAACACTAGGTCTTTAATTTTCTTAGCACCCACAGGCAGTATTATTTCACACATTTTGCAAAATATTTGGTAAAAAATAGACCTGTCATAGTTGGTGCAATATTACACCTGTACTGGGTTTAATGCACTCCATACGTGCCCCGAGCTTAGAACTTCAGGTTAGTGGCATAGTTGTTATATACTGAAAGCACTCAAAACCACATAGAAGAAAACGTCCTGAAACACCCACCTTGGAGCTGATCCCATGTGCATACATAGTGCACACTGACGGTGCGGCTGTGATGTCACGAAGTCTCACGCACACAGCACACTCCAGGAAGCACGAAGCAAGTGACGCCAAGTGTACAGGTGTACAAATGTCCAGCCACCAAGAAGTCTCCGGGCCGCGCACTGTGCTAACTCCGCGTCTCTAATAATCACCACAGCTAAATGCGTGCATTTACAATGCCGCGATTCAGAAAGATAATTACTACATCAATTCGGGTCCGGGAGTCTGTCACGACTTTGCGTAGGTGCCGCACGCATAGAACACAACCTGTCTTGCCGTCAACTTCTGTGACGTCACTGTACCCAACGATGACAGTGACGGACACAGAACAACAACGCTCCTCGTGTGTGTGTGTGATGCTGGTTCTACCTGCGTCGTCCAGGTGGCACTAAGTGATAATGACAGGTCGGGTCGTGTGTGCAGTGGCATGTCCACAGTGTGTGGCACTGGGTCGTAGGCAAAGATCAATCACCCACAGCCATCGTCAGCAGGTATATCCACTCGCACACACATGTGAGAGGTCTGGCTGGCAACAAACTCACTTCCTACATGCCAGTTGGACGCACACCAACTTGTGGCCGCCTGAATGGTCTACACAGTAACACACAGGCACTCACATAGTCGGGCAGTGTCAACAAGTGGACTACATTGGCACGGACACACAGTTGCCATCACCACCTCGGCTAATTATAACGATAAGAACGGTGTATTATACCACCACTTGTACCGTGAATACATGATTAATGTAATATAATTATGTGCAATTACACACGTTTTATGTGACGTGCAACGGCAAAGTGGATAATAACTTGCAAAATTATGCAGTGTAATGTACCTTTTAGGACTCTACAGATCTAAGTTTTATACGATACAGAGTATAATTTGCTATTAATCATTTCTTATTAAAAATACAGATCGGTAATATTTAAGTGTTCATTTTCATGTCACACTTTTAGAGACAGAAAAACAGTATCTTTATTTGCTAAGCAGTTTCAGTTTTCATTTGATTATATGATAATACAACAACTTAATATATAATTATATACCATGTGTAAAAAATTACTTCGCAAGGTTGATTAAATAAATAAACAAGATTAAATAATGTTCAGTGGTCATAGTATAAAATATGTCAACTAAAATTATGAGGAGCCTAGCAATAAAGTGAATGTTTGTTTTGATGTCCCACTGAAAATGACCCAGTATGGAATACATTGTACATATTATGGTAACTGTCATAAAATAAAGCAGTTGCTACGACTACCATTTACCAATGTTGTGTGCCTAGTCAATACCACACAGTTGTTTGAGAGATGACAATGATTGGATGGGTTAGCTCCAGTATTTTTTCTTTTTATACATCACAATAATTTTCCCTTTATTCAGTATTTTTCAGTTGCTTTCAGATGACTTCATCAGACAATTACCAGGTGGATACATCTGAAATGTAATTCTTATTCAACATACTACATTAGTATTATATAGTTATACAATTATTGCTGGGTTGACAGCAGCCAGTTTCTTTTTTTGAAACATTCATCATATTGCATTATCCTCATATTATATTACTGGCTACAGCCTTAATTGGCTCCATTGTCAGCCAGTAAATCGTGTACTATATCATTTATTGTCACATTTGCTGATTATGTTTATTTGTATGATGTATGTGATTCCGAAAATAAATTACTTACTTACTTGGTAAATTAACAGTAATATACAAAAAATAAAAAGTAGAGTTGTTGAAAAATACGCCAAAAGACCAGGGAAAGAAATACAGTCCTTGCAACAGAAATGCAAAATATTTAATGTGCTAGCTAGGTGTGACACTCGGAGAACTGTAATATTGTCCTGACTAAATATAGCTGATATATTTACCAAGAAAACAATAGCTAAGTGCATCAACAATTGGTGACGTCACACAATCAAATATTTATTGTCACAAGTGAAGTTTACCGAGTGGTCAGTCTTAACTGGCGTCTACCAAGGACGTGTCATCTATCTGAACAAATTATGACACATGGTTGCCTTTTGTTGGGGAAAATCATTTGATCAATTTCACATGCAAGTGTATTGATGGTTAGTACTAGTGTACCTACCCCAGTTTGTAAAAGTTATATGATTGTGTTTTTGGTACACACATTTATATGTATTGTCGGTCTACAGTTAGTCTAATAGTACATGTGAACATGAAACAATGTGTTTGTTTATATGCTTGTATTGATGTACTGAGGAAATGTATGTACTTTCAACAAATCTTGTACCTCCTTGATGTCAATAAACATTATGGTTATGGTTATGTAAGTAATTTAGCTTATCAAAGTTGTCAACTCAGTCACAGGCACATTTGGTCATGTAAAAGTCAACATACATTTCAGTCATACTGATCAAGAGTAATTTTACTCAGACCTTGTCGGTTATTAACTTTGTGGGTAAATATGATAAATATTGCAAATATGATCAGGGTGAGATTCAGTGCTGTGCATCGTCACACAGGCCAAATAGTAGAAACAAATTATTTTGTATTTTAATTACTCAAGTATTTGAAATGTGCTTAATATTTTGGCAAACATACAACTGTGAAACCATATTAATACGTATTTATCATGTCCAAAAAACAAGTAAAATGTACTGGAAAATGTACTTAATTACATGTGCTACCCCACCATCTTAGGAGAATGGGCATAAACGTAGGTTTATCTAGAGACCTGTCCACCTGTCCACCTGTCCACCTGTCCACCTGTCCACCGGTCATTTCTACAGGTAAAGTTTGTTTGTGACAATGGACGGGTTATAGACAGGTACAAGTTTGAGAAACCAAAAAACGTACAGGACTGGCTTCTATGTATGCAAGTTAACACACATGCGTGCACGCACACACGCGGACACACACATGTATATATATATATATATATTATATATACATGCACCTGCATAACCAAACTCCACATAACCTATGTAACATTATACTGGAAATACAACTCACTCATTCTCTGTAGGCAATAGGCAGTTTTTAGGCACTACACTAGGCAGCTCATTCAAATCAATGGGGAATTAGTTCATATATATCCATCAGGTGTCAGCATCATCTTCATTCCACCATTCCAAACACTTGGGAATTGAATTAGTTCAAATGTATCCACTAGGTATCAGCACTATCTTCATTCCACCATGTTTTTCAGAGGTGTGGCGTCTTAATTTGCCTAGGCCACAGATTTGGGCCCGACTCACCAGTGCACCACACATGAATGTCAATCCATCTGTCCTGGTCATGTCATTTATATTTTGTCAGTCGGGCCACAACTCCCCCTGTCCCCAATGATTCTGTGGATGGACAGCCAGGAAGCCAGGAAACAAGAGATTTTGACAAAAGACATAGTTGATGGTGACACATAGATTGACATATGTTTAATGCTGACATACAACAATGACATTAAACAGATGATGATATATTCCAACATACTTAATGGAGACAAATGGTGACTGGATTTACAATGACACTTGACAAATGACACTGGAGAACCAATGATGACACATCTTTCTGACGTGAGGACATAGACAGTGGCACATCCAGCTGACACCAGACACAGTTGACAGAGCAATGTCTAGCTGACGTTGACTACCAATGACAATGATATGCTTAACTGACAGTAGACGCAGTTATCAATGCAAGCCCAACTGATTCTACAGTGAACTGACACAGTTGACGATCTGATGACAAGAAAGTTGATCATAACCCACCCAGTTGACACCCACACACAGTAAATGACATGCCCATTCTCACGGTTGACGCTCGGCAACTGACGATGTCATGATTGTATGATCTGATAGGACTCTTCAGATTAATCAATAGATATTCTGAGAGAGCAATTTGACTAGAGCTCAATGCAATCACCAAAGCATTACGGAGATCAGCAGGCATTCAGCCAACAGCAACATCTCGAAACTACATCAATCATCCATTTACCAGGCAGTGCTTCATACGACATCTCCCTGTAAGAACTGGTCCAACCTGAAGAACCACACACGACTGGTTTGTTTACGGTTATTAAACCATTATTTAAACTTCATTAACTGCCCGTAGATAACAATCCAGGTAGCACACTTAGACCATCCATTTTACGTGCGTTAAAAACCACTGGAATGGACAAATAGGTGTCTGTACCTCTACTCAAAATTAGCTGGAGTAGTCTTTTCTAACAAAGTCTGCTGTTGTGAACATGTGACAATGAGTCACTGTTGACCATCAAAGGGTACTGTTGTTAACACAGCCCACCTCAGTGCTACCGCCAATCATTTTTGTTCTGAAACTGGATGTTTTGTTTACCAATCTGTACATATTTCATGGTGGAAACTTTCAAACTGTACAAATAGTGCTATTAGCATAATCGAATAATTGAGTTAACAAAGTAACTAAAGATCATTTTGGGCTGGCAGACTGAACACATAAAACATAATTATTTATTATAGCCTTAAGTACATTATATTAAGTTGTTTGTTGTTCCCCTCCTGATTCTCTGCTGCCAGGGTGAAGTTGGTCGTGGTTCAGTTCCTCTACTGCAGTCTTCTCTCTTCTAAATTTTCTTGAACTATTTTCTTTATCAATAATCTCCAATTCCCTCTATCCTTTGCTCTTGTCCTCTCTTCCTCTCCCACTCTGTCCAGGTCATTTTTCACACAGTCCTCCCATCACAGTCCCAGTTTCCCTCGTCTCCTATCCCTCCCACTCTCTGGGTACCTGCTTTCCCTGCCAGCCATTCTCCTCCAATTCTCCCCACACATGCCCGGCCCACTTCAGTCAACTCCTCACTAGTGTCATCTTACAGCTCATCTTTGCTGTCCATTTCACTCCCGCCTCACCCCTCAATTCCCCCATTCTTTGCCTCTCAGTGCTCTTCACTCCCACAAATCTTCTTACCCAGTTGTTTTCCCTGTTAATATAAGATAATTAAGCAGTTGGAACCTCGCTAAGTCACTTGTACTGCTTGTGTACAGGAGTGCCTATATCTACCAGACGTGTCATTTGTGGCTGTTTACTAGTCGAAAGTTTGTTTACACCTCATGAGTGTGATACTTAAATTACGAACATTGGTTCGTAATTACTTTCACCTGGACCCAGCCCCCATCCTGACAGGAAAGTTTGTATATATCTATGATAATATCAATATGTCAACAGTTCCACATTAAACAGCCTCTGCCACCTCACTCTGAAATGAAAATAATTTTGTTTGATATTAAACACCCGACATCTGAGTTGGTCCCTAAACATTCAACAAGTCTAGTATCATGACCACAACATTAGAGAGTTTAATCTACAATCTTTCACAAACAATGTGGCAAGTAAACACCTGTATTGTTCCACTAGCATTGTGTCTATCGCAAACAGATTCTCTAAGTGACAGTAGAAGAAGCAGCTCAAGTAGATTGCTGTCCATTGATGTGATTAAATAGAAGGTGGCACACAGAGGCTTGTGTTAGTAATCAAGGTCGCCTATCACTGGCGCTGCCAATGTACTTACATGTGTCACTGCTACATCACCAGGCACACTCAAACTGTCTCCGATTTCATTAGGGCACGTTATTCGAATTATATTATCTAGTGTGTGCGTGGTGTGGTGTGTGGTGTGTGGTGTGTGGTGTGTGGTGTGTGGTGTGTGGTGTGTGGTGTGTGTTGTGTGTTGTGTGTTGTGTGTTGTGTGTTGTGTGTTGTGTGTGGTGTGCTGTGCGCATGTGCGCGTGTGTATGTGTGTGTATGTGTGTGTATGGTGTATGCATGTGTACATGTGTATATTCATTACCATGTTTGTATACACTAAAAAGACATCAACAACATGAGAGATCATTAACCTATGACCCACAACCTAATGTAAACACCACAACCTATGACCTGAAAACTCAGGCTGCCTCCAGGGTTCACCACTTCCTTAACTGGCTAAGTGCACTGCAAATGCACTTTTGTAATACAAATATTTCTTGAGTGCCCACATTTGGCACAACTATGGCAAGACGAACAATACACGATTCACATTTGCACAAATATAGACACATACATAAGGCTAGCTCATAGGTTTAGTTTTTTATTTCTCCCGTAGTGCCCCAGTAGGGTAGGAGTGAGTGTGTGCTAACTGCAACTTAGAGATAGCATATGTTACAGTAAGATTGCTGTTTGGCAGCAGAGTAAGACTGTAACTATCACAATAACCATTGTAGCTGTCCATGAGCATCACATCTCTTCCACCTAGAGGCATCTTAGAAACTACTAATAGATGCTTTAACCCTTGGTGCAAATCGTGGGTAACTCAGATCACTGCCTATCACTGCCCCGGCTCAGACCTGTAACAGGCTGAGATCGTGGCGACTGGAGCCAATGTCAACAGCCATTATCCCATGATATCAGAACTTCCACATATAATATTATGTAATATATGCATCAATATTTACACAGAGTAAATTGCAAGATATTGCTAAGCTAGATCGTACATGGCAGCAGCCTGGTGCACACAAAGGGGACCATTTCAATAATGTGTTAATGAGCTCTTATGTGCTATGTTGCTCTTTAAATTTAAACACTTTCCTTTTTTAAATGCTCCTTAACTTTGACTATGGTTCTGTTTATTGATTTTTATGATCTCATTATTTTGACCTGATGGCCCACAGAAAGATTACAGAACATTTCACAGGACAGTTCTTTTACAGATAACAAACTTTTTTTTACAAATCCAAGTTATGATAAGCTGAGGCAAGGGTTATTGCAAACTTCTCTAGCTATTACAAACTTCTCTACATATACGATGACATCATTCATCATTAGCACTGACGAAGTTAATATGTCACATTCCTTGAAAGTCTTCACAGGTAAACATACTTAGTGAAGTGACTTGGATATGAAAATTGTCAGTTTGTCATCTGGACACCAGAAAACCTTCAGAAAATCTATAACATCCCATCCTCACACCCCAGGGGTCACTGCAGCTGATTATGTAAGAACCAGCTTCCTCTACCCCCTGGCACATCCCTTTCAAAAATTCTGCTTTTAACATTAGCCAATGAATCAGTCACTGGATATATGGTTCAAACCAGATCAGGTGATCATAATACAAATTATATTTAGCCAACCGTGATGCAATGTTTTGATTGCAAACAGGTCGTTATATTCGGATTCCCACCAGTCCTGTATCCATCTTCAAATTGGAGCGGGTATTTGCGCTGTTCCCACGGATGACACAGTAGCAACCGGCGAAGTCAATTGCTACATTTTTATAGATAGAGTTTTTTTGGAGGCAATCAGCGAGGGGTACAATCCCTGGCTTGTGAGGATGCAACACCTACCTGTACGATGTCTTCTTGCGAATGTTACAGAACTCCACCATAAAGTCATCTGTCAGGTCGAGTGTACTCGGGTCCATCGTGGTGGACGTCTCCTCGTCATCGTCCGGCAGCTGCAGGGTCGGCACAAGCAGAGGGGGGAAGTTGGTGACATCACTCACAGCCATTATCCAAGAGAGGTCTATGCGTCACCTGGAACACACAAGGGACACGTCAGTATTTCATGCTTGACAAATACTACTGGTACAGTGATCTTGACATGCAATCCCTGTTGACAATTTCTGGCAACCTGTAAAATGTCACAAAAAGAGAAAAGTGGACGTTTATCAATCACGACATCTGTCATCAAAAATACTACTCATGATGGTGTGTTTGTGTTTGTGTTTGTGTTGTGATTGTGTTTGTGTTTGTGTTTGTGTTTGTGTTTGTGTTTGTGTTTGTGTTTGTTTGTGTTTGTGTTTGTGTTTGTGTTTGTGTTTGTGTTTGTGTTTGTGTTTGTGTTTGTGTTTGTGTTTGTTTTGTTTTGTGTTTGTGTTTGTTTGTGTTTGTGTTTGTGTTTGGTGTCATATTCACATGTCAGCAACAGAAGGACCTCTTTGTACCATAACATGCATATGGTTTGGGCAAAGTACAATGGACAAGGTTTTGCTTTCAGGTTTGGTTTACTTAAACAAATGCAAGTTAACACAAATTTGCGACTGACACATTGGACCCAAAAGTAGGGCTACATGCAAAATATTTGTTTGCCTGTCACACATTTTTAGCTGTTGTGACTGTTGAGATGTGTTTTATCATCCAAAATAAAGTACAATTACAAACACCCATTTTCAAGGTATAACTTGCAATGTATCTGATTTGTTAAGACCTTTTTGTTCCTTCATTTTTTTACCCACCCACCTGCCGTCCACTCATATTTCTACCTGTCCAAGTGGACCAGGTGACCGGGTCTCTGCAAAACACTGTCACCAAAAGGGGTTGCAAAGTTTACCCCATGCGGTCTAAATCATCTCGCCAAACACAGGTTTATTTTGCCAAAAGCATAAACTCGATATGGGATTATGATTTTACGAGGTCAATCATTATGTGGCAAAAATTGGTAATAATATTAAATAGTAATTAGTTTCTACAACAATGTGACAAAAGTTAGGATATAATATGTAAATTGTAATTAGGTCCCTGTATACGAGGTGTTAATTAACAAAAAATTACTCTTTAACTTAGCTTGAAAAAAACATGAATGGGAATCTAGGTAAGAAAGGTGTAGACAACATGTAACAATGATTGTGAAATGGAAGCCTGTGACAATAATGAGATTTCCCTGTGGACATGCAATTAGTGAAAGCACACATCAACACCTCATTGCAGTCTGCAGCCAGTCATCTGAGTTGTTGCTCCATCCAATATGTGAACTATGTGCCTGGCACAATGCAGTGTAAATCCTTTAAAGCATAATATCTTGGACGTTGAGCTGGAAAAAGATCTGCAAATTTGCAGTCAATTTGCTATCCGACTTTAGAAATATGAAAGTGTAATATTACGCAGAATATCTTTCTGTCAGCACTGCATTTTGTAACCTTTTTGAACATTACAATTTACTCTCAGAATTAGTCAATGTTATCAAAGTAAAACAAGTAATAATATATATATATATATATATATATATATATATATATATATATATATATATATATATATATATATAATATATATATATTATATATATATATATTATATATATATATATATGTATATATATATATATATATATATATGTATATATATATATATATATATATATATATATGTGTGTGTGTGTGTAATGTACCCAGGTACACATATTAACAGTGCAATACCCTAAGAAACACTCAAAGTATTTTGTTTATAAATTATGTAATTTACTAAATAAATTTAACAATTAATTTAGATTTTTTGACACTTGATTATCTCCTCTGTGTAATTATGATTAGTTTGTTAACAGTTTAACATTATATTTACTTCACAAACATTTTGGAGAAAAATCCAAAGAGTGGTTTCACAAGGAAGGCCTTTGTCATTCAATAAAACATGGTCTCATATATACACTGGTGTGTTTATATGATTTATTGGAGGACCTTTTAGGGTTTATCCTCATTCCCGTCAGTCTCTGCAAATATTATCTTTTCACCAACTACTTTGACCCACAACAAGATGTACTACCGATAAATTTCCTCATGACATGTACATAGTATGTACACATGATTTTTGTGAAATTTATCTTTTTTAACAGTGTGGATATAAAATAACTTATGACCTGGGGGAAACAGATTGTTGACAGATTTCTGTTCAGAAGAATACTTGCAATTACTGCGGGCCACTGGTGGGTGTCTTCAGGGTACAGTCAGGCGGCACACACTGGACCCTCATGGACCATTGCACAGGCACACACTGGACCCTCATGGACCATTGCACAGGCACACACTGGACCCTCATGGACCATTGCACAGGCACACACTGGACCCTCATGGACCATTGCACAGGCACACACTGGACCCTCATGGACCATTGCACAGGCACACACTGGACCCTCATGGACCATTGCACAGGCCAGGAAAGCTCATTTTATGGCAAGCTGCACCAGCCTATTTTATCATGGAACTGAACACAACGCTCAACTCCATATTGGAAACTTTGTTTTATATGACCATACTGCATCAGGCAGCTGTGATCTATACTTCTGAATATTGCCCTGTCTACAAAAATGACTCCTACATACAGCCTGCATATGTACAGCGTATATTGAACAACCAACATGGCCTGTGAGCACCGTGGCTCAGGGGTAGGGTGTCGGACTCTCGACTAAGAGGACCCGGGTTCGAATCCTGTGCTGCAGTGTTAAAACCTTGGGCAAGTTTTTTCACTCTACATTGCTCCAGCTCACTCAGCTGTATAAATGAGTAACTGGCTATAGACGGTGGGGGATATGTGTACGAGCAGCCTTCGCGCATTAATTGTAGCATATGGCTGGATGCTTCCCAGAGAAGTTGAGATGGAGTTTGATTGAACAGGTCTGCCAGGGAAGTAATGTGTAAAGCGCTTTGAACAATCCTGAGGATTGGATACTGCGCTATATAAGAACTTACCTTTTTTATTAATAAAATAAATATGGTGTAGGTCATACAAAATAATATATGAATTAGTTACTCTACTTGCTGTTAGTAATGTGTGTGTGACCTAACAAGTGCACATTACAGCTAAAACATTTTGAGTGACCTGAAAAATGTACATCACATAAAATTGTATTACATTCATTTTTAGAAAATAGTGGTCACTTTAATATCGATCGAGAAAAAAATAGTAGAGATCTAGAAAAGCATACTGCATTACAATATTTGGACATTCTCAATGAATTAATGTACCTCAGGGTATGCTACGAGTGTTCATTTAATATATGTGTGCCCCAAAACAAGGAATTCGAGTGAATTGGCCTCCGCAGTGATTTGGATGAACTACAGAAATAACCATGACAACAAATGCAGTCATAAATATGTAACTTTTTTGACATAATCGATTAGATAGTTACTGTCCTTGTTGCTGACCTTTACAATAACAACATAATGTCATATGCACTGCATATATAGATAAGATGATTCCAGTAAAAACCATTACATTAAAACCCAACATAACGTAAGTTTCATCAAGATAATCGGTCTCCCTAGAGTTACAGCATATCTATTGTGATAGTGTGGATCTGAAAGATTAGTACTTCTCTTGTGTGGCCAATCAATGTCCACTTATTTCATGTAAATATAACACCTTATTTGGTACTATAATTGCTTATTAAAATTAGAGATTATCATTGGATCGGAACATAATTTATTTTAGGAGAGCGATCGTTTCACTTGTGCTAATTCACAGTGATTTATCGCATACAGAGCAACGTGTGGGTCCTCTACATTCCTATCATCTTGTGGCATTCGTAGATTTTGATCCCAAAGTGTTAGACTGTCAGAGTTCCATTATCTGATTAGGTGAATCATTTGGAATCCTTAGTTTTTTGGAGCTCATCTTGGTATATTATTACATGTAGTTAAAACCCATTCCTGCTGCTTATGTTGACCGTAAATATAGCCGCCACGTGTAGTGCCTCAGAAGTTAAACAGGCTGCAACAGGTTTGTGCCAGTTTTTGGTTTGTTTTCGATTTGGCACATTATACTATTATTTGACATTACATGATTATTACATCTGACCAATTTGTCACCAAGTGGCTGATGTACCGTGATACCTATACGTCTTGTTTATGCATAGACTTTGGTTCCCAAAGTTTTGGGTTGGATAAACAAATTGTGGAAATTGACAAGACACCATACATGGTATTTAATGGTTCTCACACAAAACTTGTGGATCGTGAAACAATTGGATCATTAAAGACCAGTTAAACAAGACAACTGTTACATACATGTATCACAATACACACTGTATCATGTATCACAATACACCCTGTATCATGTATCACAATACACACTGTATCATGTATCACAATACACACTGTATCATGTATCACAATACACACTGTAGCATTACTGGGAGAAGTAGATTGAAATGGCTGGTGACATGGAGAGAATGGGAGATGAAAAACTGGCAAAGAGAAGAGATGCCCAGAAAGTGGAGGGGAAAGGAGGCCGTGAAGACTGAGAATGCGATGGGAGGACTGCGTTAAGAGAGAAGTAGAGTGGGAAGAGAGTGCAGAACAAGTGCAAAAGGTAGAAGGAATTGGAGACTGTTAATAGAGAACACGGCACGAGAAAATTGGTAGAGAAGTGGAAGAAAATTGGAAGAAAAGAAGCTGACTAACAGATTCCAAACCCCAGATGGCAGGGATGCCAAGAGGATTTAACAAGATTTAACAAGATTGCCACCTAGAGATTCAACTCTAGATGGCAGGTGGACTAGGAAGCCATTTGGCTTATCGAGAGTCCAACCTATCTATCTAAGTATACCCCGCCCGTCTTAGGTATATGTCGATTTTATTTTTAAATATATTAACACTACTAGCACCTACACAATCAGCTGATAATCTGTTCCATTCGTTTACTGTTCTTTGTGAAAATGTAAATTTTCTAATATCTAGTCTACACTGCTTCTTTGATAATGTAACTCCATGTCCTCTAGTCCTTCTCTCTTCCTTGACTGTGAAAAAAATATTTCTGTCAATATTTTCATATCCATTCAATATTTTAAACACCTCAATCTGATCTCCTCTCAATCTTCTGGTTTCTAGTGTTGTTAAGCCACATTCTTTTAGACGCATTTCATAACTAATATTCCTGAGTTTTTGTATCATTTTGGTTGCTCTCCTTTGTACTCTTTCTAGCATATCAATATCCTTCTTGCGATATGGCCTCCATTTGCTTGTATACAATATTCTAAGTGAGGCCTAACTATTGTTTTATACAGCAGTATTATTAGTTCTTTTTCTTTGTACACTATATTTCGCCTAATTAATCCAAGAATTTGGTTTCCCTTCGCTGCTGCAATTCCACACTGTTCTGATACCTTCATGTCAGCACTAATAGTTAACCCTAAGTCCTTTTCCTTTAAGGTAGTATTTAGTAGAGTATCCCCCATTGTATATTGTGCATCTTCATTCCCATGTCCTGTGTGAAGGCACTTACACTTTCCAAAATTAAACAGCATTTGCCACTTCTCAGACCATTCTATCAACTTATTAAGATCATCTTGTAAATTCTGTCTATCTGCATCACTTTTAATTTTCCTAAACACTTTTGTGTCGTCCGCAAACTTCAACACCTTGCTTGTTATGTCATCATCCAAATCATTTATATATATTAAGAATAAAATAGGTCCCAGTACTGATCCCTGCGGTACTCCACTCAAAACCGATTTCCAGTTTGAAACCTCCCCATCAACAACTACTCTTTGTCTTCTATCAATAAGCCATTTTTCTATCCAGTTGATCATTCCATTTCCTATGCCATGGGCCTTTAGTTTAAGTAGTAGTCTTTGGTGTGGCACTTTGTCAAAGGCTTTTTTAAAATCTAAGTAGATTATATCTACTGGTGATCCCTCATCTAGCCACTTTGTGACATCTTCCAAAAAACATAACATATTTGTTAAGCATGACCTCGCTTTTAAAAACCCATGTTGAGATGGGTTTATCAATTTATTTTTAACAAGAAAATCAACCAGGTGATCTTTAATTAGTCTTTCTAATAGTTTGCAAATCACCGATGTTAATCTCACTGGTCTATAGTTCTCTGACTTGTTTCTCGAACCTTTTTTAAATAATGGTATAATGTTTGCTTCTTTCCATTCTAACGGAACTATTCCCTCCTCTAATGACAAATTGAACACTGTTGCAAGCGGTATGCTGATTTGTTCTACAATTTCCAATAGTAATGCTGTACCATGATACACAATGTATTGTGGGTCGTGTATCACACTACATCCTGCACAAGACACAGAACTCTTACAGCCCCCCACCTCAGTGTAACCTCCACCTGGGTGTGGTCAGACTCAGAGAGATAGAACACAGTCAGCACTGATCAACACCACCAGCCATCAACACATCCCTGGGCAGGTGTTAATCTACAACTAAGCCACTTCCTAGCCGGATGCTGAATAATCAATTAGGAGCAATTAGGCCTTGTTTGTACATTGCTGGTACATTTGACCCTGAAGCGCGATCTGTGGTACAGTTTCTCATCCAACATCTGAACCTAACAGTCATTAGCATCATGCTGAACTCCCCGAATTGTCGTCACCTGTTAAGAAAAGGGTATAATAAAATGTTCTGTTTTGTGTTCTGCATCATAGGCTGTGTTCCCTTGTGTGATTGGATGGCGCTTCTGACCGACTGGTGACATATTGGACATTGGGCAGGCTATTTTTCAGTGCCACTCTCCACTTAGAACTGACCTGTCCTACTCAATTACGGCCATGTTCTGATTAAACCAGCCATAAACAGCACAAATACAGAGACCGCCAGCCCAGGTCAGGGCCGACACGGAGACTTGTAGTTATAGGAACTGTTTCAAGGCAGTCGTATATCCGCATTTGTTCTTAGTACTTTATTGTAAACAATCTCATTCTGGGCTAAAGCAAAAGGAATGTGCATGTGTACTGTGTACTATATAGCGTCTTTTTCTTTATACTATCATTGTTATCTAGTTTTACCACGTGTTGTAGATCTTATCTGTCTGCCTGGGGTGAGATTGGCCTCAATAATGATCCTCAACTTCAACTTCTGGTTTTTTTCTTCTATATACACAAATATATAATATAATATATATATATATATATATATATATATATATATATATATATATATATATATATATATATATATATATATATATAATTTGCTAGATTATCTTATACATTTATGTTCAGTGATATGATGTTAATATTTATGTAAATGTATTCATTACTTCTCAGCTACATTCCAGACAAATATATGCCAGTGCCTGTCTGAAAGCTTCCTACACATACTGAAAATACCACGTGAAGCTTCAATGTCTGTAGCATCAATAGCATCAGTGACAAATCGTCTACACATGCTGCAGACATTTGCCACTTTTAGGGTCAAACACAAGAGATTTGTGTGTGAATTATACCAGGCTGTTACAGCTCAATAATAGGTGCCACCATTTCACTTGAGGTGACTTCATTAACATCGCAACTAATGGGCGGTGACAAATCTTGATACGAGGACATTTTGTTCCTGACTGTTTCTGATTAGGTTCATTATAATGCCCACTAAGCCAAGCTGAGAGCATTAAGAAGAGGCTTCTATTAGCCCCTTGTTATCATCATCTCAGATCAGCCGTACTCAAATTGAGAGATCTACCACAGCAGGATACAGCTACTCAAACTCACAGTGTGGGTGAGTGTCACAGACGTAAATAGAACATGTCAATAGAACATTTAAATGTGTGAATATAGCCAAATACTGCAATTAAAGTATGTAGGAAAATATAGCAATGGCAATGGTAGGCAGCAATGGCTTCCAGACTACCACTGTCCTCCAGTCTACCACTGGCCCCCAGTCTACCACTGTCCTCCAGTCTACCACTGGCCTCCAGTCTACCACTGTCCTCCAGTCTATCACTGTCCTCCAGTCTATCACTGTCCTCCAGTCTATCACTGTCCTCCAGTCTACCACTGTCCTCCAGTCTACCACTGGCCCCCAGTCTACCACTGGTACAGTCTAAAACCCCTTTGGGCACAGACGAATAGAACAGTCTAAAAAAATGTGTTCCTCCAAAAAATTTTAGGAAAATATCAATGCAATGGTACCAATGGCCTTTCCCGACTACCACCCGGCCTACCCGACTACCACTGGCCTCCAGTCTACCACTGGCCTCCAGTCTACCACTGGCCTCCAGTCTTACCACTGTCCTCCAGTCTACCACTGTCCTCCAGTCTACCACTGTCTCCAGTCTACCACTGTCCTCCAGTCTACCACTGTCCTCCAGTCTACCACTGTCCTCCAGTCTACCACTGTCCTCCAGTCTACCACTGTCCTCCAGTCTACCACTGTCCTCCAGTCTACCACTGTCCTCCAGTCTACCACTGTCCTCCAGTCTACCACTGTCCTCCAGTCTACCACTGTCCTCCAGTCTACCACTGTCCTCCAGTCTACCACTGTCCTCCAGTCTACCACTGTCCTCCAGTCTACCACTGTCCTCCAGTCTACCACTGTCCTCCAGTCTACCACTGTCCTCCAGTCTACCACTGTCCTCCAGTCTACCACTGTCCTCCAGTCTACCACTGTCCTCCAGTCTACCACTGTCCTCCAGTCTACCACTGTCCTCCAGTCTATCACTGTCCTCCAGTCTATCACTGTCCTCCAGTCTACCACTGTCCTCCAGTCTACCACTGTCCTCCAGTCTACCACTGTCCTCCAGTCTACCACTGTCCTCCAGTCTACCACTGTCCTCCAGTCTATCACTGTCCTCCAGTCTACCACTGTCCTCCAGTCTATCACTGTCCTCCAGTCTAACACTGGCCTCCAGTCTACCACTGTCCTCCAGTCTACCACTGTCCTCCAGTCTACCACTGTCCTCCAGTCTATCACTGTCCTCCAGTCTATCACTGTCCTCCAGTCTACCACTGTCCTCCAGTCTACCACTGTCCTCCAGTCTACCACTGTCCTCCAGTCTACCACTGTCCTCCAGTCTATCACTGTCCTCCAGTCTACCACTGTCCTCCAGTCTACCACTGTCCTCCAGTCTACCACTGTCCTCCAGTCTACCACTGTCCTCCAGTCTACCACTGTCCTCCAGTCTACCACTGTCCTCCAGTCTACACTGTCCTCCAGTCTACCACTGTCCTCCAGTCTACCACTGTCCTCCAGTCTACCACTGTCCTCCAGTCTACCACTGTCCTCCAGTCTACCACTGTCCTCCAGTCTATCACTGTCCTCCAGTCTACCACTGTCCTCCAGTCTATCACTGTCCTCCAGTCTACCACTGTCCTCCAGTCTATCACTGTCCTCCAGTCTACCACTGTCCTCCAGTCTACCACTGTCCTCCAGTCTAGCACTGTCCTCCAGTCTATCACTGGCCTCCAGTCTATCACTGTCCTCCAGTCTACCACTGTCCTCCAGTCTATCACTGTCCTCCAGTCTAGCACTGTCCTCCAGTCTATCACTGGCCTCCAGCCTACCACTGTCCTCCAGTCTATCACTGGCCTCCAGTAACCAGAGGAACCACAATTGAGTTATATGAATTGGTTTAAGATCAAAATACAGCCGTGGTGACAACCACTGTCCTTAACGTCCTCCCCAAGGGTGGGTGTAAACAATAAAGCAGTCTCACAGGTATCTGTGTAGCTGTGACTGTGAGATGGTGCCCACTTTGGGGAACTATTGATCACCTGCCAAAATTAGTAATGATTTTGGATATTGCCATATTTGGAGTAAAGTTCTGGTGAGACTGACAACAGATGGACATGTCCGTTATATGGATGCCCTCTGTCTGACCACATCAGTGGACATCATGTCATGGTGATACTTATAATGTTTTTGATTTCCTGAGTGGAAGTTAGAGAATTAAAGACAAATGTTGCTTTATGTTTTGCTGATGGACCTTCAGGGCATAGTATTATATACAATTAAAACTAGCAATGTGTTCATCACTAAAAAATCAAATTATCATCAATGGAAAAATGACACCACCTCAATCTGTTAATCTCAAATTCAGTTTATTACACGAACAATGACATAATATTCATGTTAAGGCAAGCAAGGTAAGTTTTTGCAAATTCTGACCCCTTGAAAGTCAAGTGTTTTGATTCGGCATAACAATATGTGACGTGTGTGAACGAAACAATTAAATGCACTGTTATGTGACTTGTGCAGACACATTGGAAATGTATCGAAATCACGCTGCACCAGGCAGCATGTCTAGGAAGGCAGGCAGCATGTCTAGGAAGGCAGGCAGCATGTCTAGGAAGGCAGGCAGCATGTCTAGGAAGGCAGGCAGCATGTCTACGAAGGCAGGCAGCATGTCTACGGAAGGCAGGCAGCATGTCTACGAAGGCAGGCAGCATGTCTAGGAAGGCAGGCAGCATGTCTAGGAAGGCAGGCAGCATGTCTAGGAAGGCAGGCAGCATGTCTACGAAGGCAGGCAGCATGTCTAGGAAGGCAGGCAGCATGTCTAGGGGTGAAGGCAGGCAGCATGTCTAGGAAGGCAGGCAGCATGTCTAGGAAGGCAGGCAGCATGTCTACGGAAGGGCAGGCAGCATGTCTACGGAAGGGGCAGGCAGCATGTCTAGGAAGGCAGGCAGCATGTCTAGGAAGGCAGGCAGCATGTCTAGGAAGGCAGGCAGCATGTCTACGAAGGCAGGCAGCATGTCTACGAAGGCAGGCAGCATGTCTAGGAAGGCAGGCAGCATGTCTAGGAAGGCAGGCAGCATGTCTAGGAAGGCAGGCAGCATGTCTAGGAAGGCAGGCAGCATGTCTAGGAAGGCAGGCAGCATGTCTAGGAAGGCAGGCAGCATGTCTAGGAAGGCAGGCAGCATGTCTAGGAAGGCAGGCAGCATGTCTAGGAAGGCAGGCACCAGATGCGATGGATCAGCCGTACATAATGCCTTTGTTAATGTAACCTGACGTGCCTCGGGCAACGTGATTAGACCTCGTCTGTGTCATAATGTTACGTTCTATCGCGGTTATCATGTTCGCATAGTAATAACATTCACGCCATTATGAGCTAATACACATCCACAGCCCGGCGACCTGTCATTTCAATGGGTCGGGTGGACCGGGACTCCCCTGGGAGCGGGTAAGAATTGTGTACTTTTTTAGATGCAGCCACTGCAATGACATGTCTGAGAGTTTAGATTTGTGGCACAACTGTCAGCTGCAAACAATTTGGACTCAGACTTTATGTAGAGATCTGTCCACCCGTCATTTGGACGGGTAAAAGCGAATATGGACGGGTAGAAATATGGGGTGGACGGGTGGGGACGGATAAAAAAATGAAGGAGCAAAACAAAAAACGGTCTTCCAAAACCATTGATATTGTTAGTGACACCATAGATACTGGTGTCACATGTGTGTTTGTAGTCCATTTCAGGTCATCAGACACATTTAAAAGTTTGTAAACTGGCTTAGCAGTTAACATCCATGTGTCCATCAAAACATGTGCGACTGGCAATACTTTTATCCTGCATAAAGTCCTGTCGGGTCTGGTAACATTTCTGGGCATATGATGCATGGCAATGGCAGGAATATTATCATCGATGTGATCATTCCCCAGTCATTCCCATGCACATTGCACAGCACCCCCATAATCATAATGACAAACTAGTGTTGCGACTTGATTAGATCTTATTAATATTTCAACTGCTTTCACCAACAATTTTCATCGACATTCATTGGGACAATTAATATATAAATAGGTGGGTCTCGACATGGTCATTAGCCTCCTGGTCTCTTGTTTTTTACACATCGAAAGCTTAATAATTATCTATACACTGTTTGGTTGTAAGCTGCATGTCAATCCTGGCCATATATATGATATATCAAGAAGGTAAATGCAGCTTTATGAGGGCTGGTGCATCAATTTGACACCCCAATTTGTATGAGGTGTGAAGGATAAAGTTCAGGCAGAATGTGTCTAATTGTGACAGATTAGTTGTCAGTAAGTTGCTGATGCGCCATGTGTAAGTGTTGTGAGAACTACACCAATGAGATGGAAGACAGGTAGATAGATGGACTGTATTTCTGGAATTTTTTACAAACAAATAACAGTGCTAGGGTTGAACAATCTGTGAAAAATAATACACGATTCCGGTTGAACGCTGGAGCCAATTAAGACCAGTTATTTTGAAATAAAGCTATATAAAATTAAGGATGGAATATGTAAAATGGTCACCATAAAATTATGATGGTGTCTGATGTGATGTGCTTAAAAAGTTGTTACAATTAACAGAACGTATAAAAGTTATCTTAAAATGTAATAACAATAATACTGTAAATGATCAATTTGTACAGTAACATAGCAAAAAAGAAAAAAACGTGATGCAAAGTTCTGACGGTGGTATAATACCTTACATAATAACATCATAATCCCACACACAGGCAACTCTGGATGGATTACGGTTAATCTAGAACACAACACCACCTTCTTATGACACTTTCTTGACTAGTAGTAAAATATTTAAATTAGTTTACTTTGTATAATATATAATAACAGGTACAATTATATTACAGACACAAGAAACTCTTAAGATCTTTTAACAGACCAGATGAATGGTCATGTATGAGAGGTTTGTTTTGTTTTTGTGAATGTGAATGTCATTTAGGTTAATTCTTTATTATATGCAGAACAAGATCTAGAAAATGACATTATTTGCAGCAACAAACAATACTCAAAATGTCTAAGGAGAATTGATTTACATGAAACCAATTGAGTAATATTTCAAGTTCATTATTCCTATTGATACTTATTTCATTTTCCAGGGTATGTGTTCCCCAGTCTGTCTACAGTAGTGTCTGTCATCACCAAACAATAGTTTCGCTCATTTTTACCAGGAATGCTACTGAACTACGGCACATGAGAATATTATGTTGATAGGTAATTCAATATTATCAGCTTGGCCCGGATTGTAAATTAAATGAAGCACGGTCCAGCACGTATCAGCACAACCGATAATAATTTGTCACTGCGGTGGAAATATTAGATTGCTCGTAGACACCGTCATTGATGAGATTGCTTCTAAAATACCTCGCTAACTCCCAGACGTTAATGTCTTGCCCCGTATCCTAGGACACGTGCGAAATCAAAATATGAGAACAGGATACGCAGTCAGACACTGACTTGTGGTGTTTCTCTCAGCAGCAATGTAAGCGCAATATCACAGCAGTTTTCAGCATAAGAAGTCAGTCCAACAATAAATCTGACTAAACCTGGGGACCATTTCACTAACTTTATTAAGAGCTCTTAAACCCAATTTTGCTCTTAAAATCAATTTTGATCCTTAACAATGATCTTGAATACCTGAAACCATTTAACACCCATGATGCACCAGCAGACATTGTCACTGGTGTGTCACGGTAATACTGTCCTCAGCAGTACAAACAACAATGGAAAAGAAATCATTTAACAGCAAATTTTGTTTAAGGATGAATTTCCCTTAAGAGTTCTTTATCTTAGTGAAATGGTCCCCATGAAACAGAACTGACTGGAGTCGTACACACAGTGCACTGAGTCAGCAGTGTATGCTGGTCTAATCAGTTTCTACCTGTTCCTAAGAATAAGAGGTGTCATCAGCGCTATTTATGCGTCTTTGATCCTCTATAAAATAGCAATAAAATAGCTAATAAAACCTTCTACTGGTCATGGTCGAGCTGGAGAGTAGCCAGTGATTAAGTCGACATCACAGTCACCACATAGACTTGACAGCTTTGTCATTTCTTCTAATGGAACCTGTCTTTCTAGGTGTCATCACCACCATCTAGTTTTATAAAATCACAAATGCGTCATGTCACGCATGGGGTGTGAAATACAAAATTATGGTTCTGTGAATTTCCAAGATGTAATTTAGTGAAGCTGACAATATGCCACAAACTGGTGAAATCACATAAATGTTGAATCTAAAGAACAATAGGCTAACATTGGATCATTGTAAGTGCATCAACCCACAGGTGCCGAGGTCCTTTTTTAGTTCGCTTCCTTATGCCTCTGATTAAGTAACTGGTAAAATAACTCAATTTTTTTACAATGGTTATTGTAAATTGATTAATAACATATATAATCACATTGTTAAAGTACGAATATGTCACTATGGAATAAAATAAATAAGTCTTAAAAATAAACAAGTAAAATATAAGTTTGTTTCCCCATGGCCTAGACAGTAAACAATAATTAGAAATGTTTTGTCAGAAATGTTTTATTTTTTACACTTTCACCATCCTTATGGCATGTATAACATATCTAAACAAATGTCACTGTATGAGATCTTTAAACTTCTCCCAACACTGACACAAAGCGGAAGCAACCTGCAGCTTTCAAAAGCTCATTCACATTTCACCTTCACCTTCACCTTCACCTTCACCTATCCCGTAGTGTTAGTGGAACGTTGACCACAGTAAAACGACGCAAACTGAAATGGTAGGGGGCTAGGGGCACATAACAAGATCTTCAGGACTTGCCAAGACAACCCTGCAGGGCACAGTGCAAGGAGGGCGAAGACGAGGCAGACAGAAAAAGAGATGGGAGGACAACATCCCGGAATGGACGGGCATGACACTGGGTGCCGCCCTGAGGAAGGCTGAGAGGCGAGAGGAATGGAGGGAGCTGGTTGCTAGGTCATCTGTGGCGCCCCAACGGTCCACTCATTCACATAAAACGTTTTTAATCTTCCTTTTCATGGCAAATTAACAAACTAATTGTTATTGTCGGCTTGGGAATGACGTCAACAGGCAGTGAACACACAGAGCTCCTGGAGGCTTTAGCTCACACATGTGAACACCGGATCCTCATTTTGGTTGATGGATTACCTTGAAAGGGACCAGTCATTATTTGGTTCACCGCAGGCGATCTTGTTAACTTTTTTTCATTTTGCACATCAAATAACAGTGCAGATTTATCGCATGATGTCAATGACCTGGTGTCAATTATCTGGTGTCAATCAATTCAAGAAAATCAATATTAAGCACGATGCTCCCTGTCAAATGTTATCAAACATGATGCTCCCTGTCTGATATTTTCAAAACCAAGTTGATTGTGCGAGGGATCATCCCATCTCTGTTGTATCTATGTACTGTCAGTTGGCTACCAGGTCCAGATACTGCTTGCAGTGTTTCCCCTGAGTGAAATGATGGTCGAGGTGGTAGGATCGGCTGAGACTGAGTGAGCACCGAATGCGTGATGTCCACTATGTGGGTCCGGGAGCATGGCTATCTAAAACATTTTTAAAACAACCTTCAAAATGGTCCATTCTGAGGGATGTTTTATAATAATAATAATAATGACATTTATAAAGCTCCATAAATCTAGAAATATCCATTCGGAGGTGCTGTACATGAGTATGTATACATGAGAATTATAATATTAAGTTTGTTAAGGTAAATAAAATATATAAAATATTTATAAAAAGTAATAGTAATAAACAATAAAATAAATAAGTTAGCTAAAGATAATTATTAAAATAAATGGTATATTGATAATAAAATAATGAGTATGACATTTTGTAAAATTTATGTAAAACATGTACAAGATAATAAATAGGTAAAAATAAAATACAAATTAAATAAACTGACAGGTGTGTACACTTCATACACAGCCGGGAATAGGTGGGTTTTCAATAGTCTTTTAAAAGTCATGAGGCAACAGGTTTTCTTCATTCATGTTCTGTTTTGGCCAATTGCCTGGGAAAAAGAAAGGAAACTAATGCACAACTACTTGTAAACATGTTTATAGCAAGACATAGCTATGAGGTGGCGATTCTGGCATATTCTGAGCGAGATGACGTACAAAGACAGTGAAGTGGCCCACCTTGCTCATCATCATACGGCAGGGGAAACACTGGTTTGTCTCTGTCCAGCTTAACTGGTGGTGTTCTTTGCTACAGTGTATAACCCACTTCCTGAGACCACAATTCTTTCTTTCCAGGTGCAAAGAAATCACTGAAGCTGTATAAGTTTGCATGTTTAAACGACAAGTTCTTTATTCAGTTGTACCCGCCAAAATATCAAGTACTTTCAATAAATAAATAAATAATGTATGAAATATTATAAAACTGCCTAATCTAGTTTAAACTATTTAAGGTGCCTTGCATATAAAACATTAATAAAGCAATCGATTAAACATAACAATTACGTTTATATTATCATTATGTCATACAAACACTCAAAACTACTATTCATAATCCACAGACTGAGTGACAAGTCTACGTCATTATAGCAGTTCAAATATTGATTCAAATAGAAAGGTTTTAAATGACTCTTAGAAGCGGTCTTACCTGGCCTCACAGTTCTTACACTGCTGCAGTGAAACACTGATTAAAATAGAGAGCTTTTAAAGTGCTCTTAAAGGCTGTCTCATTATATTAATGGTAGTAGTAATAATACAATTATTTCGTTAGCACCAATAAACTCAAAAGATCCAAGCTCAATGGCCCATTAAAACCAAAGTATCATGCGTCCTCATCATGTACAATGCAAAAGTTGTTGACAGATTATCAGTACACTATTCCAATGATATACCTCTAACAAAATCATTTAACTCTACAGTTTTCAATACAGTTGTGACCTGCAGTTCATTCTGATTTGGTCGATAATTAGTTCTGTGTTTTATTATGGAAAATTTAAAAACTACTGATTGGTGTTCTGCACCTACAGGACGCAATACAAATCTACCATTTGCAACTACAAATGCAACAGGTAAGCCTATAAAATGATATGTTGCATAGCAAAGTCCATATTAACATTTCATTCTCTGGCAGAGGTTCTCAATCGTACATGATCTCAACTTCTCTGGGGACTACGTACACCACTGCCTATAGCCAGGTACTCGTTCACATAGCTCAGATAATTAGAATAACACTGGTGGAGAAACTTGTCCCAGGTTCACTACACCAGCGAGAGAGTGTGAAACTGGCGTCTGAGAACTGAGTGCAATGGTCATTACATATCTGTGTCCCACATAAGACATGAGTAATAAGAAAGAACCAATGCTCATATATGCCAAAGTAAAACCTCTCTTGATCGAAAGTCTCACAAGTGAATGAGAGTAGGTTTGTAGGAACCTTTCACAATATTGCAAGAAGACTGTGCACCTGTAACCAGTATAAAACCTAACCTTAAGACAAAATATAAATCATCTTCCAACTGAAGGTGTTGACACTAGGGAACAGATAAAACAAAGGCGGCCCAACACGGTTACCCTAATCAAAATCAGATCTAGTTCTACGAGCTGTATAAAGACGTCTCCATAAGCAGCCACCTGGGAGGAAAGTCCACCATCAACGCACAGTAAACGGTGCTAGACTCCCACACTGACCAGGGACCAGGCGTCTTGCCATTTGCGACATGCAGTTAGCCGTAAATCGCCTAAGAAGAGCTGCCCGTCGTCTGAAGACCGCAATCAATGGATGTGTGGGGCGACCTGTTGGTGGCAGGCGCCCGGTAATGAGAGACGTTTTAATGACGTAAGTGAATGATGTCCAGGGAGATGGGATATGTTTCCAGTCTCCTCTTCATGCGGTGGCAGGATGACCATCACCACAGATGGACCTTCATTAAGATCATGTGAGGCTTAAAGGTCAGTTGGACCAAGACAGGGTCCCTGGCATTTAGTCATGACCAATTAAGTATCCAGCTGTCCTCACCACTGATTGTGCCGAGCTCGACGGCCACTGACAAGAATGACAAGTTTCTCCTCCATGGCTGAATACGGCCTTAACAATGCCAATAAGGCTTAGGGACAAAGAGGGTGAGCTGCTATTTCCTGTAGCGACACATAAATAGACATGTTTACAAGTTGAGCAGTTAGGCAGAAGGCAGTTGGAATACTCTGTATTCTTGAGAGGTGTAAAGTAACTTATTATCACGTACGTTATCATTTTTTTATAAATGACATTATAAAATGACATAAACTTATCCATGAAGAAATTATGTACTGACCATTATATAATATGTTGCTGCTCCACGGGGATGATAAGCTAGTGTTTAGCCATTCTAGTGTTGAGTTGCCGAGAATTTATATGACGCAGAAGTTTCCTGTTATTATTCTGCTAGTACATGTACATGACTACAGGTGTCACTTCACAGAAAGCAGAATCTCCACTCCACGGTCAATTTCTTGATAACTGCGATAAGTGAAGAACTAGACATGTGCTAGAGTCACTGCATGATAATAAGTTATCTTAATACATGATAACTATTTAGTTTATGTACTACACCTCAGAGTCTGTGTACTGAGTATTCCATTTGCACTTCTGCTGGTCACACCACCTGTAAATACACCTACATTTACACCTGTCACACACAGGAGTTGTCAACTGACTAACTTGATCCCTAACCTTTACTGACAGTGTTAAAGATGGGTGCAGTTGGGACTCAACCACACAAGAACTAGGGAGACCATTGTACATCGGGACCACCATATAAAGGGACTACATAGACATGGAAATAATATAAATGTGGAACAATTACACATGGGGTCCACCATTAATGGGGCACAAAACACAAGGGGGACCATCACACAAGGGACCATCACACAAGGGACCATCACACAAGGGACCATCACACAAGTGGACCATCACACAAAGGGACCATCACACAAAGGGGCCACCACACAAAGGGGACCACCACAAAAGGGGAGCCACCACACAATGGGGACCATCACATAAAGGGGACCACCACACAAAGGGACCACCACACAAAGGGACCACCACACAAAGGGACCACTACACAAAGGGACCACCACATAAAGGGACCACCACACAAAGGGACCACCACACAAAGGGACCACCACACAAAGGGACCACCACACAAAGAGACCACCACACAAAGGGACCACCACACAAAGGGACCACCACACAAAGGGACCACCACACAAAGGGACCACCACATGAAGGAGACACACAGCATTAAGGAGGTATACCACACAAGGGGGCACAACAACCAATAGGACCATCATTAAGATGGACCACCACAGACGGGTCCAGTCCCAGACCACCACAGACGGGTCCAGTCCCAGACCACCACAGACGGGTCCAGTCCCAGACCACCACAGACGGGTCCAGTCCCAGACCACCACAGACGGGTCCAGTCCCAGACCACCACAGACGGGTCCAGTCCCAGACCCCCCCCCACAAGGGGGACCTGGTGGCACATGTACCAGATTTCTAACAAGATTAAAAGAAATATCGGAATAAATTCACTCATCCCGGACAGGAATACCATCGGTTAATGAGAGCGGACGCCAGGAAGGATCATAAATATTCACAGTTACTCTATGTATAATTACAGGAAATGTTACAACATCGAACAGTGAACAGAGAAAGACACTGTCACATTCACTCACCCACCAATGGTGTGACGACTAAATTGGTTGTCACCCCCCCCCCACCATAACCACAAGGTATTGGGTTCTAACTGCACACTGGTGACCTGTCCTCTTATTTCATCACAACCTGGTTGACCCTGCCCCCTGGTGCCTTGCCCTTGTGTGGGGGGGGTGAGGGGGGTACAGGAACAGGAAGCTGGAAGTATGCATCTTTCAAGTGTGAAACCATGGACTTATGTGCATACAAGTCCGTGGTGAAACTAAAGGCACATTGCCAGGGGTAGTAAAAATACCCCACATAGGGTGTGTAGTGTAAGCGTGTACCACCATGGAATCAGGTTGGTGGTCTCTATCACAGTCAGTGGACACATTTAAGTATCAGCACTACAACATTCCCGTTCAAATGTAATTATTATAAAATAGTTTTTACACACAGTTCACACAAACATACCCCACACACGAGTGTCTTCATTGCATGAAAACTACTGATTCTACCCTCTATACCTAATCTGTCACATCACAAACTAACCCTGTCACCAAAAGTCACGCCCAACAAATGTTAACAATAATTTATTTATAAACATAACGGCCGCTGGAACTACCATTAAATACTGTTCCATAACTTAAAATAAATAACATTTTGTTATAAAATAATTACACCAACTACAACATGTCAACATTCAGTAAATCCTACCAGTTAGCGTAATCACTAACAACCAACCTTGTCACCAATTCCTAAATTCTATCCATGCATAATTCACCTGATCAGTGAGCGTGTACCTGAAAGCTGTTTCCAACGACAACAATGATGATGACCAGGCATCTGTCAAACATGTGACACAAGGTCTGAAAGGTGACATCCTCAACGTACCTGACAATGTCCTGCTGACCAACACGTCAACACAGCCACACGACCTGCATAAATGGATAACCAGGCTGGGTACACACGACAGAGAGCGAGAGAGAGGCCCCGCCCCGCCTTCATAGGGCCGCATGATTAGTGCATCAGCAGCATCATTAGCAGCACGCCAGCCTCAACACGCGTGAAGCACCATCATCTTCACTAACAGACACTTCTGTCATCATCATCCGCGATGAAATCGTCTATGAATGATGACACCGAGAGCTGTCCTTGAAGCCAAACATCCGTAGCGTGTATTGTGTAGACGCCTGTAGCAGGAACTACCCAACCTTTGATCATGCTAATTTTTATGTGGCTTCTACGGCATAAAAATACACACACAAGCCTGCGGGGTTAGTGAAGAAATCGTGGCGAGTTTCTTGGTATGATGTGACAAAGGCGTGGCGTGGCGTGACTTGTCACGACATACTGTCATGGTGACGAGACAATGTGGGAAGCCTGGGGGAACTGTATGACAGTGGTACATGACTTACACAGACCACCTGGGCAACTTCCTGTCTCCGAGTCACCACTGTGTCATAAGACTATCTATGGAAAAGACGCGGTTGACACAAGGTAATATACACACAGTGCTTAGGGGTGGTGTCATTAGTTCACAGGGTTCAAGAAGCCACACTGGTTTAGCACCGATTCACTCACCCCCCTTCCCTATGGTGCAGTAATGTTTTGGTCATTAGATGGCGCCACTGTAACACTTTAGTTCACCCGCAATATGTGCTCAACCACCCTCATGTAGGACTTTGGAGAGTTACAAAATATTACGTTTATTGAGTTCTGTATCTATGGCAATTATTATCTAACATAAAGTATTTTAACTGAAACAGCATTTTTCTTAATTTCGTAACACTGCCAAGTGATTTTGTCAATATTTAATTTAACTATTTCTTAAAATTAAAGAAACATTAGGGTAATACCATGTCAAACCAAAATTGTAATCTTGTCACTTAAACATTGACTACAATTGTACATAAGCTCACAGCACATTACAGTTCATCTCAGGTTAATTTTAATATATTTTCAGAAGAAATTCAACACTTATATATCTATATATTTGTATCCTCACTCTATGTGTAAGTGTCTGGTTGTTTCTCTCTGTAATGACTATGTCTGTTCCACACACAGGTTCATGATTTGGCCAAATGATTTTTGCTTGTTGTGCCTCTAGGTTCATATTCCTGAGGATATAAATGCTATAAAACATATTGTTATTATTAACCAGGGAACATTACAATTACTTAAAAGTGAATATAGATTCTGGTGTTTTGCTTGCATGTGGCTCTCTTCCACATATTTGCATTAGTGTCCCACTGTGACCAGTGGCACCACCTGGGGGATAATAACAAAACAACGAGACTGCTTACAGTGGAGAGACAGAGGTTGATGAAAGGTCCCATCATGCCCTTGTGTCATCCCTGGCTTGTGTTCACATCCCAGCAAATGTTTGATATAACTAGTAGCCAGTGACATCACTGTGGCCATAAGGCATCATAGAAGTAGATGTTTTTTCTTCATCTAGTAAACTTCATCTCAGTAATCAATACCCAGAGATACATCCAAATTGCACTTTAATCTTAAATATAGCATGATGTGAAATAGATTATAAACAAGTGACAGATATTTAAATAAAAAATTAAGCTAGCTGTAAACGTCTCGCCAGTATCTGGTGAAAAATGTTGTGCAAACTATTCCATTGATTACCGCAGCAAACAGTCCCATTGGGTATTGAAACAAAGTATCCCACTGGCTGGTGCTGGAAAGGATTTCTTTAGGGGCTACAACAATGAATGTCATAACATTTGGTCGTTGCTGCAACAACTGGTGAATACAAACAGAGTTAGCACTTAACTCAACTTGTCTGTCACACGATGACAATGAACCATGAAACGTGCATCACTTCTGCCCACTGGCATGGGGTTGTGACCCAAATACGTCCTCATTATCTGCAATTGTCTCTGGATAGACTAGTTTTTTCTGTTTTAGTTGATTTAGTAGATTAAGCACTTGAACGAAAAGAAATTGTCATGCAAACAAACCAGCCGTGAGTTACAACCGTGTTGAACTTTGAACTTTAAGGAAACTGCATTTGGATACAATGTATTTCTTTTACCCAATTCCTATAACTGATGTTGAACTAAATCTCCGAGTTCGGTTTAAATTAATTTCATTGTTTGTTAATTTCACCAAAATGAAATAACAATAATATGCACAAACCATGTTTTTACATGGAATTAGCGCAAAACATGAGATTCTGAGGGAGACATTTTAAACAACACGAAAAAAATCAATCAAGGAAGTAGCCTTAAATAAGAACATGTGCTGGCATCCTGTTTCACTGAGTGACCTTGCAACAATGTTTGTTTGTTTGTCAACATCTAAGTACAAATGTGACTGTGTGTCAATGTGACATTGTGAAGGCCATTAGTTTATTCATTCACTGCCGCGTGATGAAACCGATCTTCCTGTGTTGTAATGCCGCCCAGATCTGTATTCCATTACGCATGCACATTTAATGGTAATACGGTAATGGGACATTCTCTCTTGTGAGAACCGTAAACTGCCAATGGCTATTGCTACGAGGCCGATAATAACAGATATATGCACTTGGTTTATTTACACTCGCAAAACCGGTGCAAATTTGACTTTTAACATTGTCGCCAAAAATGTTACAGTAACGAGATGTACATATAAGTAGCCTTGCGGTAATTCTAGATGTATTATTAATAGATGCACTACGAGTATTGGCTTACAGAAGTTGATCTTTATGTCAGCACGCAACCTCTTTTTGCCAATAAGTGGCACTGGCCAGAAACTGGGCCACTGCTACTGCAGTTCTCAAAGAATTTATTTAATTTGATTTTTATGCCAAGCACAGTTTTTCAAACAGAAACGAGAAACATGCAGCTGCTTACAGAAAATGTCTAACTCATTTAAAGTTTTGTTTTGCAAGCCGGGTACTAGACTTGCTCAGAATAAAATAAATGTATACGACAGAATTATTTCCAACCCATATCAACAAACAGGCGTCTATATAATTATATTAACTAGCTAAATTCCCCAGCATTCACCGGCACTAACACATTTGAAAATTGCAATACATTGTTGCAGTGTGTCCCAGTCTCCCAGAAATACATGCAGATCATATGCTCATATAATGTAACAAAATACTAATTTGTTGCAGGCAGAGATGGTGCGATTAAGACTTTCAAATACTTATAATTTAAAAAGTATGCAGAATTGTTCTGACATTCAATGATACAGTTGTAGATGGCATAAATATCTTTATAATGACATAGAAAAACATGAAATCCCATGGATGAAAATCGACATATATCATTTTGAAATTTGAACCCCCATGCCCTCCACCCCTCCCTTGGGGAATTTTAAAACGTCTAAATCTACAAACCACCCTTGTGGGCCCACCTAGTCAGATGCCAAGTTTCAGTTCGAAACATCCAAAACTGACGGAGATTTAGAGTTACAAACACTAATATTAAAATATATTTAAAAATATATATATAATATTACTATAGATATGTTAACTTGACAGAATTGTAAATGTAACTCCCCCAGTCGCCTGGGTCCACCAGCCTATTTCTATTTTCACATCCTTGTTTCAGAAGTGGCCTCTGTTCTAACAAATTGGCAATGCGTTAGAAACAAAAGTGGTTATTAAGAGTTGTTTATTTTGTCCGTGATCACTGAGTGGACGGCCATTCCCATGTGGTGCATTATGTACGATTTATGACGACATTATCACCTGCTGCATGCATACCTGGCTACTGCAGAAATTACTAGAAAAAGCTCAATTCAAAATACTATAACATTATTTGGTGGGAACTGCTTCCTTTGTTTGGTAGTTCCATGGGTAGGTGGGTAGCATATTTATTAAATTTACATTTATTAGGCAGCTATATTAAATCCTACACAATCTTAATAGAAAAGTTATTGATTTTCTATAGTTTCCCAAATTATAATAATGACAACTGACCCCATTCCGCCTGTTGTTAATGTCGGGTGATGATAACTGCTTTCAACTAATGTCTACAGCACAAGCAGGGAGCAGCATTGGCTACACCGTCAATAATTGTGTTATGAAAATTAATAATGGCTTAACTGTTTTTTATCAGAACACATTTGAATGGCAGTAAATGTTGTATTTCTTGAGACACGGAACATGCTAAAATAAATGTACTATTCAACATCCGAATGACTCGACAGATTTTATGATTGAACAGAGATCATATGAAATGCAATATGTTACACATTAAAGATGGCAGCTCATGGAAGCTGTAGTTGAATAGTCTTTCATCCAAAGCCAATATAATGTTCTCTTGTTACAACAAATAATTCAGATGTCACACAAAGTTCTATACAAACACCTTTATTTTGTTTTTAGACGCCCAAAGGTGGATATGACAAATAAACATCGTAGACTTTGTAGCATGAAAACAGAAACATTGTTATCATGACACAGAATCACATTGTGTCTGCCCTGCCTGGTCTTAGCAGTAACTGAACATCCACACTGTTCCACCAAAATAGTCAACTTCCTATCTCTTGACGGAATGCTGTAGGCAACAGCTGAACTGAATGCATCCATGTCTGTAGACTGTAGCAGGCCTGTGTTGAATTCCAGGAATGCAACAAGACCCAAGGTCTAACATGAGGCCCTAATAAAGACAACAAAATGATTGCCATCGTGTGTGATCGGGCTGACATCATCACACCTGGTCAAACATGTTGCTGCCTCCCCAGCCTAGCCCAGAGGTCACGCTTCAGCGACTCCAAATCTAATGGACCAGTATATTAGATATTCAACTGTCATCTTCACCATCAGGTTCACGTCTCCTGCCATCTGCCCCCTGTTACACTGTCAACATCACTCCAGACCACCCCCCACATGTCTGCTTTTTGTACAAGTATCACTCTCCCCGAATCTCTGGTTTAATGAGAAACAGGACAGGGTCAGCCATATGACGCCAACCAACAAGTGTTGAAATCACCATACAGTTCTGTGTGTTTATTACACTGATAGTATTTAAAAACAAATGATTTACACGATCAATTGATTTTTACTGACACTGTGTGGGGGGAGGGAGGGGGCGCATTAAATCATGCCGCAATTATGCATAAGTAGATACTGTGGTAATACCACATTGTGGATCCTGTAATTAAAGGTGTGCTTTCACTTGCGTGTTTAACCAGGAATACCAATATTCTGATTGATATCCGTAGGGTGACATGTATTATCATAGCACACTTCTACTAGAGGTTTTATTCATTATGGATATACTAATCAGCGGTAATGAAATGTTGGTGAACAATGATGTCATAGATGTCACCCTGTGTGGTACCTTGCTAGACACAATGTCAATTTACACAGTACCAGCACCAGTTATGATTACCAAGAAAACCTCGACACATACCAACATCGTCATATAAGTGAAACAAGGAGGAGATGACTTGGCCGTGTTTGATGCATGGACAGTAAAGTGTACAAAATGCACACCACCTGAACATGGGGAAAGAGACAGACCACTGGGGCCCTGGGGAAGAAACGGACAATGAAGTGAAGCTCACTCGGGGAAGACCGGGCTTCAACTGATCATTCTGGCTGGAGGAAATTTTATTAACATCTCAATTTCTAATCATCTCAATTTCTTGCTGTCCTCTTTTCCCTTGAAATCTGAGGTGTGATTGACAATGATACTGCTCCTTGTTTTTCTCCTTAATTCCATCCTTGGAGGCATTTCACTGTTGTCTTCTTTTCGTCTCCTTCACAGTTCCTACACTCCACACACACTGCTCTGTGTCCAGGATATTAAACATGGCCTCATCAACGCAGACTCTGCAGGGCAAATCCACGTTATAACTCATCCTAGCGTGTGTATTTTTTGAACATTCTGTTTTTTTCCAGGCAGCTGTCTTCAGCAACACAGGGGCAATTACTCCTGATGACAGAAAGCAATTATCTAACACTGTAGTTTATTTGCGGTTATAGCTGGCGTAAATTCTGGAAAAGCTGACTTATCTGCACGTACACATTTTATGTTAGAATGTAGACAAATATATTGGCGGATTAACAAAAGGTGTCCAAACGTAAGCTAGTGCAAAAATGTTTACTTTTATATCATTCAACAGTTATGTTATAAACAAACCACACAATAGCACATATTTTGTCACACACAAAATTATCATAAAATAGCATATATACCTGTACTATAGATTTTACATTTTCGACAGATAAAACATTTATGTTATGCACGTGAACTTCCTTTACGAAGACACAATGGCACCCTCAGATGTCAGTATTCACGAACACAGCCGCACTATTAATTTGCCATTAATTAGCATGCGTGGCTTTTTTATCTCGCTTGCATCTATAAATTAGGGAAATCTTCTCGTCAGGCCCAAATTGTGATTCACGGTTTGGCATAAGTCGTAAAGGAGAAAACGGGATTGACGTCAGAGTCTCTGCACGTCACCAACTGTATTCCCTGTGGGTGGGCAGCCTTCTATGGTGACACGGCGAAAACATCCGCATGATCACTGTTTATATTGGCACACCCATTCGTTAGCAAAGCAGGGGGGATTCCCAGAATCAATCATGTTGAAAATATCAATATTACCCTAGGAACCTTACAAAGTTAATACATGTAGTGTGAATGGTAGTGGCAATAGTTATTTCATTGTTTATACAACTATTGCTGTGTTTGAGTATTTTTGTTAATTTACTGGCTACAGCCTTAATTGGCGCCATTGTTAACCGGGAATCGTGTATTACCCGGTATATCATTCATTGTCATATTTGCTGATTATATTAATTTGTATGATGTATGTGATTCCGAAAATAAACTATCTATCTATCTAGTAGGACCAGTTGTGGTTAATTATGTGTAGGAAGTATATATTAAATATCAACAATAATTACATTCCTGTACACCTGTGATTTTACTCTTATTTGTCTTCTAGTGATGTTGCATGTACCATATATTGTCAGATTACTTTCCTGATGGCTGGGGGAGGCTGTTGTGTGCTGAATTTAGGCATTAAACTCATCTATGCATTCGGACTTGCATAGGTTTACATAGATATATAAGTTATTAGTACATCTTAACATTGACACAAGCACACCCCATATTACATGCCGAGACCTCAAATTTATAAATACCAAATGTGATGAATTTGTACATTTTACAGACAAATCTCAGCCTCTGCATTAAAGCTTTTGCCAAACCTAGCCAGGATCTAATCTTCTAGTCTGCACGACCGAGTAAAAGTGTTAACGAAATAAACAGAAAATCACATTAGACAAAACGGTCTGGCAAACAGCTTCCGCATAATGATAATCACCTGACAGCTGGAAGCCATCCCCTGATCGCAATAATGAATGAGTGGTTTGTTTATGAACGGGCAGCACATTTTTATCTTCCAAATTCCAACTCACATGGGCTTGGAATCTATGTTCCCTGTGCTCAGTGTCAACAACAGTCGGACTGAAGCCTGCTGACAGTGAAGGCAGATTAGGCCTGGCTTTCTTCTAACACACGCCCCTTATGTGCGTGAATGAATTTTGCATTTTTTCGATGCCGTCAAAGGGATAACAGCAGTTACCATGGATACCGGGAATATAGAACGGATCAGCGCAAATCCCGGAAGCTGATTTCGATGTATTTGCACTATAGTGTTGAGTAGCCAGTTTCCTGGTATACCTCGGTGTGTCAGTTGGTGACAGTCCAGGTTATGTCTAAGACTGCGTCATCGTCATTGCTGGAATGACAGCATGAAACCAAATCCGTCACTGCCTGCAGTGACATGGTAACTGGGGAAGACAGCAATCTAGAGTCTGCATTAGAAGCACCTGCTCCCGGCAAACACAATCAAAAGACGTCATCAGAAGAGTCCTTGTCGAAGACGAGACACAGACTCGTGGTCAGATGCGCGACTGTCAACCGGCCAGACAAAACTGTCATCTGGTCAGATGACCCTGTCACACACAAAGACTCGCCGATCCATAACCAGACATGCTTTTATTTATATACATCTCGGTGGACCTTCGACAAAAATTCATTCGTGAGCGCTGCAAATCCAATCTTAGCAGATTCGACTGCGTGTGGAGAAAATCTCATTTGAAAGCCACATATTAGATGGACATGACAGGGCTACTTGTGCCAAGCGTTTGGTCGTGTCCGCAGACATGAACCATGACCAGCCGCAGAGATTACCAAGGCTTTGGCCTGACAGCATCTGGCTGCCAGAGTAACAATCTGTCTCTGCAAAAAACCCTCCTGGAAAGCGATCCATCATGCTAATGATGTGCCTCCATCAATGGACAGACTCTCATCACAGTCATCTCTCACAGGCAGAACACCACAGAAAGGAATCTTTCACGAATTTGCAAGCGTCGACAGACGAATGTAAAAGGACAAAATGTGAAACTGATTCGACTCTAGATGTACCGGTATTTTACATGTAAATACACAAAAAGGATATCCAGCGATATTGATCCAGACTGATGCCAGGTGTGATAATTTAATGCGGTTATCAGGATACAGATGCTACCGATCATTCATGACATATGTTTATGACAACAAATACAGCAGCGCACCAATAAACAAGGAACTACTTTTAGAAACTAGATATAATGGACGGCAAAGTGATTTATTACCAGTGTGTAAAATTGATGCGAGTAAATATAAAATTGACATACAAAAGGTTGTACATATATAAAACTGCAGTGGATATAAATGTCATGTGTTTCAGCGCAATATGTCTTACATGCTTGTGGCAATACGCTGACAAGATGTGACATCATTAGCATCAAACGAGCTGGAGCACAGACACATCCACACAAGGCTCCACTGACAGAGAGTAGCCACCCAGTGGCATCCGCTCCGCTGGTGACGTCAATCCAACATCAATGTGACATTCACTATCATTGCATTGAAGCAAGAAGTTTATGAACAGCCTGGGCGGTCAGCAGGAAGTCATGTCGTGGTCAATGAGTGCAACTGACCACACACTGGTCATCTCATCGAGATCACGGTTCCGCCACGCCCCAGGATCGTAACCGCAACAGAAATACATTTTTGTCTTGAACTCAAAAGCGTTTATTTTAGTGCATTAATGGTTTGCATGGTGGCCATAATCAGCTTTTACTGGCCAGTTTAATTTTCTGAATGACAATTGTCACATGAGCAATTTATTTTATTAATATTGATCCTTTTGATTTGATTCTCTTTCAAATGTACCAATGATAATTATTACTGTAGGACCCTAGACCAGACCGGGGACAATTCAAAAAGAAGGACCCTAGACCAGACCGGGGACAATTCAAAAAGAAGGACCCTAGACCAGACCGGGGACAATTCAAAAAGAAGGACCCTAGACCAGACCGGGGACAATTCAAAAAGAATTGGAATTTAGCAATTCAATTCCAATTCAATTCCAGAATTGGAGTGGGAATTGGAATTCACAGATTTGGTAAAACAATTATTGAATTGGAATTGAAAGATGGATTATAGAATTATAGAACGGTAATTATTAAATTATAGATGGAATTGAAGAAACAAAATTGATAAAAATGGAATTGGAATTGAATTGCAAAGAATTGGAGCGGGAATTGGAATTGACTGAAACTGACCTGCTCCCCATCTTGGAGGCTGACAGAACAGTTTCTGGCTAAGACTCTGGTTAGTCCACAGATGTGCAGTAAATGTCAAGTCAGTTGCCGGAAACAGATGTCAACAAATGTTACTTCAGTAGATTCCTTGTCACGGCCCGACAAAGTGCGTCCAGTATTCAGGTCTTTAGCTAGACATATGTATTTGCCAGTTTTGAATAAATCAACTGTGCCTATAGGCATGTGAACAGCTTGCATGGAAGCCTTCCTCATCAATCACAGCCATTGTTTGCCTGTTTACTTTTTTTTAAAGACAAACCAGTAATATTTGAACCATTTACTTACGTAATCAATACTAGTTGTCAGTACCAGTTGTGCCAATGATCATCATTAATGTAAGCTGACAGATTTGGAATCATTAGGTAATCCAATGACTACTGACCGCTCAAAATTCCACCCAACTGACCGCTTGTAATTACCAATCCTGGCCAGCCAAAGTACTGTAGACATTTCCCTGTCTTGAAGACCACACAGAAGCCTCTACTCTCTAGCGAGGCCCTCTCTACTCTCTAGCGAGGCCCTCTCTACTCTCTAGCTAGGTCCTCTCTACTCTCTAGCTAGGCCTCTACTCTCTAGCTAGGCCCTCTCTACTCTCTAGCTAGGTCCTCTCTACTCTCTAGCTAGGCCTCTCTACTCTCTAGCTAGGTCCTCTCTACTCTCTAGCAAGGCCCTCTCTACTCTCTAGCAAGGCCCTCTCTACTCTCTAGCTAGGTCCTCTCTACTCTCTAGCTAGGTCCTCTCTACTCTCTAGCTAGGTCCTCTCTACTCTCTAGCTAGGCCCTCTCTACTCTCTACTCTAGCTAGGCCCTCTCTACTCTCTAGCTAGGCCCTCTCTAATCTCTAGGCCCTGTCTACTCTCTAGCTAGGCCCTCTCTACTCTCTAGCTAGGCCCTCTCTACTCTCTAGGCCCTGTCTACTCTCTAGCTAGGCCCATGCTTGGCCCACAGATGTGCAGTAAATGTGAAGACAGCTGTAGGAAACAGATATCAACAAATGTTACATCGGTAGAGTCTACATCACGGCCCCACAAACTATCAGCACTACCAATGCTCAGATTGGTGTAAATAACAGATGTTGTACGTGGTCTTTGTAACATTTACATGTCCAGTTGAACCTCACTCACTATTAAAGTCCTCCAGCAGTGGGCCACAGTAAAGGTAAACCTGAACGGTGATGTGATCGAACTGAAACAAATTTTCTTGTTCAACATTTACTTTTTTTAACATGAGACTGCCCAAGGAACCAGGATAACCATAATTGTATAGGGGTATTCTATAAATGACAAAACACTGACCAACAACAACATGTAGGTCATTATGAAGAGCCTCTAACCAGAGTAAAGAAGAGGAACTTGGGACGATGTGGCCATGTGACACAATCAAGCGTGCTCACAAAAACAATACGTCAAGGAACAATGCTGGGGAGACGACAGGGAAGACAGTGCTTCTAGGAGCTGCGTACACTGAAGAATACACTAGGAAGACTCTCACCGAAATACAGGCAACATCACACAACCACAAAGACTGGAGTCTGCTCCATGCTGTGCCCCAATGGCCCAGACATTATCTAGTCTATGAAACAATGTCGTTGTTTGGTTGGTTAAATTGGTTCACTGTCTGTCAGTCAGTGGGCCCATATGTGGCAACATCACCATTAGTTTTGTGATGGGCTGACACTTTCATGTGAGATCACTAAGCAGAAACAGTGATACATGTGTATTTCAATAACAAAAACAAGTGGAATATTCCTATTTTGCTGTGCACTAAATATAATTGTAGTAATGGCCAATATGGCAATATCTCAATTAGCATATTTGTTACATTTTATTGCCACAAATGAATTTAGTTATTTCAAATAGTGTGTATTTTGATCATGGGTATAACAAAAATGTTTTCAATCAACATAAACTTTGTACAACATAAAGATAATGATACTTTAAAGCAGCTTTCTCAGCACTAATACAATCATACTTTAATTAAAGCTGTTTTCTCAGCTAATTCACATCATCACAAATGATGATTTTTTATTTGTAGAGAGAGCGCAATGGCTCAGTGGTAGAGCTTCGGACTCTCGACTACGAGAACCCGAGTTCAAATCATGTGATGCGGTGTTAAAAACATTTGGCAAGTTTTTTCACTCTACATTGCTCAAGTTCACTCAGCTGTATAAATGAGTACCTGGCTATAGACATTGGTGGATATGTGTATGAGCAGCCTTTGCGCATTAATGGTAGCATATGGCGGGATGCTTCCCAGAGAAGCTGAGATGATGTCTGGGTGAACAGGTCTGTCAGGGAAGTAAAGTGCTTTGAACGGTCCTGAGTACTGGATACACTGCACTTCACTATATAAGAACTTGCCTTTTTATGTCCAAAGATGACTGTTGCTAAATTCAATATATATATATATATATATATATATATATATATATATATATATATATATATATATATATATATAAATTAACATTTGTTTTGCTAAATTCTACATAAAAATTATAACACATAATCCCCCTTGCGGCCTGCCCCAAGCCCCTAATCAAACTTCCATCTATTATAACAAACTACACTGATTGTACTGTCTTGTCTTACCAGTTACAGTCAGTAACTTGATTCATTCGTACATAATGGCGTTGGCTATCACAGAAAGGCCTTGCTGCCAACCAGACTCAAGTTAGCAGCCTAATTGGCTAATTCATGCATTATGACTGGAGCCCGCATAATAAGGCATTGCTACAAAGCAAAGGTATCCCAGGGATGGTGACAGAACCACTGTCTCCAGGTCCAATTAGACAGACAGGAGACAGAACAGGCAGGTGTGGACACCTGAAAGGACTGTCATGTGACACTGGCCCGCTGACCAGAGGTCACCCTGCAGGCAGGTGGACCAAAGGGACAGCAGACTGTAACCATATACTGGTACAGTATAGTATGTTCAACAACATAACAACATCTGCTCCTGTTACACGCAACTACGTCTTACTATAATAATCAGTACCTTTGTTACTACATTAGATTAATCAGACCTTTTGATATCACCACCATCCATAATTAACATGTTAATTTTGGACCATTGTAAGCGTATCTCCTCCCCGCTGCTTTGGTCCACTTTCACTCTTTATATTAATTCACTTTCCTTGACATTCGACCTTTAACCTGTCAAATGGCCATTTATTTCAAAAGACATACAGTTTGTCAGTTATGCAAATGAAACCATATCACTAATTATACTATCACCGTCTATCAGCTATCATATATATTCCCATGGGTGCATGATCTACAGGAATACATTTTTCTGCTCCAATAAACACACTGATCATTTAAATATACAGATGGCTTGACTGACAGATGGCTTGATTAAAACTAGGCTGGAAGTAATACTTGCATGGCTACATCTGATCAATTTGCAATTTACAACATAGCAGGAAACTGAAGTAATCCAGACATTAACAACACCGTATCAAACCATGTTAGCAGAGGATGTGTACAGTTGTGCTATATTATCATGTTAATTATGCTAATACAAATCCAACCTGCCAGTTCAATTTTATTTTAAAATACTGAACGCTGAATTGCAATTTATGACAAACAAGTCAGCAATGACTGCCAATGAATGAGTCACCAAGCTATTTATAAATGAGTGTACAACTAAAAATTAGTCACCAACCTATTTATAAATGAATGTACAGCTAAAAATTAGTCACCAACCTATTTAAAAAAATGAGTGTTCCTAGCAAATATATATATATATATATATATATATATATATATATATATATATATATATATATATATATATTTATATATAGTTACAAGTTATACAACCCATGTAAGATAAATAAAAACAATAAAGATTAAATAGATTCGGTAGTACTGTACACTGTAGCATCAAAAGAGACCAAAGGTGAAAAGGTTTACATGTGTACTCATTATTTAATTTATAAATGTTTAATTATTCACAGCTACGATAGCAACGCATTTTAGTGTCTGGTTTAACCATGATTTTAGATCAATAAAACTTGGCTTTGTATCAATAAATTTAAGTTTCCAGTGTTTATAACAACACCGCATTCATACTGAAAGTGAGGACAGGTAAGTATCAGATCTGCTGATTGTCAAATGACATTGCATTACTTTGTTGATAGTCTGTGTCAATTGAATATATTATTTGTGTCATATTTAGAATTATCTGAACAATGTACCATGTAATTGGAAGTAAGCAACATTTCCCACGAATGTCAGTTAATTAATATTATCACAGCAAGATATACCCTACCCCTAATCTTAACGTAATGTTTATAGCTTTAACTCGTCATAATGATAACAACTAAGCCTTGTAATATATAGGTATTTTAAATTCTGAATTTTAATAGTTTTCTTCAAATTTTTTTTAATGGATGTGCCTAGAAGATTTTGATACGTTGCTTAATAATTTTTTACAATTCCCATATAGTGTATAAGCACTTAGGTATCACTTCATGTTTTAATTTTTAATACCTCTCATCCCTAAAAAAATGTTAAAATATCAATCCTAACAATAAAACTGGTGCTGCCATGATACATAATAATTAATTATTTTCGTCTGTGCTGAAATAAGTCTGTAACATGCCCTAAAAGGTGTTTAAAATTAGTTCCAATGTCTATGGTACACGTTTTTATTTAGTTTACTTATGTATGTGAGAGGAGTCATTACCTGCTATTTCTCACCTTATCCAGGACACCATCTTAAGGACTAAACCGACTAACCATACATATCTACAAGCTAGCCCTCTTGGACTTGGTTGGTAAATCTAGGATTGTGTGACTTATGTTTAGGTCTAAGCCTAAGGTCTAAGGGGTGCAAACATAACACCATTATGTTCCCTTTCTAAAATCTAACAGCAGGTTATTATAAAACTCTAATGAGGCCCTGGTATTTCACTCAATATAAGCACATACTGACACAGCCCCCCCCCCCCTCTAACACCAGCCCAAGATGCTGACATTCTGCTACTCGTCATTATGATCTCATCTACTGTGTACTCATTGCGGTTTTTGGGTTTGTCAATAGTACTACTTCAGTACAAAGGACATTTCATGGACACAAACCTACCCTCAAACAATGAAATATAATTACTAATACTGTCAACACAGCTGTTCAGTCCAGCTGACATGCCTATTTATATCGGATATTATCATCGGCGACGGAGACTCGGAGTGGCCGGAAACACATGCACACACAGACGCTACGAGCTACTGGCGACACCTATTCACCTACTACACCGCGGTGACAGTCTAATGTTGCCCACACAATAAGCGAACAATTGCCTGACTCAGGTCTGTTTACGCGAGTACCTCTGGGAAGGCCAGCCGTCCACAACGCTTCCGCGACGGGCAAAGCACGCCAGGAATACCGACACCGCCAACCGCAGCCTTCCCGCCGCTGCGCCTGTGGGCCGAACGACTCACGCTTGGAGACACCACCAGTTACCGTAACTTAGACGAACAACCACCTCCACGCACCTGTCAGCATCGTTCAGTATAACTTGCCCATTCAACGTGTCGCAGGTAACAATGCCAATGGAGTTCGATCAACGCAGGTTTGAGCGCTACTCACTCGGTGTTCCAAACAAAAGCCGGACACAACACTCACCGAAACTTGTCGAATGTCGTCTGGTGCATGACGGGATGTACTTTACACATCGCCGCGGGGGCGAGCGCATTAGCGGTCACGTGGTGTAAACACTGGCTGGTGGGCGGGGTCTTTGCAGTCACCGCAAATTACGAAAGTGCTTAGGCTGAGCAGGTAAGCATACCTACGGATAAAGCGAGCGCCTGCCTACCTGTCATTTGCTGAGCATTGCTAACGAAACTTCGCATTCGCTGTGAGCCTGGTACAACAAAACTCACTAATTCAGCCAGTATTTATCGTTTAGGCAGGACTCGATCGCAATTTTGCTGAAATGTCGAATGACACAAAATTTATATTGATGATTATATAATTAATCCAGTAGTGTGTCTAGGATACCATACGGCTGATGACAAGCTATCGCCATTAGTTTTCTTTTAATACTATACAGAATGGATCAAAAGGTCAAAAACATTGCAAACGCAATGCCCCAATAAGCCATTTAATTAATTAATCTAATAAACCATGGAGATTGTTTTGGATGCTTATTGTAATTAATAAGCAGCTTCGTTTGACAAATTACCAATCAAAGTATAATTGCTATGCTTAGGTAATAGGCCTATACGTTGAACTGTGTCCCAAATGTATCAGTTAATACAATAATGGTCGCGACAAAGATAGTATAATATGGCCTCAGTAATTGCATTACGTACACAAGTGCCTGCTTAATATGACATAATGTAGCCGTGCAACAGAGTACACCATAAACTACTGTAGGTGGTTTGATCTAGTCAAATTTCACAGGCTTGAAAACACGGTAGACTGATTTAAGTCGTCGACCCCACTAACGCTGTAATCGATCCTAATAAAAATTCCTCACGGCCGCACAATCGATTATATTGATTTACTTCTACTGTGGACTTCCGTTCACAAGCGAGCTTTGATAATTAAGTTTGCGCTGTAGCTGAAGACTATTGCTCTGTTTTTAGTACGCGGGTTTTGTAGTCGGCCTAAACGTTGGATTTCTAGGCAGGGCGGGGGGATGAGACGAACGAACAAGCAAAGCCCGCAGGCAAAGCAATCGACTGGCTTACAGACAAAAGCCTGAAAAGGCTGCATTAAATTTTCTTCAGAAATTTAGTATACTTGCACATAAAATTGGCACAGACTTTTCCGAGCATCAATTTTTAAAGATTAAACATAACACAGGGCATCCTTCAAATGCCCGGTGTTCTGACGAAAGACATATGTTATATTCGACCCGCGGGCGACTTCGTCCAACATTGCACTTGTTGACTCGCGTGGGCACGAAGCAGACGACATTGGACGTTTGCTGTTACAAATACAAGCATGAATTTAAGAAGAAACATGATCAATTTCCTTGGAACAGTAACAAAATAATATATACTAATAACCACAGGCGCGGGAACGGAGTGGGGGGGCAGAGCTCTGCCGTATGGTATTTCGGTGGGGGAGACATGGCTACTAAATTTCATATCAAATAATTATAAAAGTGGGATGGGTCGTAGCTGTTCTAAAGAAAGATATCGTATTTCTTCGGAAATTCAATTCATTAGAACATATGTTCTAACATATATCATCACAGAATAGTTACATCCATTTTAGTGACAGTCCTCAAAATGGTGTTTTGCCATGCGGAGCAAAACGCCTAACACTGGTCGTTATGCATTAATTATCTTCGTTTATCAATTCATTTATTTCTTATTAAAATCATGGTGTTTTTGATATATTTAAATGAATTAAAAACAAGGTATTCACTAAAAATCCGTATACACAGTTTAATATTGTACAAGGGTCTACATATAGAATAAATACATTTATGGTGTAAATTTAAGTTTAAACCCGTCTGTGTAGCGATTTACGCGGAAAATAGTCGCTTTTAGGTTATTGTGCCATGTCTCGATGTAATAAACACTACTCATCACATAACAACAAACAAGTGTCTTACTTACTTACATACGGATCTAATGTTGTAGAAACAATTAAGCCGAACAAGCCGGAAGTGTCGCGGAGCATCGCCTTCGCCGCCTTTAGTCCCGTTTCAGACTAATTATATAGAATGCGGCCCATGGGAGACGTTCGACACCAGTAAATATTCATAGTAAAAATATATCGTTTTCAGCTTAAGAAAGAACCGTTGTATAATCCATGATATCACTACATTAGTGCAATCTTGTTTTCGAGGGGTTAGCATTTTGACCCAAAAGTTGCCATTTACACCTTATACTACTCTATACCTAAATATATCAAAGTTATTATCAATATAATAATGGTACATGGTTGGAATACTGCCAGGCAGGCAGGCAGGCAGGCAGGCAGGCAGGCAGGCAGGCAGGCAGGCAGGCAGGCAGGCAGGCAGGCAGGCAGGCAGGCAGGCAGGCAGGCAGGCAGGCAGGCAGGCAGGCAGGCAGGCAGGCAGGCAGGCAGGCAGGCAGGCAGGCAGGCAGGCGAGGCAGGCAGGCAGGCAGGCAGGCAGGCAGGCAGGCAGGCAGGCAGGCAGGCAGGCAGGCAGGCAGGCAGGCAGGCAGGCATATATATTTTATTGGATGCTCTGTCAAACTGATATCGACATGTCAATTTTTTATGTTATCTTACTTAGTGTAGTGTAGGCGAATATAACGATTACCCAAAGAACTCCGGATCTTCCTAAAGCTAAGCGTGACGTATATAGAGAGCTTGTCTCCTTAATATATGACACCAAAGTGTGTGATTATGAATGGCTAAATTGACAAAACACGTTTTTTTTTAGACACTTCCTATGTTCGTACGATGAGTTTATGTTCAGTCGTGACAAACACTACAAAGGGTATCTCGTGGAGCGTACCGGAGTTCGTTGGACACGGTTAGTGCACGCGTCTGCTAGAGTCGTTGATGTGACGCTTAAAATCCCCGGATGATTGAATTCCTGCGTCTCTGAAGTCATAGCAATAATGGCGGTGACTAACGACCCGACACCAAGGCAGTGTTGCGTGGATAAATAGGGACAACCCGTAGAATGTCTAACCACGTTGCAATTGTATTGTTGTATCAGTGCTATGAATCCCAAGACACAATACGATGTGAATTAACGAAAAATACTTTTTTTCGCAAAATAAATTCTAATTACAGGCCCAACATTGAGGTGTAGGCCTATAGAGGTGTATGTATGTAATAGCTATGTCTAGATCTAGAAAATGGGTATTCGGTGACATTTTAAATATTCAATTTAATTCAATACAGGGTACATACAACAAGTGCATGTGACTCTGAGGTCCATGTGTTGACACCAGGCAGACAATATGTACAATATGCATTCTGATCGACCTAATGATGTGTATATGAGAAAAAATTATGCAGTTGTTTTAGTCAAGTGTTCACATATAAAAGCTTGTTCCAGTGTTTACGAATCCTTGAAGTGAATCTTAAGTTAGAATGTCATTTAAAACATAGTTAACAAAGCTATCAAGTCTACACATAAATCTGTACACCATATTCCTAATAACTGACTGGCAGCATTGTACATCAAACGCTATTTTTGCGATGTTACATTATTCTACAAATTCACTGGGCACTATGACGTACAGAAGAACCAGAATCAATCAATCAAACGACAACACAAGCGATGACGGTAAGTATCTCAACTCCACCAGCAGTGAATGTTGGCCGATCTGAACTTACGAATGCTACCACCTTCATATATTTGGGTAACATCATCAACCAGAACTGAGATGTGAGCCTGGATATTTAGAGCGGACTTAACTAACCAGAAGAGTACCCATAAGCATGAAAGCGATGTAGAAATCAACTTTTTCAACACCAATATAGAGAACAAATATATCCGAGCTGTGTATTGTGCATCCTTCTTTATAGGTCAGAGTAGTGGCACATAGCAAAACATGTCCACAATGTCGTCATTCCATACAACGAATCTCAAGAGAGTCCTAAAGAAGTTCTAGCCTACAAGCAGTCCCTCTTATCTCCAACAAGCAGCTGTTTGGCGAGACTAACCAGGAAGCCAGGTATACCGTTATTACAAGAGACACCGGATGCGGATAGGCTACGTGCTACGGAAAGAAAACAATTCGACTATAAAAACTACAGTGTGCAATACGTTGCACAACTTTTTCAAATGTCAGAGAATGCACAGCATGCACATGATCTGCTTGAGAAAAAAACGTGTTATCAACTGGGCGATTGTCATATTATTGAAAAACCAATTCCGCGTCAAAACTATCTCATTTTGGAAGTGACACGTCGTGAAGTGAAATATCGATTGTAGATACAATAACCTTACGACAGTCATGCAACACTCTGATTTAGATATTACCGCAATGTTTCGTGCACGTCGATCACTATTCCTGGACTTAAGCTCTTAAAGTTAAAGTTGGCGTTGGTTTGTTGTAGAAGATGGGCGATTGTAACATGCGTGATTTGTTTCCGTTCCTGTAAATGAGAAGGGTGACCTTCTCGTCGACGGTAGAGCATTATATAAATCTGCAAGAGGTCTCACCGCCGGGTTGCTCTGAGGCACCAAGTTGTAGTTATACAGGCCGTGTTGTACACTAGAACAATCTGCTATGCATGAGTTGAAGGACACCAACAGGGCAGGCAGACTTGCACAAGAGAAGAACAGCGAGAACGTGCGTGATTAGACCCTAGACTCCCCGTGTCGGTTTGGTAGCTTCGCCAAGAGAAGAACAGCGAGAACGTGCGTGATTAGACCCTAGACTCCCCGTGTCGGTTTGGTAGCTTCGCCAAGAGAAGAACAGCGAGAACGTGCGTGATTAGACCTAGACTCCCCGTGTCGGTTTGGTAGCTTCGCCAAGAGAAGAACAGCGAGAACGTGCGTGATTAGACCCTAGACTCCCCGTGTCGGTTTGGTAGCTTCGCCAAGAGAAGAACAGCGAGAACGTGCGTGATTAGACCCTAGACTCCCCGTGTCGGTTTGGTAGCTTCGCCAAGAGAAGAACAGCGAGAACGTGCGTGATTAGACCTAGACTCCCCGTGTCGGTTTGGTAGCTTCGCCAAGAGAAGAACAGCGAGAACGTGCGTGATTAGACCCTAGACTCCCCGTGTCGGTTTGGTAGCTTCGCCAAGAGAAGAACAGCGAGAACGTGCGTGATTAGACCCTAGACTCCCCGTGTCGGTTTGGTAGCTTCGCCAAGACGGTGATTCTGGAGACTGCCTTCGCCTTAGCGTTATGTGATATTTGTTAGTTGGCGGTGCGTTTTATGGATAACTGTGACTCATGTCACCAATTGTGTTTACATTCATGGTACGAACGGGTTGGTGATGACGCCATTTATATATCTCAAGATCTTACCACAAGAACAGTAAATATTTGTCCGGATAGAGCACTGAGACCGTGTCAAGGTTTATTTTCTGTATGTCCAAGGTAAATTCCAGTTTCTCTATTGATGCATATTTGTCGTTTTGGGTGGTTCTGCTATACAATAGTTGACTCCCATCAGTTATTGTTGTTCTAATGTTTCGAAAGAGATAATAGTACAAAAGTAACATTATACATGTGCAGCGTCATTTGACTAATTAATCAACGATGCGGAACTGTCGACACGTGACCGTTTATTCCTACCAGGTTTGGCTAATTAATCAACGATGCGGGACTGTCGTCACGTGACGCCGTTAATTCCTACCTGACAACAGTTGTAGACTTACGTACGTCGTAACAGACGTGTTTCGTAGCCCCGTTCCTGTGAGTGACCGCAACTTTGATATATTTCAGGCGACTTGGAGCTGCAGGAAGGTCTTTTCCATAGGCCTAGCGTGGTGCGTTGTGGATATACATTCAGGCGCAGGAAGCGTGTGTTATAATAATTTGTAGTCGGCCAGGGCCTAATTGTGGTAGGTAGGAGGGACCCATAGGGACTCAATGTGACGATATTAATCTTAATCTTAAATTACAGATCAAAGATTCCCAGAAGCGACAACACATTGATGACACAATGCAATGCATCCAGGGTACAGCTCCGGAAATTATTATTCATAATTACAATTAAGGTGCCGCGACTCTTTGTTGTAATCTTTTTAGGTAACCGTGCATAGTTTGGAAACTGGAACTCCTTTCGCATTAATAATTTTGCTAAATCAGTGAAGATTAAATAACATCCCTCGTGGGATGGCCGGCTAGCAGATCTTGTTCCTCGGTAACCGCCGTCAACTGTCATTTATAACGTCAGCTCCCATCGTTTGATTAGGCGTACAATGGAAATGATTTGGGGATCGCCAACGGTCCTTTTATTGTTTTTCGACATATCATATTAAACAATAACATTCATTAAAAAAATATGTTGCATTCAATGTTTGTTTCGCTAAAAGCTCAATTGCGCCGTGAATGAATATGGTTATATTAAAGAGTTTATATATATACACACACACACACACACACACACACACACACACACACACACACACACATATATATATATATATATATATATATATATATATATATATATAATAATGCAAAGAAGAAATTAGACATCGCAAAGACTTCATGTAACGTCCGGCAAGAAATGTACGAACTAATATAGTTGTACTACCTATATAACTATATATAATATAGTATATTATATATATATATATATATATATATATATATATATATATATATATATATATATATATAATGCGCGTGCGTGCGTGTGTGTGATATGCGCGTGTGTGTGGTTGTGCGTGGTTGTGCGTGCGTGGGTGCGTGTGTTAATTATAATTTTCCAAAAATTTCAGTTTATGTTTCAAATTTGTGTGTCTGTTTTGTTTTCTGTTTCCTCCCTAGCTTCAGTAGCTAATACACTAATTGCTTGTTTCGCCGTGTAACAGATAGACTGCTGTAGACAAATCATTGTGCAAATTCAGCATGGCCTTCACATAACTTCTTTCTTCAAATCGGTCACCAACAATGTGTGTAACATCAATGAGTCACTTAGCTAAGGTACTTACTGGGCTGGTTTTACTCTGTGTGAACGCAGCTTTAGTTAAACCGCTTACGCTTACGCTTAGTGTGGGCGCTGCGCAAGTGCCAATCTGAATGGGCTCTGAGCAGCATTCATTGCAGTTGGCCATATCATAGCAACGTATTAGAATACAACAATAGTGTTGTCATTAGAATTAAGTACTTTAAACAAACATATCATGTCAGTTAATTCACGGCGGCTACAGAGGATGTTTGTGGCGTAAGGTGTTCAAACAAATTACTGCCAACATCTTTCTTCTTATTATAGACCTCTGCAATCACTTGCGCTTAGATGCCTTCGGCAAACACTCATACATATTATTGTAGCTTCATCACAGAAAGTACCGACTCTCGCGATAGGCCTACGTTAGGTGGAATTATATTATTGTGTCATTTGCTTTGCTGTCTCCGGACGGTCATATTGGCAGACTCTGGTCGCATTCCTCCGCCGTGAAGCGAGATGGTTAAGGAGGAGGGAGCAGGCAGGTACAAGTCTCCAGGAAAGGAAACAGTGATTCTATATGTAGTTTTTGGTGAGACATTTTACCAAAATATAGTTAAGCCTCATTATTCTAATCTTAAGACGAGGCTAACCTATCATCTCATCTAGTGTCTTTAGCAACGTGGTCTGTGTATGTTTGTGTGTGAGTGATTGAGTGAGTAAGTGAGTGAGTGAGTGAGTGATTGAGTGAATGAGTGAGTGAGTGAGTGAGTGAGTGTGTGTGTGTGTGTGTGTGTGTGTGTCGTGTGCGTGTGCGTGTGCGTGCGTGCGTGTGCGTGCGTGTGCGTGTGCGTGTGCGTGTGCGTGTGCGTGTGCGTGTGCGTGTGCGTGTGCGTGTGCGTGTGCGTGTGCGTGTGCGTGTGTGTTTCTGTGTACGCGTGCGCGTGTGTTCCTGTATGTGTGCTTGTGTGTGTGCGTGCGTGTGCGCTTCGGTATGCGTGCGGCCGTGCGCACCTGACATTCTCTACAACCATCTGATCCGGCATAAATAGCATTTCCGACGTATGAACATCAACAATAGTGTAGTGTTTTTGTTTAAACAAAAGTGATGTAAAAAAATTATTATAAAGAAGAAATGTTTTAGTAAAAATTTAATCAGATCATAGAAATTATTTCACCAACTCATGATTATTGGATACTGCACATTTGGGTGGTGTCTAATCGATCCGCGGTCTCAATAAACTGTAACGGAATCGAAGTCAGTTGCGTAAGAATGTCAACCATGGCAGATGTTCTGAGTTTGCCTGAGTATCACCAGAACATTTCAGGCCTTTATTTTAAATGCAGCCAGAGAAACGCAAGGCTACGAGGGCCAAATGTCCGAATGTGCATGACGTATTTTACCAGGACCTTACGGACTCCCCTGTCCCCTCCCCTCGGCTAAGTCTGTCGACGTCGTGAAGTCAGTGAACGCGGCGTCCACGACGCAACAACAGCAATCATGATGATGTCGTTGTTGTGTTATGTTTGGCTATCTTAAAATATCTTAACGGAAGAACAGCACCAATCTTTTGTTTGCATGCCTTTCAGTCTAACATAGTTTTGGACCGTTTTCTGGACAGGTCCACAGGGGCAACAAATCGTTTATTGTGTTTAGTTAATACATAATTTAAAATAATTCGGCCATCGTTTGTATATTATTCGGGAGAATGCCCAAGACCACTATATCGACGTTCCATCACATCAGGGTATTGTATGTCTCATTGACATATTTCGGTCATGACTCTTTGCCTGCCTTCTAGCTACACGCAATGCACTACCGTTGGCTTCAGTGACGATTTCCTCAATCTGACTCTTGCAATATAAATGGAACGTCGGGTCATAGAGTGAACATTGGAGGAGCAAAGACTAACCTGCCTTCTACTGCACGCGCGTTGAGGAACACAGGAAATCTCCAACTGCACCAACTTGCAGAAATATTGGAGGCTGAGTCTATATCCTGCGTCCCACCAAAATATTGGGGAAGAGGCTGAATTCCTACAGCCTCCCCGTGCTGACGTCGATATATTAGCATGATTTTTTTATTACGTTGAAGACCCACGTCTATTTTCTACCGGTTTTATCTTGGATTTTCTTCTCCTATTTGATCTATGTGTGTCGTGCTGCGGTTTCTATAATGATACCGCAAGTCGATGCATTACACACTATATAATTTCAAAAAAGTACAGTGATATCCTCCGTTGATTAAACAAACACTCGCTACGACAGTACAATTACTGCCGATGTAACGTGTTTCAACACGATCAACATAACATGTCAAGAGAACACGTAAAAATGCCAACAATTGGTTTTTTTAAATATACTATGGCTCTTCTTTACATGTAGGTTTGCCAGGCCTAACGGACCGTCACGACAGTGAGCCACCGTTGGATGACGGCGTTAGCACAACTAACAATTAATCTTGGTTCACGGAACTTTTGTCACGACAACTGGATTATAAATATCAGTTCGCGCCGCGCACGCACGCACGCACGCACGCACGCACGTCGCACGCACGCACGCACGCACGCACGCACAGCAGCACACACACACACACACACACACACACAATAAATACGATGTTTATGTATAGTGCCATAAGCGTGTATATGTATATATATATATATATATATGTATATGTATATGTATATATGTATATATGTATATGTATATGTATATGTATATGTATATGTATATGTATATGTATATGTATATGTATATGTATATGTATATGTATATGGGATACGTATGCACTATCATATGCACGTATGCACGTATGCGTATGCACGATAGTGCACGTATGCACGTATGCACTAGCACTATGCAGTAGTGCATATGCATATGTATAGTATATGTATATGTATATGTATATGTATATGTATATTATATGTATATGTATATGTATATGTATATGTATATGTATATGTATATGTATATGTATATGTATATATCTATATGTATAGTATATTATATATTATATATATATAGTATAGTATATATATATATATGGATATGTATTTGGCATAGGCATAGGCATAGGCATAGGCATAGGCATAGGCATAGGCATAGGCATAGGCATAGGCATAGGCATAGGCATAGGCATAGGCATAGGCATAGGCATAGGCATAGGCATAGGCATAGATAACACCACAGAAACATATGACCTGCTGTAAACAAACTAATTATAACAATGGTATATGCCCGGACACACGGAGAATTCACGCAAGAACATCAGTGAATGCATGTGATGGCGAGATGATCCCTAAGTTGGACTTTTTGACCAGAAACGTAGTGATTGTTGCTGGGACGTGACGAGCTGCAAGTGGGACCTTCTACAGCCTACGTCATGCGCAAAAGCGGTCGCGTCGAGGCTCACCAGGAGGGGAACTCAAGATACGCCAAGAAACAGCCTCACTTCTGTGAGGCTCTACTCAACGCCAACAAACCGAACATCGCACTCTCTGTCCACATCCTCCTTTTACGTCTGTTTCCTTTCTCGTGTCCTGTCCATCTCGGCTTGCATCCGGATCTTCCTTCTATCCTGTCCGTCACTGTCCATGTTGTTCTGTTACTCTCGGAACTCCTCCGTGACGCTGCTGCTGCTTGCACGGTTGCAGCATCCGCTGTGGTACCCTTCATCAAACACGCCTTTCCACACACGCATTAAAAGCTGTTCATTCGTTTACGTCTATATACATATCTACCTTCTGTTAAGTCACCTATCCACAATGATCTAAATTACCAAACTCTACCCTAGATTCCTTCGGAAGCCATGTTTTCTAAAAGTGTAACTCGTCTTTATGATTTAGTATATTAGCCAACATATTCTACGGATCTACATGTTCATATACATTTCCACTGATCTCGTTTATTACCATAATGGAGCGGATGCATAACTCTAATAATAGACTACAGCGATTGATCAGCTTCATTACAGGCTATCAATCTACCCTGACATGTGTAAAAAGAAATACTGACGTAACTTATACGATGGAAAAAATTAGGAATGCATCAATCAAAAACAGAACGATTCTGTAGGAGACGCACTGGTTTACCTAAGTAAAATAAGTAAATTAATATCGGTTTCGACTTACACCTTTGTGATTGTATATTTAACAGTACATACTTTGTTAGGACTATCCATATGTTCTGATCTGTATGATGTTTATTGATGGTACTTTGTAGTTTGTGTATTTTACTAATAACTTGGCCACCTCATCCGTCTGCAGTATTCATGGTTATAAATACACCAGGTGGCAGCATTTACTTGGGCTAATTCGGTGTTGTATTAAGAATTACACAGTAGGTGGTGCCACTGTGCAAAATGTGCATACAAATTCGCTGAAGCATAAACATGGCGGAAAGGATCTGTAGCTGTTAGAAGATTTCAAAACAAATGGGCTGATTTTACTGGAATGTAGCAGTCTCGAGGTTCTCCTATCATTCGCAATACATGTGATGGTTTCGTCAGACCGAACTGAACTGGTAAGTGTCGTTTTTACAATATACATTCGCGTCAATGTCAAATATTGCTGTAGGCGCCTTTTCTAACCGACGGCCGATGAAAACCGCTAGTACGAATGAGTGAAATGTGCGCGAATGCTTGCCGGAAGACTGGGTATTGGTGCAACTGTCGTCAAGCGTTTGTTTACTACAAGATTCAGAAGCCCTTTGTCCATGAACACAAACACCACAGTTACGACTGATGCGTCGGGTCAAATTAATTTTCATTGGGCTAGTGCAAAATTATGGTACAGCAACAGGCGTAAGGTCACGTCACTCACTGTGTCTAGTCTGTGTAGAGCCGCGGGCAGACATTTGTTCAGTGACTGCCACCAGTTGGACAGCGAAGACGTTCCTGTTGTATTTACTGCGATTACTGTATAAATACACACACAGTTAGTTGTATTTATTACATTAATGCATAATACTGCTTACAGTACACCTAGCTATGCTATTCAGTTGTCAGGACAGAAGACAACAAATAATAAAGAAAAAAAACCTCATGTTGAACTCCACCACATCAAGAGGTCCTAGCTACAGCCTACATCTACACCCATCTTTGTCCAAACAATGTATTGCTTAAGTGGTACTGCCCTCGGAGGAAATAGGAACATAACCTGTCTCATCTGAGATGTAAAGCTGTTTGAAACTTCCAACTCATACAAATGCTAGCAGTAGGCCAAGTGGTCGGCCACACACATAAATAAAGAGTGTGTCTTATTTTGAATTCACAGAATGCAGGATCAAACTCAACTATTTTCTTATATTGGTCATCACACTGACAATGGTTCTATGATTCAACAGATAATCAGGCATATGTCTTAACAACTTTTTCTATTATATGTATACACATGCAACACTGACCCAGCCAACAATGGCCTTGATTATGCTGAGAAATTGTCTAGACCTGTCACGAGTTAGCTAAATTATTGGAACCTCTCTGCCTTGACATAACCTTGACAAGTTCACTCATGACATTATGAGCCTGGATGGGGTAGGTCTGTGAAGCTTCCCTAATGAAGTACGTAGTCACACAGTTCAATCATGTGCCAGTCACAGTAATTAATTTTGGTAAACTGACTCAACTCACAGTAGGCGTGCAAATTTAATGACTTATGGTTGCCATAAAAAGCAACACATCTGTTAAGTTGTTAACTGTTATTACGTTGTCATTAATTACATATTGATACATATATGTATAGTGTAATCATAATTTATTATTGCCACATATGGATGATAAAGTACTTTGATATAATTTTGTGTAATTTCCTCGTACAGCAAATTAGAACTCAAATAATGTTGATAATCTGAGTCTTTTATTTAAAAATTACCTTTCAAATATTGCTTGTACAGGATAATCACTGAAACCAAATGGATAATCTATGATAACGAAATATCACAACATTTGGATAAGCTATGAAATGTCACAGGGAAGCAATTTCGGTCACTGACCAGTAGAGTTGGAAACTTGGAATAATTACTACAAGTTGAATCAGTTCTAAAATGGATACTGGAATTTGCAGTCTGAGACCCTCAGGCTAATGTGTTCATTTTCATTTCAGAAGTTAAGGTTACAAAACACATGTCTAGTTCTATGGGAAACTGCGGGGAAATTATCCTGAGTATTTGATACTTTTCATGATTAAAAACATACGCATTACATACAATTGACATACTTTGTCTGTCTGTGTATATGTGAGATAGCCATAATTCCGTTCACACTAAAATGATGACGGGGGGGGGGGCATTTGGCCTTACTTGACAAATAGTTAAACCACTCCCAACATGAGATAAGAGCTCTAAGTAAGAATCCAGATGCAGTCTGTCATGTGGATACATTTGCAGATGTCACTCCTGAATTTAGTAGTGAAGTCCTATCACCAGTATTCTGTCCTGTCAAGTGCTGACTGGAATGTGTAACTTGTAAATGGGTTTAACTGTTTTACCATCTTAGAATCAGTATGGTGTTAAAGTTTAAATAGTTAGTGCTGGTTTGTTACAGCAAACTAATTATGTTGGTCTATAGGACTTTGTAAAGACTGTCATCTTAGTTACAGTCTGGCAATAAGGTCACACTTTTATTCAGACCATTGTATTGTATGCAGTTATTTGGGTGGCCTTTTTCTTACCTGCCCTGTGTAACATTAATAAATACAATAATATAGATCTACCTGTCTGTGATTTGTCCAAGTGATAACACAGCAGTTGACATTTCCCTTGTGAGTACCACAATAGGACAACTTGAAGTGTGTCGGGTAATCTTCTGCCAGTGTCAACTGTCAACATTCAGTGTGTACTGTACTCACACTACTCATGCACCGGATGTGACTATCTGTCAGATGGCCACTGTAATGTTGACAGTTGTAGCTGTGTATTGCTATCAGTAGCTATGATGGTAGTGAGTTCCACACAAGTAGCTGATTACAACTAGCTGTCAACAGTCATTAGAGAGCCAGGAACTAGGTCATGGTGAACTAACATTGCAGGCATTCAGATCAATGACAACACAGAGACTTCATGTATTAGAAGTCACTGGAGTGTCTCAGTCTGTATAGCGAGGAGTCAATGAGGAGATATAATTATGATCAGCTTGATCTCAGGTTGGTGGAAACCTCGGGCTACTTTCGTCATTGTCAGTGCTTGACCTATCTTCATGTAGCTGAGTCGAGTAATGAGGAACTGGATGCTAAATCTACCCCAGTGTTGTTAATTGTTGCTGAAATATTGTGTTACACAACTATCTGGGGTACAGTTTATACAGAGCCTGAGTTATCATTAAGAGATGTAAACAACATATATTTCTTGGCAGTAATATACCCATGTTTTGTGTTCGTAAAATGTGAAATTTTGATGCCATGCCCACTTGTGTACTTGACATGGGAGAGGTTCTGGCCTAGCCATTGTGCAAGTCCCTTTGGGTGTGTTAATGCTATAATATGTAGGGCCACTGGGTGCAGTAGCATGACTAAAGGGGTGCTTTTATTTCTGGTTTTTCTGTGAAGGACTAGGAGAAATATAATGATCATGTAAGTGTGTAAGTGTATAGTCATGCACAAGCAGCCTATGATGGCTGTGGGGCCAGCGGGTGTATGAGCAATAGCCCCTAGGACAGGAGCATCCCTACCAGAGTGAAGCACAGCTGGGGTTGTCAGCCTCTGCCCTCAGATACTAACTACAATGTGCTGTCTATCTGGTAGACAGCACGTGCTTCAGTACTTCCTGCCTGGTGACTCAGTCAACTGTGGTAGGTGGCTGAGGCAGGTAGTTCAGCTAGATTAGCCAGATGTAGTCAAAACCCAGGAAGTAAACTGGGAACATGGGATGCACCCAGGAATGGCACGATAGAATATTGTCACGTTTTATCCTAAATTGGTGTGTGCATTTGTATTGTCTTAATATTTTTAGTTTACTGTGTTTAGTTTATAAACATGAACTATACAGACATGCACATAAATTGGGAAGTCTATTAGTCAAACTGAAACATTAAATCTAATAATAATAGTATTGGTATGATATATTTATATCACAATCCTTGAAATCGGTTATACGCCCTTAAGTCAGTGAGCTAACACTGGCTCGTTTCAAAGATAGCTTGTAATATCACTTTGTTGTTGGCATGTCATGTGACGTTGTTACTGGTATATCATATGATACAAACAAGAAGAAATGGCTGATGGTAGTTTCTCTGTCAGGCTTACTTACACTCTATTGGCAATTTGTCCTCAATGTTACATAGTGCCTTTGTTTTACATAGTGTATTTGTGTTACATAGTGTTTTTAGTTTCAAATGCAGCTTGTATATATGTGAATAGGTGGATGTTGTCTGTACACTGGCATGACATTTCTGGTCACGTGTGGCACCTGGCAGTTGAGACAGCAGAGTACTATAAGTATGATAGCACATGCATCTGTGATCTATCACATTGCTATTTATGCTTAGCAGTGATCATGGAATAGGTCAGTGCAGCATCTGCTGGTGGTGTACCATGGCGGGAGGGAGGGTTTAGGTGTGTACCACTAATTGGGATGAAATTGGAGAAGCAGTTTCTTGCTCTTGTAATCAGATTACATAGCTGGGTTATGTTTGGTTTTGCTAAGGATCCCAGACAGCTGCTTGTGTAATTAGTGTCGATTCTTTCCTAGGTGGTTCCCGAGCTGTTCAGTTGTAATGTTCATCTGGGTGACATTATCTTGTCTGAGTTCTGCATGGATACATATGGGATCAGACTGTAATTATTATGTCTCACAGTCTGTGTTGTCTATGTCAGTAATGCATCATTGAACATATTTGATCATCCAAAATATGATACATTCTCCTGTGGTGTCGAATGTTTCCTTTCCGGAAGTTTTGATAGTGCTCAGCTTCAGGTTTTATCTTTCCTGGAGGCATAAGGGCCTTGATGTCAAGCTCTGGCCATTGTGGTCAATGATGTGTACAAAGGCCACTTTATTGATATAATCAGCATAGTGGTCAGTCCATTCATTGACTGGACAGCTGCACTTGTTGGCTGGGAGGCCATATATACACACACACACACACACACACACACACACACACACACACACACACACGCACACACAAACATTTCCTGTGACTGTGAGACAGAGTATTGACCTATTGCCCCAGCCTAGAGCCAGGCTGCAGTATTGTTGTGTACTGGTCCAAGGGCTTTATGCCAGATGTTACAGAAACACTCAAGTCTGACTCCCAGTGCTGGGACTGTGTAGGCCACTTGGGTCAGCCAAACACTGGGACGTTGTCCTGTATCCATGCAGGCAGGTTTATGAGCAGGGATGCTCCCAGGAGTGGAGTGTAGGAGCAGCTCCCTCTCAGCTCCCAGGTCAGTAAACTGTCAGCACAGGCATCTATCTCTCAGTTACTGTTCCCTCCATGTGCACTGGTGTCAGTGGTGTGTGCCTTGGTCCGGCTGTTAGTTTTAGTAGTCTGTCTAATCATATATCACCCTGTGAATGTCAGTGTTCACCTGGAATGTTAATGAGTGATTTTAATTAACTCCCTGCACAGAACAATTAAAGTTGTTATTTTAGGTGCAATGCGTGAAGCATCTGGTTTCCCATTTATATTATAGATAATTAGAGACCATGCCTGCATGCAAATTATTTGGCAGTGAAATATGTGCCCAGATATTTGCTGGAATCCAAGTGTAAATTTGCACTTAAATATTGAATACTTTCATACAATGGAAACCATTGCTGTAAGTTGTAATTGCAGCGTTATTTACTTGTGCTTTATAAGCAGTCTGCAATGTAGGTCACCAGTTAAGTCTGTTATGTAACATGTGATAAGGTAGCCTGTAGTACATAGTCTACTGACTGAGGTAACTGTCTGTTGCTGCAGTTTTTGCAACTGATGTTTGGCCTAATGCAGTGTCCCCCTTGTGGCGTCATGTGAACTTGAAGCTTCGACGAGCCTATGAGACATTTATGTATAATTAATTTTTAATGTAAGTGATACATCGGCACCTGTTTCAGTGGGGGTGTTAAATGTTAATGGTGTAAAGGTAATGGTGTCAATGGTTGTTTCCACGTGCCTGGATGTACACCATCTGTGTAGGTGTTTAGGGGGCACCAGGTGTGTGTCTGATGTGTGGCTTGTCTTGTCTTACACAACATCTAGGTGCTTCGTTGTTGTTGAGTATTCAAGGATGAAGGTTTATCTAAAATGACACACCTTTTCTGCATTGTTCATATGATCATAACATTCTTATTTCTTAGCATTCTTAGGTGGTTTCCTCCAAACTTGGGCTAACGTAGGAGTTCTCCTCTAGAATTAGTGAGTCCACTACAGGTTACACATTTACCCCTTGTGTGGGATCTTTTACTTCCCCTGGCATAGACACCATAGTCACCAACGGCTTTTAGTGTCTCTTCCAAAAGACACAGGCAAATGTGAGGTAAACGAAATTGCCTAAGTTTCGAAACGGCGGCAGGTGGGATTGAACCACCGTCCCCTCGATAAGGAAAGTTAACATCAAAGACTCTTGTCGAGGCAAAGAGGCGAACAACAATTGCATTAAAAATGTGTTTAACTCACCAATTAATATGACAAGTTTAATTTATGGCAGCATTTTCAAATGCATTTAAATGATGTTAGTTGTGTAGGTATCACGATGACAGCAATGTTACGTGTAAGTGTGGTGTGGAAATGTTGAGGCCTCAGCAGACATGAGCCATACTGTCATTGCTGGTCACATCCTAAGTGTTGTCTGGGCTCACCAATGCTGTCCTTGCACAACATACTTGACCAGGAAGCTGGAACCGTCATAGGCAATCTGTTGCTATGTAGGTGTCCCTGAACCACAACATGTTTTTATGCCACTGTAAACTGTGCCTGCTCCCTTCCTGCTGCTGTCATCATGTCATGTGACCAAGGCTTCCCACCCAGTGAGTCTCGGGAGAGAGAGGGAGCACATGGGTTCCGGGAAAGTAAAGCAAAGTCACTTGGAGCATGATTTATATTTTGATTATATATTTACTGTCATTTTGTTGAAAGTATCTTGTTCAGTGTAAAATAAATATTGCGCCTGTTGTGAATATTCTATTTCTATATAACTTAAGTACTATGTAAGTGATCCCATAAAGTTAATCCCCTGTAAGTGTACTCTGCTGTGGCACACTGACAATGTCACTAGGTAGTGAGCGGTATGACGCTATGTTGGGTAACTGCCAGAAAAAATTGAAAGTTTGGTTGAGAAAGTACGAGACTAGTGTATGCTGTATTACAACACATATTTATGTCATGCTGTTGTGACAACTCTACCAGTAGGTGGTATGTAGGAACTAAGTGTGTAGGTCTACTACGTGGGTGGCACAAGCTTTTTGACAGTTTTTGCTTATCAGCCTATTCATATACACTGGGTGCTATTTAAGAACACTGGCTGTTCTCTGCACCCTGTCGCTGTTATCAGGTACGTCCTGCTGTATTATTTGGTGGAGACTGGAGACTGTCATTAGACCAACTGGAACAGGAAAATGAAACAGAGAAAATGGCCTTTGTTCCTCATTGACACAGACACCAAATACCCCAGTGCTGCTGCAAAGTGGACATGGTGTATTGGTGACAAGTAACTGGGTTGTTTGTTTACAATGTAATGTCATGTGTATCCAAGCCATCTAAAGGTAGACTTAATACAAACATTTCACACTAGTGTTTTGATCTGGTGCTGTTTGTGTAATAGATAGCTCTGTAGTGAAAAGTATGTCAGTTTCCCATGCTGTCCCAGTGAACTTGACCTCTGTGATGTCATGTGTAAACTTAACAGTTTGTGGGGGCTGCTACTTAAAATTACGGATCACAACATTTGGGCTACTAGGTACCACTGATTCACCAGTCTCAACAATAACTTTGGACCAGTAAGGAAGTCAGAGTTTTTTATTTAAATTTAATTGATAACATTTCTGCTGAATAGGGATAATTGTGTAACAGTGAACGCTGGTAAAATGCTAAAAAGCAATATGCATAATTTTGTTTAATTTAAAATACTAGTGTAGTGCTATAAACCTAAACTAAATGAGTCCTGCCAACACAATATTGGATCGTGATGAAGATGTCCCATTCACATTAATTTATCTTTTTACAACTGATGATCGCAGCTAATATCGGACATACCGGTAGTTAATATAGAATTGGCCTGCTCAGTTAGGCTTATGATATAATCCCTGTTAAATCGCAGCCACAATTGGCAGGCTTGCATTGTAATGTTAATACGCAATGTTATTATTGGCATGCTTTGGCAGGAGTGACTGACATCTACTGGAATACAGATACAGATCCTCTCAAATTAACTAAGTAGTAACTACTAGAAAAATCTGTTGAATTCTATGTACAGTAGAAAGCACCCAAAGTTGATGCCATCATATTTAATATTCGAATGCCTAGGTATTATTTCCATAATTCCACTAGGCTGGATATATCTGCTAATGATCAGTTTGACCATTTCAGCAAAAGGATAAATTAAAGTTAACACTGATTGTGGTGCATTTATAAGAAACTTAAATAATTAAAAGTACGTCCTAAATAAATCTTGCATACATTAACACACAGAAACACGTGGACCATACTCAGGGCTTTAGGCAGGATAAAATTATTGCCAGTCACACATGTTTTGGTGGACACATGGATGTTAACTGTTAAGCCAGTTTACAAACTTTGTCTGATGACCTGAAATGGACCACAAACACACATGTGACACAATTTGTACTCACTTTCAAGGCATAACTAACAAAATATGGTTTTGGAAGACCTTTTTTTGTTCCTTCATTTTTTTACCCGTCCAAATGATGGATGGACGGGTCTCTACATAAAGCTATGACCATACTAAGTAACTAAACATATATAATACACACTGAAACTTGCTGATTTTGTTCTAATTTCAACCAGGCCGTTGATAATTGCGTAAATTTTGGTGCGTGCTGGTTTTATTGCATTTCTGTCAAGACTGCGTAGAAACAATCAGGAAACTCTAATTTAATAAGCCATAGAAGTGTATCCGGCAGGTAGAAGTGAAGTGTTACGCCATATTGTACTTGGACTTGGCCGGTCACTGAGTTAGTTGGCTTCCCAGTCCCTGCTGTGAGTGTGTGTGTGTGGTGTCTGGGGCGGACGTCTTTGTTCTAGAACCACAGGAAATGTATTGCATAAACAGCTGCAGTATAGCACCAGGTATATGTTGGTGCTGGCTTGTGTGTGTGTAATTGTGTATGTGTGTTCCAAGGGTTATGGACCTTACAAGGAGTGAGATCACCCAGCACAGGTGCTGTGTGTTCATGATGTCATACTAATAATTGGATCATAAATATTCCGATGAAAGCAGCTTTGACACGTCGTATTAGACCCAGGCTGAGTTGTCAGTCATTTGTTGCCAGCGTGGATTGTCCCGCATGAAATAGCTGCATATTTGTGTGATTCTGTGTGTTATTGTGATCCTGCGGCTAACATTGCTGTGGTGAACGCCTCGTGTCTGACTGCTTCCGTTATTAGTGTTTTATTGATTTTCTGGACGTATTGTCTTGGGATGTCTCGGAACATATTAGGGCTTCGATGATTTGACCAGCTTTATTGGATGAATCAAGAAAATATTAAGATGTACAGCACATGGCCATGTTAATTAATAGCTAATTAATAATTCTAACATAATTTACATCAGAAAAACTGAAGAGCTGAACAAAAATAATTTTTAGTTGAATTTGATCCCTGTTTCATGATTGAATATAATATATATATATATGTACAATTTGCGCTAAGGCAAACATTTTTGTTTTGCCTTTTTGTTCTTACCTACTGTTTAGTACACATATTCCATGTTATAAATATTATAAAATGTAATGTTGGTGATTTTCTGCAGACTAGCCACTGATGTCACGCCAACAGACATCCGCCCCCTTTGGGGTGCCGAGGGGCGAGGGGGGCGTCAGCCATGTTCCCAACTTGGTCGACGAGAACAGCGCTGCCTCGGACATTTTCGACCAGTTCTGTACAGCGAACACATTCCAGGGCATCATGGGATACTTCCAGCAGATGTGTGACCTGCTGGGGGTGAGACCAGAGGACCACCAGATCTTTTACCGCAAGTTGAAGCCTCGTCTCGTGTCATGGAAGGCCCAGTCACTGTGGGCGCGACTCGACCGCTGCGCCACACGGCGCGAATACAAGAAGGGCACCGCTTGCACAAACACGCGGGTAGGTGGAAACATTTTGCAGTGATTTTTTTTAATTAAAAAAATTCTGATACATCTTTGTATAATAATAATAATATTTATTTTGTATAGCGCCACATCCATAATCGTTCGTGGCGCTTCACAACATATTACAATTTAATTTGTGTAAAATTGATTTACTCCGGTAGTTATTGTTGAGAGTAGATTAGTTAATGCTTTATCTAACTTGCATCCAAGGCTGGATTTTGTATAGAGTTTATAGTATGAACGTAAATAAATAAATAAAAAATTTATTTAAAAAAAACAACTTGATTTATTATCAATTTGGTACTTGTTGAATTGTAAGTGTAGCTGTACTTCTATTCTTGATAATAAACCATTGGAAACCAAGTTCAGAGGTACATAAGTGTCCACAGAACACTGTTTTCTGCAAGTGTGTAATTGAAGAGGTCAAAACGAACAGCTAAGACAATAAATACTGTTGGCTTAGCTAATGGTAATCTGGAAGCCCAACTGGTGGGGTCAGTTTTAGAACCTCTATGAACCTGTGACCCTGTCACTTGGTGCATTATTAGTGGCCCTTGTCCCCCTGTCAGTGCAGGCTCAACAGTCCGCCTCAGGGTCTCCTTTCCACAGGCCATTGAGTTCAGTTGCTGGGTCAGAAACCACATACCTTTTGTCAGTCGGAGTGGGTATTCTGCTAAACGGGGAGATAAGTAAGAAAACCTAGATTCAGATGTGTATCACTAATCAGATTGGGAGATTAGTGAAACGTCTACAGAACCTTGCACCTGTCATCAAGATGTCACACCTGTTGGGTATCAGAGCTTGTCTGGTTGTCTACCTGACCTGATCGGTTGAATGTTTTATGCGACAGATGAACCGTACAAATCATACATTTAAAAACCACACAGCATTTATGAACACTTTTTTTGGAAATTGTTGTTATAAATGTAATTATAAATTACAAATTTTATTTGACTTGTGTACATGTTTTTCTTCAAAATTTCAGCAACTCTCCAGTTACCATAGCAACAAATGTTGCTGGGAGCAACATCCAGGAGGATGTGCTGTTTGCTGTTGTGTCTGTGATACACAAGTACCCTGTAGATAGAGACACCACACTGATCAATTGGCCTGATTAGAGGGGTGACCTGATTATAGAATCTGCTGAGATGAGCAGATCGAGCAAAACAAACTGATACTGATAGAATGGCCATCTGTGTCTGGAGGGTGTGTGTTGGGTGGATACAGCTGGCAGTGGCTGTTACTACTAGGTACAGTTGACCCTGCTTAACAAAAAAGGGTGTGACATGTCATCATCATCATCATCATCATCATCATCATCATCATCATCATCATCGGCCATAGTGTCCCATGGTTGGGCTAAGGCCTCAGCATGCTGCTTCCACATCTGCCTGTCTTGTGCTATCCTCTGCCAGATGGTACCTTCCAGTAGTCGTCTAGTTCGTCTCCAACGTCTCACTGGTCATCCTCTACTCAGGCTCTATCTTTGTTTGTGTGACTGCCAGCTTGTTCTTTGCTTTGGTGGTTAGTGTCCATGTTTCCACACCTTATGTCAACATGGGTAACATGTAGTATATATTAATGGTGTGCCTAAGGACGGTTCCTAAACTTGAACATGTGACGTCTAACAAAACAGTTTTGTTGCAATAAAGTTTTCCTTTCAAAAATCTGTAAAAGAAGATTGATTGTGCCTGAATTCAATAAAATGTCTATGGATAGAAATAACTCCTAACGACTTATTAAATAGACAAGTGAGTGATTGATATTGATAGCTATATTGGGCTTATCTTCTATATCAATTACAGTCACCTTGTTGTCTCACTTAGCTTGTGGTGCTTTATCAACCTCAAATGGCAGTCAACATAAACTCAAGTCTGTATGACTGAGCTAGTGAGGGCAGTCAGTATCTGGCAAATGTGTTTTGAGCAGTGACCAATGGAGGGGAGGGTGGTTCAATTGCAACTACCACCGTTTCAAAACCATGGCAATTTTGTTCACCCTACATTTGCATGTGTCTTTCGGAAGAGATTCTAAAAGCCGGTGGTCCCTTCTATCTGGTGTCTATGCCAGGGGAAGTAAACGATCCCACACACGGGGTAAATGTATAACTTGTTGTGGACTCACATATTCTCGTTAGACTTTAAACGCCCTGCAAATAGCCACGTCCAGTATCAGAGAGAAGAAGAACACAAAATATATGAGTTTATATTTGTATGTGACTTTTAAATGTGAAATAAACAAGGTCTGTCTGGAAGGTTGGTTCATTTTGAGTCCAGCAGATGCACAAAAGAATTCCATGGTTTGTGTTCATCTGCAATGTTGTGTCTAGAATGCTGCTGGTTTCATTTTGTTTCATTCCGTGTGGTGTGAGTTCCATTAGCGACAAGTTTGTACACTGGGGGTAATGCCACAGAAGAATTCTGTGGTGAAGTGACGTGTTGAACGATCCACTTGTTTAGTGAGCAGCTGTTTGGGGGATGAGGAATGCCAGTTATTTGTATTGGTGAGTCACTGGTCCACAAAGTGTCTCAGGTCTTTGATATCAGTTGTCTGGTATCCCCATGTCAGTCACTCAGACAGTCACCATGAGCTGCCACCAGTCAGGGTATTATTTCAAGTGCTGCCCTTAACAAGGTTGTATTATGCGCATACCAGATGTCAGAAATGTTCTCTGCTTTATAACAAGAATGATATAGAGATTGTATATAAATTCCATTCATCATATTGCAGATTTTGTGTTGAAAGACAGCGTCGTTTTGTTCTAAATCTAATGCAGTTATAAATAACTGTAGTAATTCTCACCCACAGTGACAGTAACGTTGCTGTCTGATTTCAATGATGTAGGGAATCAGAAAGTCAAATAGATTTTAGCAGGTTTTAATTTGTGATGTGACATGAATTATATCATTTTGACCCTTCCTCACCAAGTCAAATTCTTCCTCTGTGTAAACATTGTACAATTTTCAAACATGAAATCATCCTAAAACCTACAACTTCATGAGCACTGCATGGTTTGCTACGAGTTCATGTCGAATTAAACAATTTAATAGCACCATACAACAGATGTGAAGCTAGCTTTGTCTGTGAAGGTATTTCTCATGACCTAACGTTTGAATGGAATCTGACTAAGTGCAGTAGTTTTTACTTGGCAACGATGTCAGCTAATCTGTTGTCTCTGCTTGGGGGGGAGGTTCTTTTGGTCGTTTGTGAGTATAGTAGGTAGACATGGCTGCTGATAGAATCCATTGTGTGTTCTTGCTTATTTATGTACTAATGCTTTATCAGTCGTGTGGATCTGTTTGTCCTGTAGATGGCGCTGGTGCTCACAATGTATACTGCACACAGACTATCTGAGTAACAGATCGGCTTTGTTTGTGAACACGTTTGGGCTGTGACATTAGCTCATAGCTGTCTTTACATGTTAGTAAGATACGAGAACATAAATAGTGTGAAAATCACTCCATTTTACTGACTGTTTGACAAACTCATGTTTGGCTCCACTTGCTGCTCTCACAGCCAGTTACAAATTAAGTGAAGACATTATAAGAGAATATTGATGATAATTATTCTCCAGTCACAAGTTAAAAGTAGATAGGTAGATAGATCCTATTTGTTGTGTTAGATCCGTGTGTCAGTAGGACAAAGTTGAAGTCAATTACATTTACATAACTTAATGCCATGTGTTTGATGAAGTCACAGTAAATTGATCACTTACATTCTTTAAATCATAATACCTTTTATAATGTCAAGTTATTGTAACCAACCATATTTTTAAAAAAAACAAAAAAAAAAAAGTTTTTCAAAAAAAAGGAATTCCAAATTTTTTAGAAAAAAAAAGGGGGGGGGCAAGTTTAAATAAAAATTTTTTTTTTTAAATTTAATTTTAATAAAAAATTAATTTAACAAAAAAACCTTGGTTTTTTTTTTTAAATTTTCAAGATTTTAAAAAAAATCCCCCCAAAGGTTTGGGGGATTTTCCCCTTTTTGGTTGGTTCCCCCAAACGGGGGGTTTGTAAAAATTGGGCCCCCCAAATGTTAAAAGAAAAAACACTACCCCCCCAAATTTGGGGGGTTTTGTCTTTTCCTTGGTTTTTTTGTTTTTGGGAGGAAGGACTGTGTGAGGAGTCTTACCCAGTAAAAACCTGGTTGGGGGGGGGCGGGGGGTTTTTGCGGGGCCCCCGGGGCTGTCCCCCGGGGGGGAAACAACCCGTCTTTTGGGGGCGGGCCTTGTTTAAAACCGGGGGAAATATAACCACAATGTCTTTACATTACTCTGTGCACATGTATTATGGCTGATTACCCACTACAGTGTATTATGACTGACTATTCACATTTCTTCGCAGGAAAACATCTGCTTGTAATTTATTGTAATTTTTAGTATATAGCATCCTAAACTGTTCGCATGTAACACGAGCCACTTGGCAACTGTTTTTGTGCATCGGCATCTATTATCAGGATACAGTAAGTTATTCTAGTGAGGCAGAAGATATTCTGGTACAACAGTTACTAAGCTTGCGCAAAATTCCTTAAAGGTAGGTAGGTAGGTAAGTCAAATTATTATTGTTCAGTGCTTATAAAACATAATATCTTATTATTTTTTCAATGTTTATTTCAGATAAAAAAGTACAATACCTAAAATACAATTAAAGCAATTATGAGGTACAAAAAAAAAGTGAGTAATAAAAATAAATAAATAGGTCATAAAAATTGATTAAGTGATTAAAATAACTATTAAACATATGGTACAAAAATACAATACAAATGTGTACAATTAGGATCTCCAGTATGTGTAGGTAGAGCTTCTAAAATGTATATCCGTATGGAAGTAATGAATAAAAAGAGGTGTTTTCAGACTGATGAAGACAACATAAAAGGCTACATATGGATGAACATCATTGCTTCATCAAAGTCTCCCTAGTTCTAGGTTATTGTATTTGTCTTGCAGATGTTGATAATTGGTGTTGGCCGTGTGGACTGAGTGTTATATACATGCCTTGCAAACAAGGTGTTGATCATTTGTGTTGGTCATGTGGACTGAGTGTTATATCCATGCTTTGCATGTGTTGATAATTGGTGTTGGCTATGAGACCGAGTGTTATCATTGGTGTTGGCCATGTGGACCGAGTGTTATATCCCTGTTGCAGGTGTTAATTATTGGTGCTGGGCCTTGTGGACTGGGGTGTCGATCAGGTGGCGTTCGGGCCTTTTTGGGGAAACGAGAGTTACTCAGTTGGTGTTGCCCATGTGGACTGAGTGTTATATCCCTGTTACATGTGTTCATAATTGGAGTTGGCTATGTAGACTGAGTGTTATCATTGGTGTTGGCCATGTGGACCGAGTGTTATATCCCTGTTGCAGGTGTTAATCATCGGTGCTGGGCCTTGTGGACTGAGGGTCGCCATCGAGGTTGCGTTTCTTGGAGGCAAGGCTGTGATTGTGGAGAAGCGAGACCGTTACTCACGTAACAATGTGTTGCACCTGTGGCCGTATCTCATCCACGACCTGAAGGCTCTTGGGGCGAAGAAGTTCTTCGGCAAGTTCTGTGCCAGTTCCATTGACCACATCAGTAAGTGTCCATTTGTAGTTCTGTGCCAGCCCCGTAGACCACAACAGTAAGTGTCCACTTGTAATTCTGTGCCAGCCGTAGACCACAACAGTAAGTGTCCACTTGTAGTTCTGTGCCAGCCCCGTAGACCACAACAGTAAGTGTCCACTTGTTGTTCTGTGCCAGCCCCGTAGACCAGAACAGTAAGTGTCCACTTGTAATTCTGTGCCAGCCCCGTAGACCACAACAGTAAGTGTCCACTTGTAGTTCTTTGCCAGCTCCATAAACCACATCAGTAAGTGTCCACTTGTTGTTCTGTGCCAGCCCCGTAGACCACAACAGTAAGTGTCCACTTGTAATTCTGTGCCAGCCCCGTAGACCACAACAGTAAGTGTCCACTTGTAATTCTGTGCCAGCCCCGTAGACCACAACAGTAAGTGTCCACTTGTAGTTCTGTGCCAGCCCCGTAGACCACAACAGTAAGTGTCCACTTGTAGTTCTGTGCCAGCCCCGTAGACCACAACAGTAAGTGTCCACTTGTAATTCTGTGCCAGCCCCGTAGACCACATCAGTAAGTGTCCACTTGTAATTCTGTGCCAGCCCCGTAGACCACAACAGTAAGTGTCCACTTGTAATTCTGTGCCAGCCCCGTAGACCACAACAGTAAGTGTCCACTTGTAGTTCTTTGCCAGCTCCATAAACCACATCAGTAAGTGTCCACTTGTTGTTCTGTGCCAGCCCCGTAGACCACAACAGTAAGTGTCCACTTGTATTCTGTGCCAGCCCCGTAGACCACAACAGTAAGTGTCCACTTGTAGTTCTGTGCCAGCCCCGTAGACCACAACAGTAAGTGTCCACTTGTAATTCTGTGCCAGCCCCGTAGACCACAACAGTAAGTGTCCACTTGTAGTTCTGTGCCAGCCCCGTAGACCACAACAGTAAGTGTCCACTTGTAGTTCTGTGCCAGCCCCGTAGACCACAACAGTAAGTGTCCACTTGTAGTTCTGTGCCAGCCCCGTAGACCACAACAGTAAGTGTCCACTTGTAGTTCTGTGCCAGCCCCGTAGACCACAACAGTAAGTGTCCACTTGTAGTTCTGTGCCAGCCCCGTAGACCACAACAGTAAGTGTCCACTTGTAGTTCTGTGCCAGCCCCGTAGACCACAACAGTAAGTGTCCACTTGTAGTTCTGTGCCAGCCCCGTAGACCACAACAGTAAGTGTCCACTTGTAGTTCTGTGCCAGCCCCGTAGACCACAACAGTAAGTGTCCACTTGTAGTTCTGTGCCAGCCCCGTAGACCACAACAGTAAGTGTCCACTTGTAGTTCTGTGCCAGCCCCGTAGACCACAACAGTAAGTGTCCACTTGTAGTTCTGTGCCAGCCCCGTAGACCACAACAGTAAGTGTCCACTTGTAGTTCTGTGCCAGCCCCGTAGACCACAACAGTAAGTGTCCACTTGTAGTTCTGTGCCAGCCCCGTAGACCACAACAGTAAGTGTCCACTTGTAGTTCTGTGCCAGCCCCGTAGACCACAACAGTAAGTGTCCACTTGTAGTTCTGTGCCAGCCCCGTAGACCACAACAGTAAGTGTCCACTTGTAGTTCTGTGCCAGCCCCGTAGACCACAACAGTAAGTGTCCACTTGTAGTTCTGTGCCAGCCCCGTAGACCACATCAGTAAGTGTCCACTTGTAGTTCTGTGCCAGCCCCGTAGACCACAACAGTAAGTGTCCACTTGTAGTTCTGTGCCAGCCCCGTAGACCACAACAGTAAGTGTCCACTTGTAGTTCTGTGCCAGCCCCGTAGACCACAACAGTAAGTGTCCACTTGTAGTTCTGTGCCAGCCCCGTAGACCACAACAGTAAGTGTCCACTTGTAGTTCTGTGCCAGCCCCGTAGACCACAACAGTAAGTGTCCACTTGTAGTTCTGTGCCAGCCCCGTAGACCACACAGTAAGTGTCCACTTGTAGTTCTGTGCCAGCCCCGTAGACCACAACAGTAAGTGTCCACTTGTAGTTCTGTGCCAGCCCCGTAGACCACAACAGTAAGTGTCCACTTGTAGTTCTGTGCCAGCCCCGTAGACCACAACAGTAAGTGTCCACTTGTAGTTCTGTGCCAGCCCCGTAGACCACATCAGTAAGTGTCCACTTGTAGTTCTGTGCCAGCCCCGTAGACCACAACAGTAAGTGTCCACTTGTAGTTCTGTGCCAGCCCCGTAGACCACAACAGTAAGTGTCCACTTGTAGTTCTGTGCCAGCCCCGTAGACCACAACAGTAAGTGTCCACTTGTAGTTCTGTGCCAGCCCCGTAGACCACAACAGTAAGTGTCCATTTGTTCCATAGACCACATCAGTAAGTGTCCATTTGCTCCATAGACTACACCAGTAAGTGTCCACTTGTAGTTCTGTGCCAGCTCCATAGACCATACCAGTAAGTGTCCATTTGCTCCATAGACCACACCAGTAAGTGTCCATTTGCTCCATAGACCACACCAGTAAGTGTCCATTTGCTCCATAGACCACACCAGTAAGTGTCCATTTGCTCCATAGACTACACCAGTAAGTGTCCACTTGTAGTTCTGTGCCAGCTCCATAGACCATACCAGTAAGTGTCCATTTGCTCCATAGACTACACCAGTAAGTGTCCACTTGTAGTTCTGTGCCAGCTCCATAGACCATACCAGTAAGTGTCCATTTGCTCCATAGACTACACCAGTAAGTGTCCACTTGTAGTTCTGTGCCAGCTCCATAGACCATACCAGTAAGTGTCCATTTGCTCCATAGACCACACCAGTAAGTGTCCATTTGCTCCATAGACTACACCAGTAAGTGTCCACTTGTAGTTCTGTGCCCGCTCCATAGACCATACCAGTAAGTGTCCATTTGCTCCATAGACTACACCAGTAAGTGTCCACTTGTAGTTCTGTGCCCGCTCCATAGACCATACCAGTAAGTGTCCATTTGCTCCATAGACCACACCAGTAAGTGTCCATTTGCTCCATAGACTACACCAGTAAGTGTCCACTTGTAGTTCTGTGCCCGCTCCATAGACCATACCAGTAAGTGTCCATTTGCTCCATAGACCACACCAGTAAGTGTCCACTTGTAGTTCTGTGCCAGCTCCATAGACCACACCAGTAAGTGTCTATTTGCTCCATAGACTACACCAGTAAGTGTCCATTTGCTCCATAGACCACACCAGTAAGTGTCCATTTGCTCCATAGACTACACCAGTAAGTGTCCACTTGTAGTTCTGTGCCAACTCTCATATTGGATTAATCTCCAAATTTGTGATATGTTTCACCAATTGCAATATCCTCTAAGCGGCTGATTTAAACAATATTCTTTCAGCGTAGCTGGCTCGTGTACATGTATCGTAGACCATAGCAACTGTTCATGCTACATTTGAAGTGTCACTGCATTTATGACCAGTGACTAACACAGTGCATTATGCATATAAACTGGAAGAACTAATAGTAACCCAGAGAGACGTTTCTCTCAGCATCTAGTCAAACAGCCAGACGGTGGTAGATGTCTGGTCTCAATGCCGAGGCTTGTCTTGCTCTGTCTGAGTGCACCTACAGTTGTTAATTCAGTTTGTTTGCCTCCCGTCGGTCGCACGGGTCACGTATCACTGGCTCCACAACGAGGGAATCAAGCACTGAATGAAATGTGTTTTGTGCCCGTCTCGATAGCGTCAGGCTATGATCTCACTGGGAAGTCTCCGGAGACCGTAATGATTGATGTAAACACAGCAGCACCAATGTGACTCAGACTTCGTTATCTGTGTCTTGTATGTGACGTCTGGTCCTTTGAATCAATCCCAATTTAATTACATAAAGTAACGGTTGATATTTCAATGAGCAGCTACCTTACCCCCTTCCCATTAAGCATGCATGTTCTTTTAATTATCGTTCTGATTACTGATCAGTGGTGGTTTATAATCTTGTTTTGGTGTTCATTATAATGAAATGATGAGAAAGAATTTTTTATAAAAGTAGCTGGTTTGTTAGTGGTTCTGCGATGCAAATGGGATATTTTTATGACAGTGCCTATTTTCTGCAGACGGTGCAATACATTTAGAACACGGAAGTCAGCAGCAGATGGACCTGTGGTGACCCACTGTGTGTGTTTAGTTACATGTGTCAGTCAGACTCGGCACTAATTATGGTAAATTGTGGTAAATTGTAGACTAATGGTGATGATGGACGAGTTGTGATGACTGACTAGATCAGACTAGACGAGATAGGACATTCCTGGTGGGTGAAAGGACAGTTGTGACGGAGACAGGACACTGGCAGCAGTAAGGACAAGTGGATGATATAGGACAGTTGTTAGTTTCTCACCACTGTTGGATGGAATGGTCCAGGCAGCTTCTTACACTAAATAAACACAGTGGGGTGAATGTTTAAACTGGGTTTCTTTTCCCATTCCCTCTGGATGCCTTCGGCTCTGCCAGTTCGTCACAGGTAGATCCCAGTTGACGCTAGGCAGAGGGAACTGGGGTAATTGGCAGGGAAACAAGTTGCTTGAATGTTTTATGGTGACCAGTGAGTTTGAACCCTGGTCTCCAGTGCGAGAGTCTGTTCAGTGTGAAACCGTGCACTGAGCAATTAAATATGTATCAATGCTTAAGTCCCTCTCCAGTGAGATTATGTACGGCTAATTCTCCGCCTCAAGGACATTACAGCGGTCGGATAATTAACAATCATCAGGTCACCACTGTCTGTTGCGTTGAGCAGTGGTGAGTGTTGATTACGTTGACGAATGCCGTGAGTTGTATGGATCTGTGTAGTGTGTGCAGTGAATTTTGTGTGGTATATAACCAAATTTGGGTTTATACATATTCATGTATAGTTCCAATAGTGCCACACTGGACAGGCACCAGGCGAACGATCAAATTACATTTTGCTGTCCCGATTCCTAGTGGATAGGAACGTTTTCTATGCATTGAGACGATTGTCTAAGTAAAGTTTTCATTTGTTTACCATTTAAACATGCTGCAGGCAGAATCTTTCGTACTGCAATCAATAATTCCAAGCTTAATAAAGTAACTAAGCAGAAATTGGCAGGCAGTAAGCCTTCAACATGCATGTTGTAACCATAGCAACATAATATTAATTGAAAAACATTAAACCTAGGATCTGACACCTTTGCTTTAAAATCTAACATCCCAGAGGAACACAGGTTCAACTTAGATTCTTAGTTCTTATGTGGTTTCCCCCAAACAGCCCAAACTTGACTAATGCTGAAGTTGTCCTTCTCTAGAATTAGTGAGTCCACTACAGGTTACACTTTTACCCCTGTGTGGGATCTTTTACTTCGCCTGGCATAGACACAGATAGAAGGGACTGGACTGGCTTTTAGTGTCTCTTCCGAAAGTCATCGGCTAATGTGGCGTGAATGAAATTGCCTAAGTTTCGAAACGGCGGTAGGTGGGATTGAACCACCGTCCATTCGATTGATAGTCCAGCGCTCTACCGTGTGACCACCAATCCCCACGACTGGATAAACAGAACTGTTTTTAAAACATTAGTAAAGCACTGGTATAAGCAGACGCTGACCTTACATTGTTGTTTGTCTCAGGTATCCGCACTCTGCAATGTATCCTGCTGAAGGCCGCCCTGCTAGTGGGGGTAGAGATCCATCCGGGGGTCACTTTCGAGAGCATCCTGGAGCCAGTGGCAGTCGAAGGAGGCGAGGGAGAACGTGAGTGGATCTGGTCAGACAACTGACCATCTGGCTGACCTATGACCAGCTGCAGTTCATTTGGCTCTCGTGATTGTCATTCCTGCTGATTCTTGTGTGGTTGTAGCATTGGGTAAATGAGTAGGGATCCTGTTAGTTCTGTGAAGAACAAAGGGAACTTAGTACATTTGCAGTGTGTGATGTGTCAGTTGTATTCTATTTTCTCACTGTTTTCTTATATATTTCTCACTGGTTTTCTGCTTATCAGTCAACTAAGATTTATATGTATTGACAAAATAGAAAATTTTTGTTCTTGTTAGAACAGAATCTGAACCTGATGATTTCTGATCATTGACTCCATTGTCGTGCATCAGTGATGGTTCTGAGAACTGCTGAAACTTATTAGTGAATACATTGAAAGAAGTGGGAATGTTTTTTGACCATGTAGTGTTGAGACAAGGAAGTAATGTGTCCAGTGTCAGAGACAGGATCGGGTGTGAAGGTGTATGTTGGTGTTTGAGAGACAGGATTGAATGTGAAGGTGTATGTTGGTGTTTGAGAGACAGGATTGAATGTGAAGGTGTATGTTGGTGTTTGAGAGACAGGATTGAATGTGAAAGGTGTATGTTGGTGTTTGAGAGACAGGATTGAATGTGAAGGTGTATGTTGGTGTTTGAGAGACAGGATTGAATGTGAAGGTGTATGTTGGTGTTTGAGAGACAGGATTGAATGTGAAGGTGTATGTCAGTGTTTGAGAGACAAGATTGAATGTGAAGGTGTATGTTAGTGTTTGAAAGGCAGGATTGAATGTGAAGGTGTATGTTGGTGTTTCAGAGACAGGATTGAATGTGAAGGTGTATGTTGGTGTTTCAGAGACAGGATTGAATGTGACGGTGTATGTTGGTGTTTGAGAGACAGGATTGAATGTGAAGGTGTATGTTGGTGTTTGAGAGACAGATTGAATGTGAAGGTGTATGTTGGTGTTTGAGAGACAGGATTGAATGTGAAGGTGTATGTTGGTGTTTGAGAGACAGGATTGAATGTGAAGGTGTATGTTGGTGTTTGAGAGACAGGATTGAATGTGAAGGTGTATGTTGGTGTTTCAGAGACAGGATTGAATGTGAAGGTGTATGTTGGTGTTTCAGAGACAGGATTGAATGTGAAGGTGTATGTTGGTGTTTCAGAGACAGGATTGAATGTGAAGGTGTATGTTGGTGTTTCAGAGACAGGATTGAATGTGAAGGTGTATGTTGGTGTTTCAGAGACACGATTGAATGTGAAGGTGTATGTTGGTGTTTCAGAGACAGGATTGAATGTGAAGGTGTATGTTGGTGTTTCAGAGACAGGATTGAATGTGAAGGTGTATGTTGGTGTTTCAGAGACAGGATTGAATGTGAAGGTGTATGTTGGTGTTTCAGAGACAGGATTGAATGTGAAGGTGTATGTTGGTGTTTGAGAGACAGGATTGAATGTGAAGGTGTATGTTGGTGTTTGAGAGACAGGATTGAATGTGAAAGTGTATGTTGGTGTTGTTTGAGAGGCAGGATTGAATGTGAAGGTGTATGTTAGTGTTTGAGAGACAGGATTGAATGTGAAGGTGTATGTTGGTGTTTCAGAGACACGATTGAATGTGAAGGTGTATGTTGGTGTTTCAGAGACACGATTGAATGTGAAGGTGTATGTTGGTGTTTCAGAGACACGATTGAATGTGAAGGTGTATGTTGGTGTTTCAGAGACAGGATTGAATGTGAAGGTGTATGTTGGTGTTTCAGAGACAGGATTGAATGTGAAGGTGTATGTTGGTGTTTCAGAGACAGGATTGAATGTGAAGGTGTATGTTGGTGTTTCAGAGACAGGATTGAATGTGAAGGTGTATGTTGGTGTTTGAGAGACAGGATTGAATGTGAAGGTGTATGTTGGTGTTTGAGAGACAGGATTGAATGTGAAAGTGTATGTTGGTGTTGTTTGAGAGGCAGGATTGAATGTGAAGGTGTATGTTAGTGTTTGAGAGACAGGATTGAATGTGAAGGTGTATGTTAGTGTTTGAAAGACAGGATTGAATGTGAAGGTGTATGTTGGTGTTTGAGAGACAGGATTGAATGTGAAGGTGTATGTTAGTGTTTGAAAGACAGGATTGAATGTGAAGGTGTATGTTGGTGTTTGAGAGACAGGATTGAATGTGAAGGTGTATGTTGGTGTTTGAGAGACAAGATTGAATGTGAAGGTGTATGTTGGTGTTTCAGAGACAGGATTGAATGTGACGGTGTATGTTGGTGTTTGAGAGACAGGATTGAATGTGAAGGTGTATGTTGGTGTTTGAGAGACAGGATTGAATGTGAAGGTGTATGTTGGTGTTTGAGAGACAGGATTGAATGTGAAGGTGTATGTTGGTGTTTCAGAGACAGGATTGAATGTGAAGGTGTATGTTGGTGTTTGAGAGACAGGATTGAATGTGAAGGTGATATGTTGGTGTTTCAGAGACAGGATTGAATGTGAAGGTGTATGTTGGTGTTTGAGAGACAGGATTGAATGTGAAGGTGTATGTTGGTGTTTCAGAGACAGGATTGAATGTGAAGGTGTATGTTGGTGTTTCAGAGACAGGATTGAATGTGAAGGTGTATGTTGGTGTTTCAGAGACAGGATTGAATGTGAAGGTGTATGTTGGTGTTTCAGAGACAGGATTGAATGTGAAGGTGTATGTTGGTGTTTCAGAGACAAGATTGAATGTGAAGGTGTATGTTGGTGTTTCAGAGACAGGATTGAATGTGACAGTGTATGTTGGTGTTTGAGAGACAGGATTGAATGTGAAGGTGTATGTTGGTGTTTCAGAGACAGGATTGAATGTGAAGGTGTATGTTGGTGTTTCAGAGACAGGATTGAATGTGAAGGTGTATGTTGGTGTTTGAGAGACAGGATTGAATGTGAAGGTGTATGTTGGTGTTTGAGAGACAGGATTGAATGTGAAGGTGTATGTTGGTGTTTGAGAGACACAATTGAATGTGAAGGTGTATGTTGGTGTTTCAGAGACAGGATTGAATGTGAAGGTGTATGTTGGTGTTTCAGAGACAGGATTGAATGTGAAGGTGTATGTTGGTGTTTCAGAGACAGGATTGAATGTGAAGGTGTATGTTGGTGTTTCAGAGACAGGATTGAATGTGAAGGTGTATGTTGGTGTTTCAGAGACGGGATTGAATGTGAAGGTGTATGTTGGTGTTTCAGACACAGGATGGCGTGTGAAGGTGTCTCCGTCGGACCATCCAGTCAGTGAGTTTGAGTTTGACGTGCTGCTGGGAGCTGACGGCAAGAGAAATACACTGGCCGGTGAGTGGGAGGGACAGTGTAGGGCATCTCAGGACTCGGAACACAATGACATTTATCCCCACCTCTACTACAGACAGTCATCTGGTGTAGTCAGCCAACAGAACACATGAGGGCTACAGCCTACATGTGCAGCCATCACAGTTTGTATTTCACCGCTGTAATGGTGTGTCTCAATCTCTCACAAGTGTCATCAAAAATAACCAATGTTTTCTAGGACATGTAAAATATTAAACATGACCCGGATACCTCCTTTACCCTAGAGGGTGCAGAAATGTGTTTTACTGTTCTTTATAGATCGGTGGTGCTGAACAACAATCTTCTCTTCTCCTGAAATGTTAGCTTAACTTAATTGTATAAATATATTTTAAAACAAAATTGGACGCATTCAATTGTAAATATAATTTTAAATGATATTTTAGTCCTCTTATAATGTATGTTTACTAATTTAAATTATATTTTTAGATGCAGTGTGGAATCTGGTCACTAGAAATGTGCTGTTCACTTTGTACTACATCGTAGCAGACTTGTGCTGAATGAACTGAAACAACTTGGTCGTAATGACCCACACGTTCTCCCGTTATACGAAATGACAACAAATGGATTAGATTCTCTTGATTGTGTATAGATATGGGTGAAGCCCTAACCACTGTGCCACCACACCCTGTAGTGATATTTTCTGGTTTATCCGTTTCTCTGTGTCCCAACGTAGGTTTTCGACGGAAGGAGTTTCGAGGCAAGCTCGCGATCGCGGTGACAGCGAACTTCATCAACCACAATACCCAGCAGGAGGCTCGGGTGGAGGAGATCAGCGGAGTCGCGTTTATCTTCAACCAGAAGTTCTTCCGCGAACTCAACCAGAAGACAAATGTTGACCTGGAGAACATCGTCTACTACAAGGATGAGACCCACTACTTTGTGATGACAGCCAAGAAACACAGTCTCCTCATCAAGGGTGTCATACTGCAGGTGTGTAGTGGATGTCATACAGTGGGTGTGTAATGGATGTCATACAGTAGGTATGTAGTGGATGTCATACAGTAGGTGTGTAGTGGATGTCATACAGTAGGTATGTAGTGGATGTCATACAGTGGGTGTGTAATGGATGTCATACAGTAGGTGTGTAGTGGATGTCATCCAGTAGGTGTGTAATGGATGTCATACTGTAGGAGTGTAATGAATGTCATAGTGGGTGTGTAATGGATGTCATTGTATTTGTCATGTTGTAGGTTTATGTGTTGTGTATGCCATACAGCAAATCTATAGATTGTAGATGTTCCACTTCAAATGTATTGGTAGATATTAATAATACATTCCTGTCTCCTACTTGCTACACACCTGTCTCATACTTGCTACATACGTGTCTCCTATTTGCTACACACCTGTCTCCTACTTGCTACACACCAGTCTTCTCCTACTTGCTACACACCTGCCTCCTACTTGTTATATACCTGCCTCCTACTTGCTATACACCTGCCTCCTACTTGCTACACACCTGCCTCCTACTTGCTACAAACCTGCCTCCTACTTGCTACACACCTGCCTCCTACTTGCTACACACCAGTCTTCTCCTACTTGCTACACACCTGCCTCCTACTTGTTATATACCTGCCTCCTACTTGCTACACACCTGCCTCCTACTTGCTACACACCAGTCTTCTCCTACTTGCTACACACCTGCCTCCTACTTGCTATACACCTGCCTCCTACTTGCTACACACCTGCCTCCTACTTGCTACAAACCTGCCTCCTACTTGCTACACACCTGTCTCCTACTTGCTACACACCTGTCCTCCTACTTGCTACACACCTGCCTCCTACTTGTTATAACCTGCCTCCTACTTGCTATACACCTGCCTCCTACTTGCTACACACCTGCCTCCTACTTGCTATACACCTGCCTCCTACTTGCTATACACCTGCCTCCTACTTGCTATATACCTGCCTCCTACTTGCTACACACCTGCCTCCTACTTGCTACACACCTGCCTCCTACTTGCTACAACCTGCCTCCTACTTGCTATACACCTGCCTCCTACTTGCTATACACCTGCCTCCTACTTGCTATACACCTGCCTCCTACTTGCTATACACCTGCCTCCTACTTGCTATACACCTGCCTCCTACTTGCTATAAACCTGCCTCCTACTTGCTATACACCTGCCTCCTACTTGCTACACACCTGCCTCCTACTTGCTACAAACCTGCCTCCTACTTGCTAAACCTGCCTCCTACTTGCTATACACCTGCCTCCTACTTGCTACACACCTGCCTCCTACTTGCTACACACCTGCCTCCTACTTGCTACAAACCTGCCTCCTACTTGCTACAAACCTGCCTCCTACTTGCTATACACCTGCCTCCTACTTGCTACACACCTGCCTCCTACTTGCTATACACCTGCCTCCTACTTGTTATACACCTGCCTCCTACTTGCTATACACCTGCCTCCTACTTGTTATACACCTGCCTCCTACTTGTTATACACCTGCCTCCTACTTGCTACACACCTGCCTCCTACTTGTTATACACCTGCCTCCTACTTGTTATACACCTGCCTCCTACTTGCTATACACCTGCCTCCTACTTGCTACACACCTGCCTCTTACTTGTTATAAACCTGCCTCCTACTTGCTACACACCTGCCTCTTACTTGTTATACACCTGTCTTCTACTTGCTACACACCTGCTTCCTACTTGTTAAATACCTGTCTTCTACTTGCTACATACCTGCTTCCTACTTGTTAAATACCTGTCTTCTACTTGCTACATACCTGCTTCCTACTTGTTAAATACCTGCCTTCTACTTGCTACATACCTGCTTCCTACTTGTTAAATACCTGTCTTCTACTTGCTACATACCTGCTTCCTACTTGTTAAATACCTGTCTTCTACTTGCTACACACCTGCCTCTTACTTGCTACACACCTGCCTCTTACTTGTTATAAACCTGCCTCCTACTTGCTACACACCTGCCTCCTACTTGTTATACACCTGCCTTCTACTTGCTACACACCTGCTTCCTACTTGTTAAATACCTGTCTTCTACTTGCTACATACCTGCTTCCTACTTGTTAAAAACCTGCCTTCTACTTGCTACACACCTGCTTCCTACTTGTTAAATACCTGCCTTCTACTTGCTACATACCTGCTTCCTACTTGTTAAATACCTGTCTTCTACTTGCTACACACCTGCTTCCTACTTGTTATACACCTGCCTTCTACTTGCTACACACCTGCTTCCTACTTGTTAAATACCTGCCTTCTACTTGCTACACACCTGCTTCCTACTTGTTAAATACCTGTCTTCTACTTGCTACACACCTGCTTCCTACTTGTTAAATACCTGTCTTCTACTTGCTACACACCTGCTTCCTACTTGTTAAATACCTGCCTTCTACTTGCTACACACCTGCCTCCTACTTGCTACATACCTGCTTCCTACTTGTTAAATACCTGTCTTCTACTTGCTACACACCTGCTTCCTACTTGTTAAATACCTGTCTTCTACTTGCTACATACCTGCTTCCTACTTGTTATACACCTGCCTTCTACTTGCTACACACCTGCTTCCTACTTGTTAAATACCTGCCTTCTACTTGCTACACACCTGCTTCCTACTTGTTAAATACCTGTCTTCTACTTGCTACACACCTGCTTCCTACTTGTTAAATACCTGTCTTCTACTTGCTACACACCTGCTTCCTACTTGTTAAATACCTGTCTTCTACTTGCTACATACCTGCTTCCTACTTGTTAAATACCTGCCTTCTACTTGCTACACACCTGCTTCCTACTTGTTAAATACCTGCCTTCTACTTGCTACACACCTGCTTCCTACTTGTTAAAAAACCTGTCTTCTACTTGCTACACACCTGCTTCCTACTTGTTAAATAACTGTCTTCTACTTGCTACACACCTGCTTCCTACTTGTTAAATACCTGCCTTCTACTTGCTACACACCTGCTTCCTACTTGTTAAATAACTGTCTTCTACTTGCTACACACCTGCTTCCTACTTGTTAAATACCTGTCTTCTACTTGCTACACACCTGCTTCCTACTTGTTAAATACCTGCCTCCTACTTGCTACATACCTGCCTCCTACTTGCAGGACTACGATGACCCGGAGCAGCTGTTGGCTCGTAACAATGTGGACCAGGACGCGCTGATGGCGTATGCGAAGGAGGCCGCGGAGGTGTCGACCAACCACATGCTGCCAGACCTTGAGTTTGCACACAACCACTACGGTCAGGCCGACGTGGCCATGTTTGACTTCACCTCCATGTACCACGCGGAGCACGCGTCACGGGTGATTGAACGCTCCGGACACAAGCTCCTGGTGGCACTGGTGGGCGACAGTCTACTTGAGGTGGGTGCTTCCTTTGTCATGTCCTACGTGTAGGCGATATATATATATATATATATATATATATATACATACATATATATCCCTCTTGGTCACTAAACTTTCAAGGGTTTCCTTCAGGCCTTAAAAGTGTCCACAACTTCAAAATTCCTCCCATGTTAAGTGTTTATACTGATTAAGGGTTAAGGTTAAGTGGTTATACTAGACACATATCAGTTGTGTGTTTTCTGTGATTGTTCAAAATTACATAAGCTGTTTAGCAATAATAATTTGTGCAGTTTTCAATGATTGTAAAACATAAAGTTTTTTGGAAAAACGGTAAACAATGTAATTTTTTCAAACATCCAATATGAATACTTTGTATGTTTTATCTGCACCATCAGATTGCACTAGATCATCTAGGGCAGCTTATGAACAGACAATTTACCCTGTTTTGTCTGTCACATAAACACAACATGACTGTTGACCTGCTGACCTTGTGGTGTTTCAGCCGTTCTGGCCCATGGGTACAGGGTGTGCCCGGGGGTTCCTGGGGGCGCAAGACACGGCGTGGATGATCCGAAGTTGGGCGTCGGGGCGTCAGACCCCCCTCGAGGTGATGGCGGAACGAGAGAGTATCTACCAGCTCCTCTCTCAAACCACTCCTGAGAACACGTGCAAGAACTTCAGTCAGTACACGATAGACCCAAAAACCAGGTATAGTAGTGACGGGGAGAACACATGATGTATTCATTCATCAAAACCAGTTTGTGATGTTTTTGCATATCCGTGTAAAGTGTGATCACTGAAATCGATGTGATACGCAGACTCTGTCACAAGTGCTTAATCTTAATTTGACTATTGAAGTTTGGACATAGCCTAGATGAACATATGCATGTCTTGAACATATACATATACATAGTTAGCACAAATCTTGTGTAATCCATAGTTATGGTTTAATTTGGAGTGATAGGAAATGTTTTTGTACTAAAACATAAGTGACTTGACTTATGGTTGAAGGACACCAGCCTAATTAACACAGTGTATATTGAGTACTGTGTGCGTGTGTGTTCTGCTCCATCCAAGTGCCATGACTGTTGTGTTTGAAGGTACACCAACCTCAACCCCCACTGTGTTCTGCCCCATCCAAGTGACATGACAGTTGTGTTTGAAGGTACACCAACCTCAACCCCCACTGTGTTCTGCTCCATCCAAGTGACATGACTGTTGTGTTTGAAGGTACACCAACCTCAACCCCCACTGTGTTCTGCCCCATCCAAGTGACATGACTGTTGTGTTTGAAGGTACACCAACCTCAACCCCCACTGTGTTCTGCCCCATCCAAGTGACATGACTGTTGTGTTTGAAGGTACACCAACCTCAACCCCCACTGTGTTCTGCTCCATCCAAGTGACATGACTGTTGTGTTTGAAGGTACACCAACCTCAACCCCCACTGTGTTCTGCCCATCCAAGTGACATATCTGTTGTGTTTGAAGGTACACTAACCTCAACCCCCACTGTGTTCTGCCCCATCCAAGTGACATGACTGTTGTGTTTGAAGGTACACCAACCTCAACCCCCACTGTGTTCTGCCCCATCCAAGTGACATGACTGTTGTGTTTGAAGGTACACCAACCTCAACCCCCACTGTGTTCTGCCCATCCAAGTGACATATCTGTTGTGTTTGAAGGTACACCAACCTCAACCCCCACTGTGTTCTGCCCCATCCAAGTGACATGACTGTTGTGTTTGAAGGTACACCAACCTCAACCCCCACTGTGTTCTGCCCATCCAAGTGACATGACTGTTGTGTTTGAAGGTACACCAACCTCAACCCCCACTGTGTTCTGCCCCATCCAAGTGACATGACTGTTGTGTTTGAAGGTACACCAACCTCAACCCCCACTGTGTTCTGCCCCATCCAAGTGACATGACTGTTGTGTTTGAAGGTACACCAACCTCAACCCCCACTGTGTTCTGCCCATCCAAGTGACATATATGTTGTGTTTGAAGGTACACCAACCTCAACCCCCACTGTGTTCTGCCCCATCCAAGTGACATGACTGTTGTGTTTGAAGGTACACTAACCTCAACCCCCACTGTGTTCTGCCCCATCCAAGTGACATGACTGTTGTGTTTGAAGGTACACAAACCTCAACCCCCACTGTGTTCTGCCCCATCCAAGTGACATGACTGTTGTGTTTGAAGGTACACCAACCTCAACCCCCACTGTGTTCTGCCCATCCAAGTGACATGACTGTTGTGTTTGAAGGTACACCAACCTCAACCCCCACTGTGTTCTGCCCATCCAAGTGAAGCACCAGTACGATGGAGGGGATCTCGTCTACCTCAATGAAATTGTCCAGATCTCGGAGCAGAACTGCAAACGTTACGGTCAGTAACCGAGGTGTGACTGTCCCATCCATTTGGTTACAAATGGCTGTGTTTTTTCTTACAATTATGGCTTCAGTCAACCAAAGTATGTTCTTAAAATGTCTTCCAAGATGGAACTGGCATGTTTGTTTTTGCAACTATAAAACTGAATAAGAATGAAACATGATTTATATCTGTACCGCACTAGATGCTATGTTACAGTTGCTGTGTTGTGTGTTTCAGAGTGGATGAGGGACCAGCATTACCTGCTGAAATGTTACATTGCTGTGTTGTGTTTCAGAGTTGATGAGGGACCAGCATTACCTGCTGAAATGTTACAGTTGCTGTGTTGTGTTTCAGAGTGGATGAGGGACCAGCATTACCTGCTGAAATGTTACAGTTGCTGTGTTGTGTTTCAGAGTGGATGAGGGACCAGCATTACCTGCTGAAATGTTACATTGCTGTGTTGTGTTTCAGAGTGGATGAGGGACCAGCATTACCTGCTGAAATGTTACATTGCTGTGTTGTGTTTCAGAGTGGATGAGGGACCAGCATTACCTGCTGAAATGGTTCCAGAGACAACTGGAGCCCTACAGGAGTCGCATCAAGGTGCTAGACATGACGTCCTCCTGGCGCAGTGGCGTGGCCTTGTGTGCCCTCATCCACTACTACCGCCCCGACCTCGTGTAGGTGTCATGTGTCACGTGTCCAGCCAGTTTATTGCCATACTCGCTGTGTATTCGGACCCCGTATGTTTTTGAACCCCATAAAAATAAATGTTGTGTACCTTAAGTTTACGAACATCTCTGCAAAAATTGCTGTGTGTTTCTGTTAATCAGATGTAAGTTATTTGTATCTGAAAGTGAGCACTGATAAACACTACAGGAGGCCGAAGGAGACATATCATTGGCACTTGTTCCTGTGTGTAGATATTAAAAAGGCATGTCTGAATTATTATTTTTGGTACTTCTGTTTTCAAACGGCGAGGAATGTTGTTATTTTAGATGTCTAAATACAAAGAGTTATTATGGCACTCTGTAGATACGTGACATCACTATGCTCCTGGCTGTCAAAAAATACTAACTCTATTTAGACACTAAAATCCAAAGGAGAACTCCTATTGTTGCCAAATAAAAGAAGTATAAAATGAATACCTGCAAAATGCAGTTGGTTCAAACATCAGTGTATATTTTTATATATTTAAAAAAGAAATTTGTAGTGTTGAGTGAAAGAACAATATTTTAATCGCGCAGTGAAGCTGTACTTATCCATGTAAACCGGTGTGTTGCAGTTATGGTTGTTTTAACCGACAGATAGTTTTTGTATAAAAAATACAACAACATAAATTTATATTTTCATCCATGTGAGTTTATTTTATTTTAGAGTTTCTTCAGTTTTGTGAAATGTACTTTACAGTCCGAACAGTTGTGGTGTCTCACACATTTTTAGCAATGAGTTGAAGTAAAACTTCAGTTTCTTTCTGTGTGTTCCAGAGACGTGTATGCCTTGTGCCCCAACAAAGTGTCAGAGAACAATCAGCTGGTGAGTTCAAAGGTCACATTTTTGCTGTTATTCAACAGCAACTCAAGACAAACAAATTCTAATAAAGAGCACGTAATTTTAGTAGAAAACTGCCGATGAAATGGAACTTTTCTCTAGTAGATCAAAGCCAGTGTGCCTATGATAGATCTTGTGTCAGTGTGTCATTGTGTCATAGTTGGTTGAGACTCGTGCGTGTGTGTGTGCGTGCATGCGCACGTGTGTCTTCTAGTGAAAATTACTCATCATTGACATGTGGTTGTAACAAAGTCTTGTTGAGACATTCATCTATACTGGTGACCAGATCTTGTGACATTGACCTTTGGTTATAACATTGACCTGAGCTTGTGACATTGACCTGTTGTTGTGACATTGACCTGTGCTTGTGACAATTATGTGTGCGTGTTGCAGGCATTTGACCTGGCAGAGAGGGAGTTTGGGATCAAGCCAATGATGACGGGAGAGGACATGGCGATGTGTGACTCTCCAGACCTTGTCACCATGGTGTCCTACCTCTCTCAGTTCTACGAACACTTCCGCAAACAGGTCAAAGTCATCAAAGGTCAGTAGGTCTAGGTATGCTTCTGTCATTGGTCTGGATCCAGGAAAGAGTTCTGTGTGGAAACTGATGAATGGTTAAACAGTGATTTGAGACTTGCAATTGTAAAATGAAACTCACCCATGCAGTATACATAGACCACACGCACACGCACACACACACGCACGCACGCACACGCACGCACACGCACACAATCCATCACCAAGAAGAAATAAGCAGTATAAAACACAGTGAGTGTCTTGGTGCCACTGAGTGTACTCTCAAGAAGGGCATTCAGTGCTCTACAAGAATATATATATTCAATAATTTATAAGTTTGTTTCACATCTGCAGATAAGAAACCCACCGAGAGTCTGCAGGCACGACTCGCACGGATGTCCAAGATCAACAGTCGCATCAGACAGAGGAAGGTAGGTCTGGGGCCTTATGTAGTACTCAGAGTTCTTGGGTCTACTCGTTTGGTCCTTGCTGTTTGGACCTTCTTTCAGGACCTTCCTATGGTCTATATGGCCTCTCACTGGGGTCTGTATCTACCCAGATGACAAACAGGTTATTGTGTGACAGTGAGAAATAAATATGCTTAGCGTGAGTGCCTTTCATGTTGAGCCCATTTCCCAAAACCACGGAGCAGTTTGGTATCTGTATGTTGTAACGAATATAATAGTTTATCCTGTCACCATATGGTGGTGGTGGTGGTGTGTGTGTGTGTGTGTGTGTGTGTGTGTGTGTGTGTGTGTGTGTGTGTGTGTGTGTGTGTGTGTGTGTGTGTGTGTGTGTGTGTGTGTAAAACTGTGTATGTGTAGATTGTTTCTTTTAGGTGAGTCTGAATATGACCAATTGCATTGCCAGACTAGGAGATAGATGAGGAACTGTGAGGGCTTGCTCACTTGCTCCAAGATGCTCCTGAGCAACATTTACCCTGCATTACACATGACTATTAAGTGACCACACATTAGGCAACACACTTGTTAGTTGCTACACATTCAAACTGTTGATTATTTTTTTTAAATCATCAAATATTGCAAATTTCTGTTTCAAGAACTCGAGTGACACGGATTCACAAGTGAGGCTTTGGTTCATAGCCTTGCCCCCTGTACTTACATACCAATGGCTGCCTGACGCATTTCTATTTCTATTTTCTCCTAGTGTTTGCTTGACAGTTTTGTTGCACTGAGATATGTATCCACCATCATAAGTAAATGTCACTTTTAACCTGATTTCTGTAGCCTATGTTACGTTTAAGTTTATAGAACAGCCAAAGAAGGCATCACAGAAAAATTATTCAAGACCAGTGAAAATATACCTGCTGTAATTATGTCCCAGGTTGTTTCTGTTTTAAAATTCATGTTGAGATATTTTTTAACGAGTCAGCAGAAAACCAGGAATAAAATAATTATCGTTTCGTTGAAACAACATTAAATGGGACATAATTGTACAGGCTATGTTGAAAGTTTTTTGTATTTTGCTTCATTTTAAAGGATTTTTTGCCTCTTATTAGCCACTTATTAGCACGAGACAACGTTTTGTTGCCTTCTTCTTTCCCAGCATGGGATACGACACGTGCGTCCACTCTGGTCGTCCAGTGAGGATCTTGTATTTTGTCCAGTGAGGAGACTTTCTGTACTCAGCATCCAGTGTGAGCTGTGGCTGTGTCCCAGCTGTTGCTGTGTGTCAGCTGTGGCTGTGTGTCAGCTGTGGCTGTGTCCCAGCTGTGGCTGTGTCCCAGGTGTGGCTGTGTGTCAGCTGTGGCTGTGTCCCAGCTGTGGCTGTGTGTCAGCTGTGGCTGTGTCCCAGCTGTGGCTGTGTCCCAGGTGTGGCTGTGTGTCAGCTGTTGCTGTGTGTCAGCTGTGGCTGTGTGTCAGCTGTGGCTGTGTCCCAGCTGTGGCTGTGTCCCAGGTGTGGCTGTGTGTCAGCTGTGGCTGTGTCCCAGCTGTGGCTGTGTCCCAGGTGTGGCTGTGTGTCAGCTGTGGCTGTGTCCCAGGTGTGGCTGTGTGTCAGCTGTGGCTGTGTCCCAGCTGTGGCTGTGTCCCAGGTGTGGCTGTGTGTCAGCTGTGGCTGTGTCCCAGCTGTGGCTGTGTCCCAGGTGTGGCTGTGTGTCAGCTGTGGCTGTGTCCCAGGTGTGGCTGTGTGTCAGCTGTGGCTGTGTCCCAGCTGTGGCTGTGTCCCAGGTGTGGCTGTGTGTCAGCTGTGGCTGTGTCCCAGCTGTGGCTGTGTCCCAGGTGTGGCTGTGTCCCAGCTGTGGCTGTGTCCCAGCTGTGGCTGTGTCCCAGCTGTGGCTGTGTCCCAGCTGTGGCTGTGTCCCAGCTGTGGCTGTGTCCCAGGTGTGGCTGTGTCCCAGCTGTGGCTGTGTCCCAGCTGTGGCTGTGTCCAGCTGTGGCTGTGTCCCAGCTGTGGCTGTGTCCCAGGTGTGGCTGTGTCCCAGCTGTGGCTGTGTCCCAGCTGTGGCTGTGTCCCAGCTGTGGCTGTGTCCCAGGTGTGGCTGTGTCCCAGGTGTGGCTGTGTCCCAGGTGTGGCTGTGTCCCAGCTGTGGCTGTGTCCCAGGTGTGGCTGTGTCCCAGCTGTGGCTGTGTCCCAGCTGTGGCTGTGCCCCGGGCTGTGTCCCAGGTGTGGCTGTGTCCCAGGTGTGGCTGTGTCCCAGCTGTGGCTGTGTCCCAGGTGTGGCTGTGTCCCAGCTGTGGCTGTGTCCCAGGTGTGGCTGTGTCCCAGCTGTGGCTGTGTCCCAGCTGTGGCTGTGTCCCAGCTGTGGCTGTGTCCCAGCTGTGGCTGTGTCCCAGCTGTGGCTGTGTCCCAGGTGTGGCTGTGTCCCAGGTGTGGCTGTGTCCCAGCTGTGGCTGTGTGTCAGCTGTGGTGACACTGGCTGCGTGTTGTGACGTCCTCACTCTCATCAGCATGATAGATTTGAACAAATGTTTGTTTCCATTTATGTTATGTGGTCTTACATGGACTAACACGTGTTGACTAACTTTGACGCTCGTGTGATTCCGGGTGTTAGGGTATGTTTAATTTGTCAACAACCCAAGGGGCTGTTGGTGAGTTTCAACTGAAAAACGTATCAAAGAAAGTGTTTGAAATAGTTTGACTCAGTGTCGTGATTAACTCTAATGGACCTGAATGTCAGGTTTTGAGTAATACACATACAATGTCACATGCTTATAACAAACTACTTTGAAACGAGTTGAATTTGTTTTATTCATGTGTGATTGTTTAGAGAACCAATGCAGCGACAGTGCTGGGTGGATGTGGTACATTGTTTACGCAGTCTGGCAGTCTGGTATTTAGGCAGTGTTGTGGAAGAAGGATTTGACAGTCTTCAGTTGATCAGAATTACGTTCCGTTTGTATTGTTTTGCACTAGTAAGGTAGTCAACGTGGACAGTAAAGTGATAAAATGATCAACTGTGTTAGCTGTGTGTGTCCTACAGTAAACCTTCTGTAGACTTGTACAGTGCTGGAGCATGCTGTGAGTTGGTTGTGTGCAGGCTTGTTTTGTTTGGTTGCCTCGTGTATGTGTGTAAGAGTTGTAACTGATACAGAAAGCACATAGCTTGACAGCTATACCCAATGACAGGCTATACAGCTACACCCAATGACATGCCATACAGCTACACCCAATCACATGCCATACAGCTACACCCAATCACATGCCATACAGCTGCACCCAATCACATGCTATACAGCTACACCCAATCACATGCCATACAGCTACACCCAATCACATGCCATACAGCTACACCCAATCACATGCCATACAGCTACACCCAATCACATGCCATACAGCTACACCCAATCACATGCCATACAGCTACACCCAATCACATGCCATACAGCTACACCCAATCACATGCCATACAGCTACACCCAATCACATGCCATACAGCTACACCCAATCACATGCCATACAGCTACACCCAATCACATGCCATACAGCTACACCCAATCACATGCCATACAGCTACACCCAATCACATGCCATGCAGCTACACCCAATCACATGCCATACAGCTACACCCAATGACATGCCATACAGCTACACCCAATCACATGCCATACAGCTACACCCAATCACATGCCATACAGCTACACCCAATCACATGCCATACAGCTACACCCAATCACATGCCATACAGCTACACCCAATCACATGCCATACAGCTACACCCAATCACATGCCATACAGCTACACCCAATCACATGCCATACAGCTACACCCAATCACATGCCATGCAGCTACACCCAATCACATGCCATACAGCTACACCCAATCACATGCCATACAGCTACACCCAATCACATGCCATACAGCTACACCCAATCACATGCCATACAGCTACACCCAATCACATGCCATACAGCTACACCCAATCACATGCCATACAGCTACACCCAATGACAGGCTATACAGCTACACCCAATCACATGCCATACAGCTACACCCAATCACATGCCATACAGTTACACCCAATGACAGGCTATACAGCTACACCCAGTCACACGCCATACAGCTACACCCAATCACACGCCATACAGCTACACCCAGTCACATGCCATACAGCTACACCCAATCACATGCCATACAGCTACACCCAATCACATGCTATACAGCTACACCCAGTCACACGCCATACAGCTACACCCAGTCACACGCCATACAGCTACACCCAGTCACATGCCATACAGCTACACCCAACCACATGCCATACAGCTACACCCAACCACATGCCATACAGCTACACCCAACCACATGCCATACAGCTACACCCAATCACATGCCATACAGCTACACCCATTCACATGCCATACAGCTACACCCAATCACATGCCATACAGCTACACCCAATCACATGCCATACAGCTACACCCAATCACAGCCATACAGCTACACCCAATCACACGCCATACAGCTACACCCAATCACATGCCATACAGCTACACCCAATCACACGCCATACAGCTACACCCAATCACACGCCATACAGCTACACCCAATCACACGCCATACAGCTACACCCAATCACAGCCATACAGCTACACCCAATCACATGCCATACAGCTACACCCAATCACATGCTATACAGCTACACCCAATCACATGCCATACAGCTACACCCAATCACATGCCATACAGCTACACCCAATCACATGCCATACAGCTACACCCAATCACATGCCATACAGCTACACCCAATCACATGCCATACAGCTACACCCAATCACATGCCATACAGCTACACCCAATCACATGCCATACAGCTACACCCAATCACATGCCATACAGCTACACCCAATCACATGCCATACAGCTACACCCAATCACATGCCATACAGCTACACCCAATCACATGCCATACAGCTACACCCAATCACATGCTATACAGCTACACCCAATCACATGCCATACAGCTACACCCATCACACGCCATACAGCTACACCCAATCACATGCCATACAGCTACACCCAATCACACGCCATACAGCTACACCCAATCACACGCCATACAGCTACACCCAATCACATGCCATACAGCTACACCCAATCACATGCCATACAGCTACACCCAATCACATGCATACAGCTACACCCAATCACAGCCATACAGCTACACCCAATCACATGCCATACAGCTACACCCAATCACATGCCATACAGCTACACCCAATCACATGCCATACAGCTACACCCAATCACATGCCATACAGCTACACCCAATCACACGCCATACAGCTACACCCAATCACATGCCATACAGCTACACCCAATCACATGCCATACAGCTACACCCAATCACATGCCATACAGCTACACCCAATCACATGCCATACAGCTACACCCAATCACATGCCATGCAGCTACACCCAATCACATGCCATACAGCTACACCCAATCACATGCCATACAGCTACACCCAATCACATGCCATACAGCTACACCCAATCACATGCCATACAGCTACACCCAATCACATGCCATGCAGCTACACCCAATCACATGCCATACAGCTACACCCAATCACATGCCATACAGCTACACCCAATCACATGCCATGCAGCTACACCCAATCACATGCCATACAGCTACACCCAATCACATGCCATGCAGCTACACCCAATCACATGCCATACAGCTACACCCAATCACATGCCATGCAGCTACACCCAATCACAGCCATACAGCTACACCCAATCACAGCCATACAGCTACACCCAATGACATGCCATACAGCTACACCCAATCACATGCCATACAGCTACACCCAATCACATGCCATACAGCTACACCCAATCACATGCCATACAGCTACACCCAATCACACGCCATACAGCTACACCCAATCACATGCCATACAGCTACACCCAATCACATGCCATACAGCTACACCCAATCACATGCCATACAGCTACACCCAATCACATGCCATGCAGCTACACCCAATCACACGCCATACAGCTACACCCAATCACATGCCATGCAGCTACACCCAATCACATGCCATACAGCTACACCCAATCACATGCCATACAGCTACACCCAATCACACGCCATACAGCTACACCCAATCACACGCCATGCAGCTACACCCAATCACATGCCATACAGCTACACCCAATCACATGCCATGCAGCTACACCCAATCACATGCCATACAGCTACACCCAATCACATGCCATACAGCTACACCCAATCACACGCCATGCAGCTACACCCAATCACATGCCATGCAGCTACACCCAATCACATGCCATGCAGCTACACCCAATCACATGCCATACAGCTACACCCAATCACATGCCATACAGCTACACCCAATCACATGCCATGCAGCTACACCCAGTCACACGCCATGCAGCTACACCCAATCACACGCCATCAGCTACACCCAATCACACGCCATACAGCTACACCCAATCACATGCCATACAGCTACACCCAATCACATGCCATACAGCTACACCCAATCACACGCCATACAGCTACACCCAATCACACGCCATACAGCTACACCCAATCACATGCCATACAGCTACACCCAATCACACACCATACAGCTACACCCAATCACATGCCATACAGCTACACCCAATCACATGCCATGCAGCTACACCCAATCACATGCCATACAGCTATACCCAATCACACGCCATACAGCTACACCCAATCACATGCCATACAGGTACACCCAATCACACGCCATACAGCTACACCCAATCACATGCCATGCAGCTACACCCAATCACCCCTGCCATTCAGCTACACCCAATCACATGCCATGCAGCTACACCCAATCACATGCCATGCAGCTACACCCAATCACATGCCATCAGCTACACCCAATCACATGCCATACAGCTACACCCAATCACATGCCATACAGCTACACCCAATCACATGCCATGCAGCTACACCCAATCACACGCCATGCAGCTACACCCAATCACATGCCATTCAGCTACACCCAATCACACGCCATACAGCTACACCCAATCACACGCCATACAGCTACACCCAATCACATGCCATACAGGTACACCCAATCACACGCCATACAGCTACACCCAATCACACGCCATACAGCTACACCCAATCACAGCCATACAGCTACACCCAATCACATGCCATACAGCTACACCCAATCACACAGCCATACAGCTACACCCAATCACATGCCATACAGCTACACCCAATCACACGCCATACAGCTACACCCAATCACATGCCATACAGCTACACCCAATCACATGCCATGCAGCTACACCCAATCACATGCCATACAGCTACACCCAATCACACGCCATACAGCTACACCCAATCACATGCCATACAGCTACACCCAATCACATGCCATGCAGCTACACCCAATCACATGCCATACAGCTACACCCAATCACATGCCATACAACTATATCCAGTGCATGCACGTGGAGCCTGCTGCATTATTGCAATGAATATCTTACAAATTTGTTGGCAAGATTTTGAAGAAGGCATTTTTGTTTGTTTGTATTTTTTGAAAGTCAGACTGATGCAACCTAGAATATGATCTGCCAGTGAATGTCATGACTAAAACAGCTTGTTTAAGCTTATCGTATTTGGATGGTGATGTTTTTGTTATGTTATGCATGTTGGGGGTGCATGTTTGTACAGTTAGCGGGTTTGTTGTGCATGTAATTGTCATGAGGTAATTTGAAAAACAAAGTATGTAATGATATAATGACAGCATTAAAAATAGAAAGTTATATCCATATATGTCCATGATATAATGCCAGCATTAAAAATAGAAAGTTATATCCATATGTGTCCATGATATAATGCCAGCATTACAAAATAGAAAGTTATATCCATATGTGTCCTGAGTGTAACTTACTACGGTTGGGTGATCAGGTAGTTTCTTTTATTTTCTGGAGTGGTGTGTGTAATTGGAATTCAGGGTAAGCTGCACAGTTATGTAGAGTGAGACTGCACTCGTAGAGTGGCAAGGGTTAAATTAACCCTTGTTGTTTGTCAGGATGAAGATGATAAGGAGGACAAGGAGAACCAGCTGGGAGAGGGTGTTTACAAGCGCCCCATATTCACCTACGGCATGGCAAAGAAGAGAATTAAAGAGATGAATGATGAAAACAATGTAAATATTATTATATATTGGACAGTTAGTTGGCTTCATAGAAAACACTGCATAAACGCCAGTCATTTACAGTCATGTACAGTCATTTACTCTATCTGTTAATTATATGTTATATAATAAGTTTAATAAGTTTATTTTGAGTATCTTCAATATACATGTTATATAATTTCAGTTATATATTTTAATACAATTATTTGTATACCTTACAATATTAAAAAAACACATTTAATGGTTGTATTTAATTTATGCAGTCTTCTGTAAAAGCACTTGAGAACATTTTGTTTTAAGTGTATTTAAGTACCTCACAAATTCCAGTTATTAGTATTTTCCAAGTTATGAGTTAGTGTTTACTAAGTTACATGTTACATGAACGGAAGTTACACTGAGACATGTTTTCCCCGTAGGGCGAGGGTGGGGATGATGTACAAGCCATGGACATGGAGGAACGTAAGAAGCGTCTGGGGGTGCGCAAGGACCCGACCCTGCGTGGCCTTGAGGCGGGCATGCTGGGTAAGAACACAGTGAGCGTGCTCGCTGAGGATCTCGCCAAGAAGTTCCGTGGCGAGGAACCCGCAGCGCCTGAAGTGAAGAAACTGGTGAGTGCCCGGCGTCTTCCTGGTTACTGTTACCCACATACTGCCTATTAATAGTCTTCTTTAAACTGCACCTGATTCCAAATCTTCCTTATGACTGTTTTCTGGATTGCTTGACTGAAGAAATGTTTTAAACATGTCATTTAAACATGATTTAATTGCAAGTTTTTATTTGTGATTTATAAATTAGTGTTGTTTGTTGTGGAGACACAACTGGGAAGACACAACTGGGGAGACACAACTGGGGAGACACAACTGGGGAGACACAACTGGGGAGACACAACTGGGGAGACACAACTGGGGAGACACAACTGGGGAGACAACTGGGGAGACACAACTGGGGAGACACAACTGGGGAGACACAACTGGGGAGACACAACTGGGGACACAACTGGGGGACAAACTGGGGACACAACTGGGGAACACAACTGGGGAGACACAACTGGGGAGACACAACTGGGGAGACACAACTGGGGAGACACAACTGGGGAGACACAACTGGGGAGACACAACTGGGGAGACACAACTGGGGAGACACAACTGGGGAGACACAACTGGGGAGACACAACTGGGGAGACACAACTGGGGAGACACAACTGGGGAGACAACTGGGAGACACAACTGGGGAGACACAACTGGGGAGACACAACTGGGGAGACACAACTGGGGAGACACAACTGGGGAACACAACTGGGGAGACACAACTGGGGACACAACTGGGAGACACAACTGGGGAGACACAACTGGGGAGACACAACTGGGGAGACACAACTGGGGAGACACAACTGGGGAGACACAACTGGGGAGACACAACTGGGGAGACACAACTGGGGAGACACAACTGGGGAGACACAACTGGGGAGACACAACTGGGGAGACACAACTGGGGAGACACAACTGGGGAGACACAACTGGGGAGACACAACTGGGGAGACACAACTGGGGAGACACAACTGGGGAGACACAACTGGGGAACACAACTGGGGAGACACAACTGGGGAGACACAACTGGGGAGACACAACTGGGGAGACACAACTGGGGACACACAACTGGGGACACACAACTGGGGAGACACAACTGGGGACACACAACTGGGGAGACACAACTGGGGAGACACAACTGGGGAGACACAACTGGGGAGACACAACTGGGGAGACACACTACACCTGGGGAGACACAACTGGGGAGACACAACTGGGGAGACACAACTGGGGAGACACAACTGGGGAGACACAACTGGGGAGACACAACTGGGGAACACAACTGGGGACACACAACTGGGGAGACACAACTGGGGACACACAACTGGGGAGACACAACTGGGGAGACACAACTGGGGAGACACAAACTGGGGAGACACAACTGGGGAGACACAACTGGGGAGACACAACTGGGGAGACACAACTGGGGAGACACAACTGGGGAGACACAACTGGGGAGACACAACTGGGGACACACAACTGGGGAGACACAACTGGGGACACACAACTGGGGAACACAACTGGGGACAAAACAACTGGGGACACACAACTGGGGAACACAACTGGGGACACACAACTGGGGACACACAACTGGGGACACACAACTGGGGACACACAACTGGGGAGACACAACTGGGGAGACACAACTGGGGAGACACAACTGGGGACACACAACTGGGGACACACAACTGGGGAGACACAACTGGGGAGACACAACTGGGGAGACACAACTGGGGAGACACAACTGGGGACACACAACTGGGGACACACAACTGGGGAGACACAACTGGGGAGACACAACTGGGGAGACACAACTGGGGAGACACAACTGGGGAGACACAACTGGGGAGACACAACTGGGGACACACAACTGGGGACACACAACTGGGGACACACAACTGGGGAACACAACTGGGGAACACAACTGGGGAGACACAACTGGGGAGACACAACTGGGGAGACACAACTGGGGAGACACAACTGGGGAGACACAACTGGGGAGACACAACTGGGGAGACACAACTGGGGACACACAACTGGGGAGACACAACTGGGGAGACACAACTGGGGAGACACAACTGGGGAGACACAACTGGGGACACACAACTGGGGACACACAACTGGGGACACACAACTGGGGACACACAACTGGGGACACACAACTGGGGACACACAACTGGGGACACACAACTGGGGAGACACAACTGGGGAGACACAACTGGGGACACACAACTGGGGAGACACAACTGGGGAGACACAACTGGGGAGACACAACTGGGGAACACAACTGGGGACACACAACTGGGGACACACAACTGGGGACACACAACTGGGGACACACAACTGGGGACACACAACTGGGGAGACACAACTGGGGAGACACAACTGGGGACACACAACTGGGGACACACAACTGGGGAGACACAACTGGGGAGACACAACTGGGGAGACACAACTGGGGACACACAACTGGGGAGACACAACTGGGGAGACACAACTGGGGAGACACAACTGGGGAGACACAACTGGGGAGACACAACTGGGGAGACACAACTGGGGAGACACAACTGGGGAGACACAACTGGGGAACACAACTGGGGACACACAACTGGGGACACACAACTGGGGAGACACAACTGGGGAGACACAACTGGGGAGACACAACTGGGGACACACAACTGGGGAGACACAACTGGGGACACACAACTGGGGACACACAACTGGGGACACACAACTGGGGACACACAACTGGGGACACACAACTGGGGACACACAACTGGGGACACACAACTGGGGAGAATGTTGCTCTGACGAGTTTATAAGTGAAACACATCAAGAGAATCCATTAAATTAAAGGATCTGCATCACATTAATTTTGTAACATTCTGGCAAAAGTGTCTTGCTGTCATGTCCAGATGGTGATTGTTTTCTGCACATAAGATCACGGTTAAGGAGCAAAATCAATTGTAAAGAGGACAATTGGGCTTATGAGTGAACACATAAGAATGTTGGCGAGGTGACACCTTTAGTGTGTAGTCGTTGAGTCACTCACCCTGTTGTTGTTGTCGGTAGAACCCCCAGCCTCTGACCCTGGGGAAGGCGGCTCCGGTTGACGTGTGTCACTTCTGTGGCAAGAAAGTGTATCTAGTGGAGAAGTGTATGGCGGAGGGCGTGTACTTCCACCGAGGGTGTTTCCGCTGTCACTACTGTGGCACCAACCTGCGACTGGGGGCCTACACCTTCCAGCGCGGGGACGGTGAGGAAGGTGGGTCTTAAAGTCAGTTTCTCATATTGTTAGTTGACAGGCTGGTGTTGTAGAGATAGTACGATAGCATTACAGAAGTAGTCAAGTCCTGTTGAAATATTTTAGTACAATTATGAGTATGATCACTTAAAAAGAGTGAGTGTAAAAAAATAAGTGCATTTGATTGCGATTAAGTTTTTATATAATTGTGATTACAGTTTTGGTGTAGCCGTCTGTCTGTCTGTCTGTAGCACACTGCTTACAGTTTCCAGATGTTATCAGCTACAGGCAATGCAAAGATCTTGATTTTTTTATGAATTGAAACCAAATCTGACAAGGGCAACAAATATGTACAAGAAAGCAAAGTTGTGTAATTGTATGATTTGTTTCACAATGTATTTGAGAACGACTGGATTTTGTATTCCAAATTTGTCATTACCTACACATGATCTATCATTACCTACACATGATCTGTCATTACCTACACATGATCTGTCATTACGTACACATGATCTGTCATTACCTACACATGATCTGTCATTACCTACACATGATCTGTCATTACGCTACACATGATCTGTCATTACCTACACATGATCTGTCATTACCTACACATGATCTGTCATTACCTACACATGACCACAATCACAGTGTGTGATGTGTCCTGTGTCGTGTTACACACATAGACTGTGGTACTTGAGGGTGTTAGTTGGTAGCACTCTGGAAGGAAGGGCGTGGATAGAAATAACTCAACAATTTCTGGTAGTCAGCAGGACCACCTAGCTGAGAAATCTGGTACTCCAGAAATCACCTGAATTTAAGCAAAAAACACGACAAACCAAAACAATTTGAAAATTGAACAGCTTAATAGAAAAATCAAACACATACACACCTGTACACCAAAAACATAACCAACATTTCAAATAAAAATATTCCTGAATATTGCGGTAATCTGTCGGTCTGCCGCTGACTCCATCTTCGGTAGTTCAACCGAATTTCTGGTAGTCCTCGTATACCGGACTACCACTATTTCGACCCCTGAAGGGTGTAGGTGGAGTGTTGGCTCAAGGCTGGTGTTTTGGCTGGAGCAGTGACTTCACTGAATGAGGATGTCTTCTCTTGCAGCTATGTTCTTCTGCTTCCAACACTACGGCATGACAAAGCCAGCGCGCCGGGCCAAGAAACGCACCTACGCTGACAATGGCGGCCAGGTAACTGTGCTGGATGTCTTACTGCATGCCATGTAACTGTGCTGGAGGTCTTACTGCGTGACATGTGGTCTTGTATTATACACACAGAAGTGGTCTTATATGGCACACAAGATGTGTACTTGACTGTGTACATAGGTTTAATGGGTAGTCTTTTGTATGTTGTTATCTCTGTCTGATCTGGACTTGTGCATTTAACTCTTCAGTGACGTTACATTTTAAATTTATATTAACTCCAATTGAAATGGCATTAAACTGCTAAGTTATTGTTGCAATTCGTCTCCTGGTGTGATGTGTGATTTGGTATTCTGATTTCTCTAAGAATTGTACATTTGATGGTGGGGCGTGTTCCCCTGACTGACTGGGGCTGTGTCCTACTTGCCTGTTGGTAGCTGGTGTTGATTACACAGTCACTGCTGGTGACAGGGTAAACAATGGGGTGTGGCTTCTGGTGGTAAAGTGATCTGTAATTGAGTTAGACATGGCGTGTAGAGTGACTGTTGCTGTGCGATATGATGTGACTGGGTGTGAGTAACCAGGATGTGTTTCACACACCCGAGCACAAGACAGGACCTGGATGTTTCTACATTGTGGGGTAGAGTTACTTGGAGAATGGATGAGTTGTTGTCATTGTTGTAAAAATGTGTACACTTATTGTGACGTTTGGTGGTAAATGAGAGGTTTTGTTGTAGGTGCCCACCACTCCGTCCCCTGTGGCTGGTGAGTAGCACTTATGTCTTTCATTTCATGTCTCCGTGAGGATACGACCTGAAAATTATGAGAAGACGTAGTTTTTACTTTGCATTTCCTCCCTAAATTCTTTGTGGTGTCGTACTCTGATTCATGGCATCTTTGAAACCTGGGGATCGTCTCACTAAGACGAGGAGCTCTTAATTTAAAACTAATCATTAAACAAAATCTGTTAAATTAAGTGATTTTTTAAAAACACAAATATCCATTGCAGTACTACCAGGGACATTATTTCCATGACACACCAGTGACAATGTCCTGCTGGTGCTTTGTGGTGTTGACAGTTGTCAGGTATTCAACATCACTGATTAGGATGAAAATAAATTTTAAAGTGCAACATTCATTTTTAGAGCTGTTAACTATGTTAGAGAATGGTCCCTTGAAGATGTACAACTATACGATAATTATAGTTACATTGTATCACCATGACGATGTCTGTCACAGCGCGTCCTGATGTGCTGGATGGAGTTGGCTCTACACCAGAGAGGATTGAGTTTGACATTGAGAGCGAACAGGAAGAGAGCGAACTCGAGCAGACGGCTCACAACCTCAGTGGCTCCATCTTTGGTGATGAGAGTGATTCCGATTCTGACGAGTGAGTATTTGTAATAATTTGTCGCGTAAATTGAATTCGAGACACGTGTTTGTTGTATTGTTGTTTGTGATTGCATGACCATGGTTGGTTGTTGGCTGTTTTGTATTGGATGGATGATGATTTGTTTCGTAATTAGGTAACTGATTTTAGACTGGCCATAAATATGTTTTTTTAGACTTATATCATTACACTGCTGGTGTTTCGTATGTAAATTTAAAAACAACTCCACTGAAATCATTAATATATTTAGATATGTATGTATAATTGTATGTGTCTAGTCTAATATGTTCCATTACTACATCTAATAAAGGTTGTGTAAATCTGCTCATGAATTCAGCTTCAATAAAATGGTCTGTGTTTGCCAGTAACAAGCCACAGAGAGTTTGTGGGTGTCAGGAACAAACATTTACGTTGTTGTGACTATTGCTTGGTATCACGTACAGGCGTCTGTCAGAGGGAGAAGTGGTAGAGTTGTCAGGGTACAGTAGACTTGTTGTCTTGTTGTCTGTCTCCTACACACGATTCTGTCTTCTTTAGTTTAATACATAGTTAAGCACTTGAGTTTTGTTTCCACACGTTCACGGATGTATGATAAGATTTTTGCATAGTTTGTGTTTTTCGCAGCTTTGTGCACAACTAATCAAGTTTGTTTTTGCTAAGTATTCCTTACAATATGGGAGTGTGTGTGTGTGTGTGTGTGTGTGTGTGTGTGTGTGTGTGTGTGTGTGTGTGTGTGTGTGTGTGTGTGTGTGTGTGTGTGTGGTGTGTGTGTTGTGTGTGTGTGTGTGTGTGTGTGTGTGTGTGTGTGTGTGTGTGTGTGTGTGTGTGTGTGTGTGTGTGTGTGTGTGTGTGTGTGTGTTTGTGTGTTTTGTGTGTTTTGTGTGTTTTGTGTGTCTGTGTGTGTGTGTGTGTGTTGTGTGTGTGTGTGTGTGTGATGTCTATTTTGTGTCATTTGTGTGTGCGTGTGTGTGCGCACGTGTGTGTGCATGCGTGCGTGTGCGCGCACACGCGTGTGTGTGTAAGTGTGCGTGTGTGTGTAAATGTGCGTGTGTGTGTGTGCGTGTGTGTGTGTGTGTTCCTGTGTGTGTAAGTGTGCGTGTGTGTGTAAGTGTGCCTGTGTGTGTAAGTGTGCCTGTGTGTGCGTGTGTGCGTGCGTGTGTAAGTGTGTGTAAGTGTGCGTGCGTGCGTGCGTGCGTGTGTAAGTGTGCCTGTGTGTGTAAGTGTGCCTGTGTGTGTAAGTGTGCGTGCGTGCGTGCGTGTGTGTGTGCGTGTGTGTGTGTAAGTGTGTGTGTGTGTGTAGTGTGCGTGTGTGTGTAGTGTGTGAGTGTGTGTGTGTGTAAGCGTCGTGCGTGTGTAAGTGTGCGTGTGTGTGTGGTGTGTGAGTGTGTGCCTGTGTGTGTAAGTGTGCTTTGTGTGTAAGTGTGCCTGTGTGTGTAAGTGTGCCTGTGTGTGTAAGTGTGCGTACGTGCGTGCGTGTGTAAGTGTGCCTGTGTGTGTAAGTGTGCGTGCGTGCGTGTGTAAGTGTGCCTGTGTAAGTGTGTGCGTGCGTGCGTGTAAGTGTGCCTGTGTGTGTAAGTGTGCCTGTATATGCCATGTTTTCACTAGATCACTACTGAGATTACACGTGTTTTCGTGTTTAGTCGATGCTCTGATGTTTAACTCTCGACACTAACCACTTTCCTGGTCATCAATAAATCTGCTTATGCCATCTTTTGTGTTTTCTGTCCGAACTGACACTGCCTAAGAAAGTATGTTAACAGTACAGCCATTTGCAGCATAATGACAGAAGTATGCTCACCACTGAAGCAAAACACAGCTAAACCTTTATTTCTACATACGTTTACACAATCACATGACATGTTTACTTTACGTGTGTGTAAGTTTCTGAATTGTCCTGACACTTGGCCAGCTGTCTGCTGTCTCACAGTTTGTTTTGTAATGGTAAGGGTTTTAGCATGTGCAAGTAATGTTATAGTTATCTTTCACCAGGTTGTATTTAGTGCGTGCTGTGCACACAAGTCCAGCTTGTGCATAGTTCATGTAAAGCAGACTCGGCTGTCAAGTTCTAAATACCCAGTAGATTCCTGTATTTAAGGGTAGTGTTTGTGTGTTACAAAATTTCCGTCTTGTAACATTGAATCTGAACTTGTAACCACAAATGTAGGATGATCGCATTAATGAAAATGACAATCACATCAATGAATGCCTCACCTCATGTGACAAACACATAAATAAGAGACTGATGGTAGTCACATCTAAGAAAGACTGAGTACCATAGATTCTGATAGATTATGGATGAATTCAGGAAAGAAATGACAAAAATAGGTTCCTTACATTTACTGTTCAGATATACTGACATGTACAGAGAATATACTACAAGAATAATGGAGAAAGATCAGACAAATGTTTAATTGTAGAATTGTGTAAACTGTGATTGTACATCACATGACTGTCACGTGATGTCCCCACAGATCATCGGATGATGAGCAGCACTGGTCAGATCCTGAAGTATCCGATGGTCAGATGTCCTGGGCTGACCTGGCTGACACTTACCGCCGACAGCTGCGTCGGTCAATGCGACGTCGACACAGCCAGCAGCAGCAGCTAGGTGGCACCACCGACAGTGATGACACGGCAACGATCGGGTCGAGTTGCGAGAGCTGGGTGTCAGAGTCGGAGACGGAGAAGGAGAGCGAGGCTGACGGTACGTGAGAGACAATGATTTAGGATGAGATGAGGATGCTCATCTACACATTAAATGTTGATTTATGGTTGTTGTAATTGCATCTCCTCCTAGATTGATGCACTTATCTCTATGTTCATGTGCTTCCCTGGAAAAACTATCTCATCAGCCAGTTGGCAGTGTATTTAATAAATACATGTGTAGTTATTTAGAGTTATATACTTATATGTTTGTGATGTATGCTGTTCTCCCTTCGAGGCGGTTTAATTGTACTTGGCAGCCATGGCAGGAAGCATGTATGCACTCACCTAACACAGACTAAAATAGAGAGAATTACTGAATCTTTCTGATGTACTCAAGCTGTGAAATGCAGCAATTGGTCCCTTGTATAACAGATTGCTTGAAGGTCTTGCAGGTGAAATAGTAATAATAATATAAGTGACACTTGTAATTGGATCTAGCTACATACACATATACCTGTTGCTGTCGGTTTCACTCGTCTCTCTGTTGCACAGATCTGAAGGATCCGCCACGTCGCAAGAAGATGCGCAAACAGGAAGTGAAGCCCGAGAGCAAGTTCACCCTTGACCCTCTCAGCCACAGCTTCGGGGTAGACACGAAGCCCTCGCCCACGTCCGTAGAGATGATGCGTAACCGAATGTCATTCTTCAGTGCCGTGTCGGAGCCCGTCCGCATCGACGCCCACGAGTTCCTTGGTCTAGCTCCCCCCGCCAGGGCTCCCGCGACATGGAGCGGGAGCCAGGAAGGGGAGACACCTGAGGTGCAGACAGGGAAGGTGCAGGGAGCGGTCCTTACAAGGCTAAGCGGCGCCGTCCCACCCATTGCCATAGTAACGTCCGACGACGACGAGTCGGAAACGGAGAAGGTTTCGCTCGGCGCAAGAGCATCGGAGCTCGTCGATAGTGACACGACGCCGACGGAGCCGAGCGTCACACTGGCGGAGCAGGAGAATAGTGAGCTGGGGGACGACTTCTGTCAGGACGATGGGACTGGGGATGAAACTGGGGATGAGGACGAGATGGAGATGAAGAAGTGTATGGAGAGGTTACTGTCGGAGGAGATGGTCGACGGTGGGTTGGACGAGGCGTGTTTGGAGTCGTCTGACATCAGCGACTACGACGAGAGACACTACCTTGATGACCTCGTGGAGAACAACGAGGGGAATCTGTCGGACGAGATGTTTGAGACGGATCTTCTTGTGGAGAATGCGGATATGATACAGGGACTGTCACAGACTGGGGCAATTGTTGTGGACAATGTATCGGGGAAAGACGTGTCTGGAAACTTAGAACAAACTGATGCGCTTGTTGTCAGCAATGATGGCGTCATTCCGGCATTGGAACAAACAGATGTGCTTGTGTCAAATAATTTGAAGAATGCATCTTCGGAGTTGGAGAGGACAGATGTGCTAGTTGAGAACAATGCCTCTGGGGGTGAGGGTGGGGAGATTCACCTGAAAATCACGGAGGGTCCACTCGAGCTGGACCAGACAAATACTCTTGTTGCGATTAATTCAGACGCAACGAATATGTCACAATTGAATCAGACTGATGTTCTTGTCGCAAACAATCTGGAGTCCTCAGAGGCTCCGCATAAACAGGAGACACAAGATTCTCCGGTTGAGAGCAGTGTTGACTCAAAAGGTGTGTCACCATTGGAGCGAACAGATGCTCTTGTTGTGAACAACTTAGAATCGACAGAAGTGTCATTGTTGGAGCAAACAAATGCTCTTGTTGAAAGCAATTCTGAAGAGACATTGGGAGCAACGAATCTGTCAGATCTAGTTGCATGCAATATAGAGCAGTTGAGTGATGATGACAGTCTGCTCCGCCCTCAAGTCAAGCATGAACCAGTCTCTGAAGTCACAACAGAGACTGCAAAAGTGTCACAACAACAGAATCAGCCAGATGCTCTTGTCGCCAACATTCTGGAGACTACTGAAACTCCTCAAAAAGAGGAGACCCCAAATGCTTCTGTTAAGAGTAAGGTAGACTCAAAAGATGTATCATCACTAGAGCGAACAGCTGCTCTTGTTGAGAGCAAGGTAAGCTCGACAGAAGTATCACCATTGGAGCGAGCAGATGCTCTTGCAGAATCGACAGAAGTATCATCATTGGAGCAAACTAACGCTCTTGTTGCCAGCAACTTAGAAGACACATTGGGAGCAACGAATCTGTCAGAACTTGTTGCATGTAACGTGGACCAGTTGAGTGATGATGACAGTTTGCTCCGTCCTCAAACCAAGCATGCACTAGTCGCTGAAGTACCAACATCAGATGATCATGGTACACTCGTTTGTGGAGAAAGTGAGGATGTTTTAGAAAGTGACAAGGCTGAAGTTGTCCCTGACATCACTAAGACGGAGGTAGTTGACAGCAGTACGGAGAAGAGTCCAAGCACAGTTGACCAACTCACAAAGGACAGTCCCGTAGTGGTTGACCAGCCCATAGAGGAGTGTCCAGTTGTCACCGAAACAGTGGACGAGCCAACAGAGATGGACGATGAAAGTGTTGGGACGGCCAGTGTAGAAGACACACACACCCTTAGTCTGTTGGCAGCGGCGAATGCTGACCCACTCTGTGACACAGGCAACTTGTCTGATATTGTCACTCTCAATGCTCAGCAGTTGATGCCTGATGACAGTCTGTTGTGTGACAGTGAGCCAGGGAGGAAGCCCGTCACAAGACCTGAGGCAATAAAGCCTGCTACGGATGTCACAAAGCCTGAGGTAGATGTTGTAAAGCCTGAGGCAGGTGTCACAGAGCTTAAGGCGGTAGAAGTGAAGGAGTCTGTGGAGTCCAAAGGTGGAAAGGAGCAGAAAGAACAAGTTCAGTGCAAGGCTGAGGCTGTTGTGGAGCCACCAGCAAAGGATGAAGAAGTGGTGTGTCCTGTCAAGGGTCAGGGAAACATGGGAGAATCAGCGGACACTGAGCCCAGTGACGAGGGAAAAAAATCAGACATTACTAAGGCAGATGCAGGAACTGTCCAGAACCCAGTGGACACGGACACTGTGAAGTCTGCCGAGCTTAAGACAGATGGAGCGAGTGACACCAGGCAGGATGCTGACCTCACAAATGACAGACAGACGGACACGACTATCAACGCCATGGTGACAGACAACCTGCCAGACACCATGGAACGTTCTGTCGATCTGTCGCAACTTGTCACCACAAACACAGGTCACCTTCTGGCTGATGACAGCGTGTTTGACCTGTCGGTGACCTCAGGCGAGACAGTGACGACACCTGCTGTGAATGGAAGTTCAGATGGACGCGTGACGCCTGCAGTGACAAGTGTCACGGGAGACGCTAGTGACAAGAGCTCTATTGAAGCCAACGCCATCAAGCGCATAGACAGTCTGCTGGAGAACCTCAGTCAGACGGAGTTGGCTGAGTTCGGACGAGACAGTGTCTCCGGTCAGTCTGCTGAGCCGTCTCTCGTTGAGGTGAGCATTACGGATGACGAACAAGGCTCACACGTTGTTGTTGTCAACGAAACATTCATCAACACGTCAGACAGAAGACGCAGGAAACACATGTCGTCGTCGTCGTCAACGACCGACACAAAATCGGCAAGTTCTGTTCCGTCGGATCACAGCAAACAGCCTGACTCTGAGGACAGTCTCTCACTAGACAAGATGGTAGCAGCTAATGCCGGACCCTGTAATGGTTCAATGGACGAAATGCTAAAACAATAACGCTACACCGGATAGTAGTTTGGCTAAACTTGATCCAATATCTCGTGTCGATGCACTCATCGGAAGCAATGGCTCAGCTCGCAAACTGGGTGTTGTTGGGGCCACGCCGAGATTGACCCCTGACCTGAGGAAGGCCTCGAGTACGTCAGGGTTGACAGCGTCAGACGACAGTTTCCACACTCCGAGTGCCTGTCCCAAAGACGCCGTTATAGTGACACCGTCGAAGATGTCAAACCCAAAAATTAAGAATCTTAGCAACCACATCAGCACCAGTGAGCCGAAGTTGACGCAGGAGAAACACCGGCTGGACTCCTGCAAGAGCTGGTCCGACTCACAGAGTGACACCAGTGACCAGAGATCCCTGACGTCACTCAAGACAACTGGCTCGTCCAACTCGTCCCCTCTCTACTCCCCCAATCAGGCAATCGTCGATGCCAAACGTAAGTTCTTCTTTGACACACCCCAGCCGGTCAGATTTGACCACCGGGCACTGCTGAAGGACGTTGGCAAGTCGGAGTGTGATATGGATCGGGGCATCACGGACACTAGCACCCCCGTCGAGGGGAACACTGCACACGCCCTTAACGGGAGCCCTGATGTGTTCTTTACCCCTGCCACCTCGATGAAACCGAAGGGTAAGGTCGCTGGAAGGCCCCGGGGTGCTGATATCCGCCGACAGGTGTTGATGAAGGCGGAGTCAAGCGATGGTGGGGCGAGTGAGAAGACGGACGCTGCCCCGTTGATAAAGTCACCACCCCCGCAGACACAGCCTATAGACATCGTTGGTTCTAGTCGTGAACGGCCGTCGGCTGCCCGGTCACTCCCGGAGAAGTCGTTCTCTGTGGACAGTCCATATACCACTGTGAGCAGCACGCCCCCACCCCGTGGCAAGGCTGCCCACAAGGCCCTCAAGAAACAGAAGTCGAAGGACGACGAGAAGGAGAACAAGAAGGGCAAGCGAAGGTCCTTCCTCTCCATGTTCCTGCCTTCGAAGAACGCCGAGAAGAAGGAGAAAGGAGCTGGTAAAGACAGGGCGCTCTCACCCGAAACCCCAGAGAAGATGGGTAAACGTAAAGGTGTCGACAGCCGAGAGAAGGCGAGGAAGGAGAAGGTGGGTGAGGGTGTGTCGCGGGAGGGTGTGAGGCCAGCTGTCGTGGTGAGGCCACAGGCTAGGAAGGAGGCTCGCAGGCCGCTGACCCTGACGAAGGACGAGGCGGAGAATCGTCGCAGTATCTATGATGAGTTTGGGCCACTGATGGGAGACATGTTCGGGGAGCAGTGGAAGGAGGCGACTCGGGAACGACTGGAGATGGTGGCGCCACCTCCTGCCAAGGCACCGCACACGGCACTGCTCGCTCCAAAGGCTGCGTGTAAGTGTGTCTGTCCGTGCTCTCATTGTGTATCACGTTGGTAATTAATTAGTAGTGTTATTTGTTTTCTATATTGTGTGTAGCAACGATCTTAGGTTACTTGACAAAGCCAATGTTTACTTTAAAATTTTTAAAATATTTTTCCCCCGAATTAAGCAAAACGGTATTGGAAGTAGGAGTTATGATATGTATGACTGCGCAGTGACTAGAATCCGGGTTCTCTCAATTGAGAGAAGCCAGGCTCTAATCTTGTCTTCATTTTGAACATTGTCAAAAATCTTCATCGACCGCAGCAGGTAGTAAAGTGTATTAGAAGCTGTCAGCAGTCTTCACGACTAGTTGCTGTACTATAAAACAATTTGTCTTTACTTATATACCTTCATGAAAATGTTCAAGTTTGACAAATGCTATATAAAACAAGATTCCTTACTACAGTGTATATAACTAATAAATTATGACTCATCCTAATGAAGGACATTGATGGCGGTCGCAACTTCAATGTGAGTCGTAATTTATGAGTTGTGTAATAAGGAATCTTGTTTTAGCATGTATACCTTGCTTGCAGTGGAGGAATTTGACACAGAGAGTGAGCTTGGAGATGACATGGTGTCAGTGAGGAGCTTCCAGTCTCAGGTAAGTCCACTGTTGTGAGACTGTGGTGTCAGATAATGATAGTGCAGCTACTAGAATATATGGAGCAATGATGGTTTCTGATTCACAAAAAGGGCAAAGTATCACGTAGTTGTCAGTACTGTGGATGTTGTTTGTAGTGTTGATAGTCCAGTGCAGTGGTGACACGGTGTAGTCGTGTATTTGGGGTTCCTTTTGTAGTTATAGTCATTGCTGGTTTAGGCTCATACCGTGTTTAGGGCCTGTTGATAATGTGCAGACCCCACATGTGTTGTCAGTGACCGGGATGTTGTTTGTAGTGTTATTGCCGTGCAGTTTTGTTTTGTGGTCAATGTGTGTTGGGTTTGAGTGTTGATAGTCCAGGGCCAGTGGAGATGAATGTGCCCGGTCAAAGAGAGGGAGTGCGCTCGCAACAGTGAGTGGGACAGCAGTTGTCACTGGGGAGCAGTTGAGTTGAGGAGTGAGGAACAGGGGGTCAGTACGTCGGAGTCGTTGAGTGGTTGTCGGGGGGAGGCCCAGGTCAGTTGTATGTGTCCTCGTAATCGGTTTGTTAGGCAGTGTTGGAGTCCAGTGCATGTGGACACCAGTTGCAGTACCCGTGGGTGTTGTTGTAACTTTGGCCAGTGCGTTTCACTCTAGTTGTCAGTACACTGGAGCTTTTATTTTAGTGTTGATAGTCGTGCAGTGGTGACATGTAGTTTTCAGCACTTGGGAGTTGTTTGTAGTGTTTTATAGTCAGTGCAGTGGTGCTAGTTGACAGTACTGGGGAGGTTAAGTGTTTATAGTCCAGTGCAGTGGTGAAATGTAGTTCTTACTGGATTTCGTTTGTGTTGATAGTCATGCAGTGGGAACATGTAGTTGTCATATGTGATGTTTTAATTAATGTTCATAGTCCAGTGCAGTGGTGACAGTGGTTGTAATATTGGAAATTTTTAGTGTTGATGTCGTGCATGGTGACATGTTTGTCAGCACTTGGTATGTTATTTATGTTGATACCTGTATAGTGGGGACATGTAATTCAGTACTATGCGATATTTACAAATTTGATAGAACGTGCAGGGTGACATGTAGTTGTCAGTTGACATGTTCAAAGTTTGTTTTGATCCAGTGCAGAAGACATGTGTTGTTTTTTACTGTGTCTTGTCTTTTAGTATCGATAGAGGAAGTGGTTTACATGTAGTTTTAAACTGTAGTCTTGTTTTAAGTGTTGATAGTCCAGTGCGTGGTTTCATGTAGTTGTAGTCTTGTCAGTATTGTTTGAGGTTGATGTCCAGTGTTTTGGTTTACATGTAGTTGTCCAGTATCGTTTTTTTGTAGTGTTGAAGTCCAGTAAGTGGTGTCTTGTTCAAGTATGTGGGAAGATTTTTTGACGTGTTGAAAGTCCATGTGTAGTGGTTTGAGTTGTACTTGATGTTGTTTGTAGTGTAGATAGTGTGCATGGTGACACGTAGTTGTAAGTACTGTAGGATTGTTTGTAGTGTGGATAGTCCTGGGGATACTCTGTCTAGTACACTCGGGGTTGTTGTAGATGATGTCCAGTGGTGGTGAATGTAGTTTAGTAGTGATGTTGTTTGTAGTGTTGATAGTCCAGTGCAGTGGTGACGTAGTTGTCAGTACTGTGGATGTTGTTTGTAGTGTTGATAGTCCAGTGCAGTGGTGACACGTAGTTGTCAGTACTGTGGGATGTTGTTTGTAGTGTTGATAGTCCAGTGCAGTGGTGACACGTAGTTGTCAGTACTGTGGATGTTGTTTGTAGTGTTGATAGTCCAGTGCAGTGGTGACACGTAGTTGTCAGTACTGTGGATGTTGTTTGTAGTGTTGATAGTCCAGTGCAGTGGTGACACGTAGTTGTCAGTACTGTGGGATGTTGTTTGTAGTGTTGATAGTCCAGTGCAGTGGTGACACGTAGTTGTCAGTACTGTGGGATGTTGTTTGTAGTGTTGATAGTCCAGTGCAGTGGTGACATGTAGTTGTCAGTACTGTGGGATGTTGTTTGTAGTGTTGATAGTCCAGTGCAGTGGTGACACGTAGTTGTCAGTACTGTGGGATGTTGTTTGTAGTGTTGATAGTCCAGTGCAGTGGTGACATGTAGTTGTCAGTACTGTGGGATGTTGTTTGTAGTGTTGATAGTCCAGTGCAGTGGTGACATGTAGTTGTCAGTACTGTGGGATGTTGTTTGTAGTGTTGATAGTCCAGTGCAGTGGTGACACGTAGTTGTCAGTACTGTGGGATGTTGTTTGTAGTGTTGATAGTCCAGTGCAGTGGTGACATGTAGTTGTCAGTACTGTGGGATGTTGTTTGTAGTGTTGATAGTCCAGTGCAGTGGTGACACGTAGTTGTCAGTACTGTGGGATGTTGTTTGTAGTGTTGATAGTCCAGTGCAGTGGTGACACGTAGTTGTCAGTACTGTGGATGTTGTTTGTAGTGTTGATAGTCCAGTGCAGTGGTGACACGTAGTTGTCAGTACTGTGGATGTTGTTTGTAGTGTTGATAGTCCAGTGCAGTGGTGACACGTAGTTGTCAGTACTGTGGATGTTGTTTGTAGTGTTGATAGTCCAGTGCAGTGGTGACACGTAGTTGTCAGTACTGTGGGATGTTGTTTGTAGTGTTGATAGTCCAGTGCAGTGGTGACACGTAGTTGTCAGTACTGTGGGATGTTGTTTGTAGTGTTGATAGTCCAGTGCAGTGGTGACACGTAGTTGTCAGTACTGTGGGATGTTGTTTGTAGTGTTGATAGTCCAGTGCAGTGGTGACATGTAGTTGTCAGTACTGTGGGATGTTGTTTGTAGTGTTGATAGTCCAGTGCAGTGGTGACACGTAGTTGTCAGTACTGTGGGATGTTGTTTGTAGTGTTGATAGTCCAGTGCAGTGGTGACACGTAGTTGTCAGTACTGTGGGATGTTGTTTGTAGTGTTGATAGTCCAGTGCAGTGGTGACACGTAGTTGTCAGTACTGTGGGATGTTGTTTGTAGTGTTGATAGTCCAGTGCAGTGGTGACATGTAGTTGTCAGTACTGTGGGATGTTGTTTGTAGTGTTGATAGTCCAGTGCAGTGGTGACACGTAGTTGTCAGTACTGTGGGATGTTGTTTGTAGTGTTGATAGTCCAGTGCAGTGGTGACACGTAGTTGTCAGTACTGTGGGATGTTGTTTGTAGTGTTGATAGTCCAGTGCAGTGGTGACACGTAGTTGTCAGTACTGTGGGATGTTGTTTGTAGTGTTGATAGTCCAGTGCAGTGGTGACATGTAGTTGTCAGTACTGTGGGATGTTGTTTGTAGTGTTGATAGTCCAGTGCAGTGGTGACACGTAGTTGTCAGTACTGTGGATGTTGTTTGTAGTGTTGATAGTCCAGTGCAGTGGTGACATGTAGTTGTCAGTACTGTGGGATGTTGTTTGTAGTGTTGATAGTCCAGTGCAGTGGTGACATGTAGTTGTCAGTACTGTGGATGTTGTTTGTAGTGTTGATAGTCCAGTGCAGTGGTGACATGTAGTTGTCAGTACTGTGGGATGTTGTTTGTAGTGTTGATAGTCCAGTGCAGTGGTGACATGTAGTTGTCAGTACTGTGGATGTTGTTTGTAGTGTTGATAGTCCAGTGCAGTGGTGACATGTGCAGGTGGGATAAGGTCCAAACGGTGGCAGTCAGCTTCAGTGACAACACAGGACGGTCTGTTGTATTTTCTGGTATATTCCGAGGCAGAACACGACCACTATGTATGTCTGTCTGAACATTTTATATTCTGAATTTAACTATATTCATAAGCTGTGTAAAAAACCCTGACAGCTCAAAGGATAAGCATTGTGAATATGTATTCAGTATCAGGTATCAGGGTTATGTTTAGGGTCACCTGTTGTGAATTTCAGGGTCTCGGTATTGTTTTAGGGTCTCAGTGTTGTGCTTTGGGGTCTCATTGCTGTGTATTCCAGTGTCTCGTTGCTATGTATTCCGGTGTCTCAGTGCTGTGTTTTGGGGTCTCACTTCTGTGTATTCCAGTGTCTCATTGCTGTGTTTCAGGGCCTCATACCACGTGTTTCAGGGCCTCAGTGAGGATGAATGTGCCCGACCCCACAAGGTGTTTTAGGGTCCCACATTGTGTTTCATTGTGTATTGCAGTGTCTCTATTGTGTTTTGGGGTCTCATATTGTGTGTTTTAGGGTCTCACATTGCGTGTTTCAGGGCCTCAGTGAGGATGAATGTGCCCGGCTCCACAAGAAGCAGGCGAAGGCGGCGCTCCGCAAGCGACGTGAGCAGGAGCAGCAGCGGCTCCACGTGGCTCAGCAGATACAGCGGCAGCTGGAGGAGGTCGAGGTCAAACAGCGCGAGGTCGAGAAGCGCGGAGTCGTCATAGAGAGGGTGCTCCGGGGGGACGGCCCAGGTCAGTCTCTTGATGTGTCCTCGTAATCAGGTTTCTTCTAGAGCGCAGTGGCTCCGGGGTAGAGCTTCTGACTAAGAGAACCCGGGTTCGAATCCTGTGCTGCGGTGTGAACCCTTGGGCACGTTTCTTTCACTCTACATTGCTCCAGTTCACTCAGCTGTATGAATGAGTACTTGGCTATTGACAGTGGTGGATATTTGTATCAGCAGCCTTCATGGCATGACTGGATGTTTCCTGGAGAAGATAAGATGGTGTTTGATTGAACAGGTGTGCCAGGGAGTAAAATGTAAATGCTTTGAGCAGACACTGTGCTCTAAAAGAATTTACCTTTACTAGTTTAACGTTTCCCTTATGAAATATATTCTGTGGGAATATGAGATGTTTGATGATGATCTGTTTTCAATTCAATGAAATTCATATTAATTGTCAGTTTGTATACAGTGGTATGTAATAATTTGTGAAAATCTATTTTGCACATCTTTTGTGTGCATCTGTGAGGTAATTTTTTCAGCATTTAGATTATTTCAAATTATAACAGAAACATTGTATACGATGTAGACTTTAAAACAAGGAACTATGCGATACATTACACAAATTTTATAAGAACTTGACAGGGTTGTATATTGGTAGAAGTTAACAAGTTCAAAGCTATTTCTTTATTGATGGAGCTGGAGAAACTACATCGTGTTTTCTTTAAACTGTAGTCTTGTCTCAAGTATCGTTGAGGTCAGATGTTGACGTGTTTTCTTTAAACTGTAGTCTTGTCTCAAGTATCGTTGAGGTCAGATGTTGACGTGTTGCAAAGCATTAATGTGATATTGGTTTGACATTAACTTGCATGATTTGTTGATGTGTAGATAGTGTGTTATGTAGTATCCACGTAGATAAATGGTAAGATACTTCATAGATAACTTGTGTTTGGTAGGTGTGGATAGTTTACTCTGATACTAGGTCAGACTCGGCATAACTGTCCAGCCAACAGATGTCCTTGGTCTTGAATGTGATGTTTAGTAGTAGTTGTTGGTGTTTGGACAGACAAAATGTTACATGGTATGATGACTTATGCAGTCAGTACCATTCACAAATATGTGGGTAATTTTATTGTGAAAGTAAAATTTGGTTATTAACTTACACAAGGTTGTAAGTGACATTTTCAAATCAGTGTTCCTATTGACTGTGTCAGCCAGTCGTCAGTGTCTGCGTGTGGGACCAGCGCGTGACGTGACAGACATGTCTTGTTGTAGACACACAGCGTGACGAGGCGGAACTGATGCAGATGTGGTTTAATATCGTGCATGAGAAGAACTTGCTAGTGCGCTATGAGTCGGAGCTGATGGTCCAGTAAGTGACCTCTGTCATAGTCCTAAATCATCGCTATGGTAACGTCATCAGACATTCTCCTTCATCGCGTTCATGCCGTAACCACAGTTTCATAAATAATGTGGATCATATATGTTTAAAATTTTGATTTTTAAAATATTCAACACATTTATGATCATTATAAATAATGCGAACTTTTATTAAACAAATGAGCAAATAGCGTGTGTGTATTCTGGTAGTGTTGCATGTCTAGGAGTGTTAACACCAGTGGATAACATGTCTTGTAACACTTGGTAGGTGTCGTACAGTCGTCTTTATGTTGAAACTAATTCTCTAATGTATATCGTCCTGGTCAACTCTGGGATTGGTTGGGTGAGATTTGTCACTCAGTGGCTCACTCTACACCAATACCAATGTTACAAAGTCTGACTAAGTCATCTTGATGACAATCTGGGTTGTAAACATGTTTTGAGTCGAAACATTTAAATTAAACCAATAACTATCTTTTTGTGTGAGTCGTATCTACATAGTACCTAATTATCTATGGCATAGCTGAAGTCAAATACTAGCATTCAGTGTGATTAGATCACATCTACTTGTGCCATCTGTCTGTCATTAGGCCTACTACTTGTGCCATCTGTCTGTCATTAGGCCTACTACTTGTGCCATCTGTCTGTCATTAGGCCTACTACTCGTGCCGTCTGTCTGTCATTATGCCTACTACTTGTGCCATCTGTCTGTCATTAGGCCTACTACTTGTGCCATCTGTCTGTCATTAGGTCTACTACTTGTGCCATCTGTCTGTCATTAGGCCTACTACTCATGCCTTCTATCTGTCATTAGGCCTACTACTCATGCCTTCTATCTGTCATTATGCCTACTACTCGTGCCATCTGTCTGTCATTATGCCTACTACTCATGCCTTCTGTCTGTCATTAGGCCTACTACTCATGCCTTCTATCTGTCATTATGCCTACTACTCGTGCCATCTGTCTGTCATTAGGTCTACTACTCATGCCTTCTGTCTGTCATTAGGCCTACTACTCATGCCTTCTATCTGTCATTAGGCCTACTACTCATGCCTTCTATCTGTCATTATGCCTACTACTCGTGCCATCTGTCTGTCATTAGGCCTACTACTCATGCCTTCTGTCTGTCATTAGGCCTACTACTCGTGCCATCTGTCTGTCATTAGGCCTACTACTCATGCCTTCTGTCTGTCATTAGGCCTACTACTCGTGCCATCTGTCTGTCATTAGGCCTACTACTCATGCCTTCTGTCTGTCATTAGGCCTACTACTCGTGCCATCTGTCTGTCATTAGGCCTACTACTCATGCCTTCTGTCATTAGGCCTACTACTCGTGCCATCTGTCTGTCATTAGGCCTACTACTCATGCCTTCTGTCTGTCATTAGGCCTACTACTCGTGCCATCTGTCTGTCATTAGGCCTACTACTCATGCCTTCTGTCTGTCATTAGGCCTACTACTCGTGCCATCTGTCTGTCATTAGGTCTACTACTTGTGCCATCTGTCTGTCATTAGGCCTACTACTCATGCCTTCTATCTGTCATTAGGCCTACTACTCATGCCTTCTATCTGTCATTATGCCTACTACTCGTGCCATCTGTCTGTCATTAGGTCTACTACTCATGCCTTCTGTCTGTCATTAGGCCTACTACTCATGCCTTCTATCTGTCATTAGGCCTACTACTCATGCCTTCTATCTGTCATTATGCCTACTACTCGTGCCATCTGTCTGTCATTAGGCCTACTACTCGTGCCATCTGTCTGTCATTAGGTCTACTACTTGTGCCATCTGTCTGTCATTAGGCCTACTACTCATGCCTTCTATCTGTCATTAGGCCTACTACTCATGCCTTCTATCTGTCATTATGCCTACTACTTGTGCCGTCTGTCTGTCATTATGCCTACTACTCGTGCCATCTGTCTGTCATTAGGTCTACTACTCGTGCCTTCTGTCTGTCATTAGGCCTACTACTCATGCCTTCTGTCATTAGGCCTACTACTCGTGCCATCTGTCTGTCATTAGGCCTACTACTCATGCCTTTTGTCATAGGCCTACTACTCATGCCTTCTGTCTGTCATTAGGCCTACTACTCATGTCCTGTCTGTGTCTTGTGCCAAAACTACTTGGGGCCACTGTCGTCTTAGGCCCTAGTACAGAGTGCCATCTGTGAGGGTGATTTGGGCACTATTTTCCATTTCTTAATACAACACCTATTATTTGTCCAAATCGGGGTAATTGGTCTTTTTGGGTATTTTTATTTTTGGGTGCCCCGTCTGTGGGGTCCTTTTTTGGCCTACTACTTGGAACATCTGTCTGTTATTAGCCTATACTTGTGCCATCTGTCTGTCATTAGTGTTGTACTACTTGTGCCATCTGTCTGTCATTAGGCCTACTACTTGTGCCATCTGTCTGTCATTAGGCCTACTACTTGTGCCGTCTGTCTGTCATTAGGCCTACTACTTGTGCCATGTGTCTGTCATTAGGTCTACTACTTGTGCCGTCTGTCTGTCATTAGGCCTACTACTTGTGCCATCTGTCTGTCATTAGGCCTACTACTTGTTATTGTCACATACAATGTGCTGAGTCTTGTGCAGTGTTGTCTAGAGTACACTGGACTGTCTGTATGACGGTGCTACAGTCATCTGGGCTGATCCTAGTACACTGGATGTCTGTCATGGCACGGGACTGACCTGTGAGTGGTGTTGTCTTGGGGCTACCTGTGACATGTTCTTAATACCTACTACCTGATGATTTGTTGTCTATTGAGGTACACTTGCGGTCTGATCCTTATGATCGTGGTGTTGTTTCTTGAGTACACTGGACTGTCCTGTATGACGTGGTGTTGTCTTGGTACACTGGTCTGTCCATAGTATACGTGGTGTTGTCTAGACTACACTGGCACTGATCTGTTATGTGGTATTGTCATCTGAGTACATTGGGACTGATCTGTATGCCTCGTGTTGTCTGTAGTACTTGATTGTATGACGTGGTGTTGTGAGTACATGAGACTGATCCTGTATGGAGTTTTGTGTTTCTAGAGTACACTGGGACTGATCCTGTATGATGTGGTGTTGTCTATGAGTACACTGGGACTGATCCTGTATGATGTGGTATTGTCTATGAGTACACTGGGACTGATCCTGTATGACGTGGTGTTGTCTACGAGTACACTGGGACTGATCCTGTATGATGTGGTGTTGTCTATGAGTACACTGGGACTGATCCTGTATGATGGTGTTGTCTAGAGTACACTGGGACTGATCCTGTATGATGTGGTGTTGTCTACGAGTACACTGGGACTGATCCTGTATGACGTGGTGTTGTCTACGAGTACACTGGGACTGATCCTGTATGATGTGGTGTTGTCTATGAGTACACTGGGACTGATCCTGTATGATGTGGTGTTGTCTATGAGTACACTGGGACTGATCCTGTATGACGTGGTGTTGTCTACGAGTACACTGGGACTGATCCTGTATGATGTGGTGTTGTCTACGAGTACACTGGGACTGATCCTGTATGACGTGGTGTTGTCTACGTACACTGGGACTGATCCTGTATGACGTGGTGTTGTCTAGAGTACACTGGGACTGATCCTGTATGACGTGGTGTTGTCTATGAGTACACTGGGACTGATCCTGTATGACGTGGTGTTGTCTATGAGTACACTGGGACTGATCCTGTATGATGTGGTGTTGTCTACGAGTACACTGGGACTGATCCTGTATGATGTGGTGTTGTCTACGAGTACACTGGGACTGATCCTGTATGACGTGGTGTTGTCTACGAGTACACTGGGACTGATCCTGTATGACGTGGTGTTGTCTATGAGTACACTGGGACTGATCCTGTATGATGTGGTGTTGTCTGTGAGTACACTGGGACTGATCCTGTATGATGTGGTGTTGTCTATGAGTACACTGGGACTGATCCTGTATGATGTGGTGTTGTCTACGAGTACACTGGGACTGATCCTGTATGATGTGGTGTTGTCTATGAGTACACTGGGACTGATCCTGTATGACGTGGTGTTGTCTATGAGTACACTGGGACTGATCCTGTATGATGTGGTGTTGTCTATGAGTACACTGGGACTGATCCTGTATGACGTGGTGTTGTCTATGAGTACACTGGGACTGATCCTGTATGATGTGGTGTTGTCTATGAGTACACTGGGACTGATCCTGTATGACGTGGTGTTGTCTAGAGTACACTGGGACTGATCCTGTATGATGTGGTGTTGTCTATGAGTACACTGGGACTGATCCTGTATGACGTGGTGTTGTCTGTGAGTACACTGGGACTGATCCTGTATGACGTGGTGTTGTCTACGAGTACACTGGGACTGATCCTGTATGATGTGGTGTTGTCTACGAGTACACTGGGACTGATCCTGTATGATGTGGTGTTGTCTACGAGTACACTGGGACTGATCCTGTATGACGTGGTGTTGTCTGGAGTACACTGGGACTGATCCTGTATGACGTGGTGTTGTCTACGAGTACACTGGGACTGATCCTGTATGACGTGGTGTTGTCTACGAGTACACTGGGACTGATCCTGTATGACGTGGTGTTGTCTACGAGTACACTGGGACTGATCCTGTATGACGTGGTGTTGTCTATGAGTACACTGGGACTGATCCTGTATGATGTGGTGTTGTCTACGAGTACACTGGGACTGATCCTGTATGACGTGGTGTTGTCTACGAGTACACTGGGACTGATCCTGTATGACGTGGTGTTGTCTACGAGTACACTGGGACTGATCCTGTATGACGTGGTGTTGTCTATGAGTACACTGGGACTGATCCTGTATGACGTGGTGTTGTCTACGAGTACACTGGGACTGATCCTGTATGATGTGGTGTTGTCTATGAGTACACTGGGACTGATCCTGTATGATGTGGTGTTGTCTATGAGTACACTGGGACTGATCCTGTATGATGTGGTGTTGTCTATGAGTACACTGGGACTGATCCTGTATGACGTGGTGTTGTCTACGAGTACACTGGGACTGATCCTGTATGATGTGGTGTTGTCTACGAGTACACTGGGACTGATCCTGTATGACGTGGTGTTGTCTATGAGTACACTGGGACTGATCCTGTATGATGTGGTGTTGTCTATGAGTACACTGGGACTGATCCTGTATGATGTGGTGTTGTCTATGAGTACACTGGGACTGATCCTGTATGATGTGGTGTTATCTATGAGTACACTGGGACTGATCCTGTATGACGTGGTGTTGTCTATGAGTACACTGGGACTGATCCTGTATGATGTGGTGTTGTCTATGAGTACACTGGGACTGATCCTGTATGACGTGGTGTTGTCTATGAGTACACTGGGACTGATCCTGTATGACGTGGTGTTGTCTACGAGTACACTGGGACTGATCCTGTATGATGTGGTGTTGTCTATGAGTACACTGGGACTGATCCTGTATGACGTGGTGTTGTCTATGAGTACACTGGGACTGATCCTGTATGACGTGGTGTTGTCTATGAGTACACTGGGACTGATCCTGTATGATGTGGTGTTGTCTATGAGTACACTGGGACTGATCCTGTATGATGTGGTGTTGTCTATGAGTACACTGGGACTGATCCTGTATGATGTGGTGTTGTCTATGAGTACACTGGGACTGATCCTGTATGATGTGGTGTTGTCTATGAGTACACTGGGACTGATCCTGTATGACGTGGTGTTGTCTACGAGTACACTGGGACTGATCCTGTATGATGTGGTGTTGTCTACGAGTACACTGGGACTGATCCTGTATGATGTGGTGTTGTCTATGAGTACACTGGGACTGATCCTGTATGATGTGGTGTTGTCTACGAGTACACTGGGACTGATCCTGTATGATGTGGTGTTGTCTACGAGTACACTGGGACTGATCCTGTATGACGTGGTGTTGTCTACGAGTACACTGGGACTGATCCTGTATGATGTGGTATTGTCTACGAGTACACTGGGACTGATCCTGTATGATGTGGTGTTGTCTATGAGTACACTGGGACTGATCCTGTATGATGTGGTATTTTCTACGAGTACACTGGGACTGATCCTGTATGATGTGGTGTTGTCTATGAGTACACTGGGACTGATCCTGTATGATGTGGTATTTTCTACGAGTACACTGGGACTGATCCTGTATGATGTGGTGTTGTCTGTGAGTACACTGGGACTGATCCTGTATGATGTGGTATTTTCTACGAGTACACTGGGACTGATCCTGTATGATGTGGTATTTTCTACGAGTACACTGGGACTGATCCTGTATGATGTGGTATTTTCTACGAGTACACTGGGACTGATCCTGTATGATGTGGTGTTTTCTACGAGTACACTGGGACTGATCCTGTATGATGTGGTATTTTCTACGAGTACACTGGGACTGATCCTGTATGATGTGGTGTTGTCTGCGAGTACACTGGGACTGATCCTGTATGATGTGGTATTTTCTACGAGTACACTGGGACTGATCCTGTATGATGTGGTATTTTCTATGAGTACACTGGGACTGATCCTGTATGACGTGGTGTTGTCTATGAGTACACTGGGACTGATCCTGTATGATGTGGTGTTGTCTATGAGTACACTGGGACTGATCCTGTATGACGTGGTGTTGTCTATGAGTACATTGGGACTGATCCTGTATGATGTGGTGTTGTCTATGAGTACATTGGGACTGATCCTGTATGATGTGGTGTTGTCTATGAGTACACTGGGACTGATCCTGTATGATGTGGTGTTGTCTATGAGTACACTGGGACTGATCCTGTATGACGTGGTGTTGTCTGTGAGTACACTGGGACTGATCCTGTATGATGTGGTATTTTCTATGAGTACACTGGGACTGATCCTGTATGACGTGGTGTTGTCTACGAGTACACTGGGACTGATCCTGTATGATGTGGTGTTGTCTACGAGTACACTGGGACTGATCCTGTATGATGTGGTGTTGTCTATGAGTACACTGGGACTGATCCTGTATGACGTGGTGTTGTCTACGAGTACACTGGGACTGATCCTGTATGATGTGGTGTTGTCTGTGAGTACACTGGGACTGATCCTGTATGACGTGGTGTTGTCTACGAGTACACTGGGACTGATCCTGTATGACGTGGTGTTGTCTATGAGTACACTGGGACTGATCCTGTATGACGTGGTGTTGTCTACGAGTACACTGGGACTGATCCTGTATGATGTGGTGTTGTCTGTGAGTACACTGGGACTGATCCTGTATGATGTGGTGTTGTCTATGAGTACACTGGGACTGATCCTGTATGACGTGGTGTTGTCTGTGAGTACACTGGGACTGATCCTGTATGACGTGGTGTTGTCTACGAGTACACTGGGACTGATCCTGTATGATGTGGTGTTGTCTGTGAGTACACTGGGACTGATCCTGTATGATGTGGTGTTGTCTATGAGTACACTGGGACTGATCCTGTATGACGTGGTGTTGTCTACGAGTACACTGGGACTGATCCTGTATGACGTGGTGTTGTCTATGAGTACACTGGGACTGATCCTGTATGAGTGGTGTTGTCTACGAGTACACTGGGACTGATCCTGTTATTTGTGTTAGAGTACACTGGGACTGATCCTGTATGACGTGGTGTTGTCTACGAGTACACTGGGACTGATCCTGTATGACGTGGTGTTGTCTACGAGTACACTGGGACTGATCCTGTATGATGTGGTGTTGTCTACGAGTACACTGGGACTGATCCTGTATGACGTGGTGTTGTCTACGAGTACACTGGGACTGATCCTGTATGACGTGGTGTTGTCTACGAGTACACTGGGCTGATCTGATGAGGTGTTGTCTGGTACACTGGGACTGATCCTGTATGACGTGGTGTTGTCTACGAGTACACTGGGACTGATCCTGTATGATGTGGTGTTGTCTATGAGTACACTGGGACTGATCCTGTATGACGTGGTGTTGTCTACGAGTACACTGGGACTGATCCTGTATGATGTGGTGTTGTCTATGAGTACACTGGGACTGATCCTGTATGACGGGTTGTCTACGAGTACACTGGGACTGATCCTGTATGACGTGGTGTTGTCTATGAGTACACTGGGACTGATCCTGTATGATGTGGTGTTGTCTATGAGTACACTGGGACTGATCCTGTATGACGTGGTGTTGTCTAGAGTACACTGGGACTGATCCTGTATGACGTGGTGTTGTCTACGAGTACACTGGGACTGATCCTGTATGATGTGGTGTTGTCTATGAGTACACTGGGACTGATCCTGTATGACGTGGTGTTGTCTGTGAGTACACTGGGACTGATCCTGTATGACGTGGTGTTGTCTATGAGTACACTGGGACTGATCCTGTATGACGCGGTGTTATCTATGAGTACATTGGGACTGATCCTGTTTGACGCGGTGTTGTCTACGAGTACATTGGGACTGATCCTGTTTGACGTGGTGTTGTCTACGAGTACATTGGGACTGATCCTGTTTGACGTGGTGTTGTCTACGAGTACATTGGGACTGATCCTGTTTGACGTGGTGCTCCAGATGCGGAGAAGACAGTAGAGATGCGGGAGGAGGACGAGCGTCTGCTCCAGGAGCTACTGGAGGTCGTGGAGCAACGAGATGCTCTCGTGGCCATGCTGGAGGAGGACCGTGTCAAGTAAGTTCCTCAGACCTCTCCACGTGTCCTCACTGATGACCTCACAGACTGGAGGACTGTTTCACTTCCCTCATATAAAGAGCTCTTGATGAATATCCATCATTAAGCAGAATCCATCATTAAATTTAAGGAGCGTTTACAAAATGCCAAAGGCTGCTGCTGTATCACAGAGGATACTATTTCTGTGACACACCTTTGAAAGTGACCCAGTGGCGCATCCTGGTGTAGACAGATGTCAGTACACAAAATTTATTTTAAAGAGCAACATTTTTGTAACAGTTCTTAAGAATGTTAGTGAAACGGGCCCCAGTCTTCCCATTTGTGTAGCCTTCTCTTCCTAGAGGGACTGGTCCAGGATTCTAGTTCTCCCATGTTTGTTACTCCTTCAACCCAGGTCACGTTGGTTCTAACCCTGTCTTTGTTTACCTAGTTAGTGTGTCTGCATAAAACGAATGAATGTGGGGCCAGGCCAGTAACTTTCTCTATACGTTGGACTGGAGGGCCAACATTTTTTTTTAATTTCTGGGTAATGTTACACTTGATGAATTTTCACTAAACATGATTCATTTACATAAATTTCACCTGTACAACCTTATGATTTCGGGATATTATGTCAACAATTGAGATCACATTCAAACTGAAAAAATTGTTAATATTTATTTACACTACATGTTTGCATTTCACAGTATCCAAAATTGATTTTTTGTTTTATTTTTCTTGGCTGAAATCAACCCATAAAATGGGAAACCAAAGACAAACATTGATATATAGATGGTTGCAATTATTTATAAATAATCATTGGCCAGGCAGTTGTTTTTAAGTCGACCAAAGATAGATGAAGACATACACTGTCATAACCAATGACTCGCTGTTGATAGGGAGAGCTGAACTTGTAAGTAGGAAGTTTCATTTGTTCAGAGCTTCAGCATTCTAGAAACTTAGCTCTACTTTGACCCAGACCTGGGGTAGATTCCACATCACCAATTCCAATTCCAACAAGCCTTTTTATTCCACCCAAACTATGATGATTCCAATTCCAGCAGATATTTGACTAAATATGTGTTGTAATCGTGTTCACGTTCTATGTAAACTTCTTTTAAAATGTAAAGTAGTAAATTAGCCACCAGTGCCATGTTAACCATCAGCCTATGATGAAACCCTAAACAGCCACTGAAAAGTGATTAATTATAATGATGCCAGATTAGTACTTGTTACCTTGACAATTGGGCATTACTAATCACTTTTTTTCACACAATGAATTCTAATTCTGATTCCACCAAAACCTATTCCGATTCCAATTCCACTACCTTCATATTGACATATTCCGGAATCGAATCTGATTCTGGAATCGGAGTCACCCCGGGTCTGGTTTGTCCTGTTATTTCTAACAGTTCGCACTAACCCACAGTTTGGGGCGGTAGGGTGAGTTAACATTGACTAGGTAGATTTGTGACTGTCTGGTGACTCCTGTAGACAGCAGCAGCCGACATTCCACACTCAGAACATTAGTGAAATTGGTTCTTGTGTAATTTCAACAATGAAAACTGAAATACAGTGTTGTTTTATCTTTGTAAAATGAATGATTAATGATCAGGGTTAACGTTTTAACTATTGTGAAGCGAGATTGCAGGCATATTTTATATCAGGGTTGTTAAGACATTTGTGTCAAGGTAATGTACACAGTTTAATTAATTGTGAGAATTTTGTGTTTTGTTGTATTGCTGGATGAGGTAAAATAATATGTTATTTGTGTTCCATCTGCAATAAAACATATTGAGATAATTGTTTTGTTAATTATTGGTTAAGGTTGTCATGATACATGGTTTGTACCATTTTGCTGAGCTTGCAAATGTAGCGACCTGCCTAACACTGTACATTTGGCTGTATATTACGCTTTTTATCATCTGTGGTTATTAAGCCAGAAACTCATAATATGGATGGCTTATTGACAGAGAGAGGTGTCAGGGGCGTGGTAACATTTAACATATAAGTACTTGTGTAACCACCAGTTTCTCTGCTGAAGTGATTGTGATGACAGAGTTCCTCGTGTCTGTTGCAGACAGCGTAAACAGGACGAAGAGTTACGGGAGATGATGCTGTTGAAGGGATACGAACTGTCGCCTAGTATTCCCGAATACAAATGGCAGCTGCCGCAGAGCCTCTTCAGTTCAACGTCCGACACCAGGTGACACCACCATCCACGCGCGACGACTTAATAGGACATCTCATTTGTGGGTGGTTTTTGTGAAAACTTACCATTTCTGACCACAGATGGAGCTGTCAGTTTACTTTGACACAGCAGGTGCCATGGACAAGTGTACTACTATTGTAGTGATGACAGTATTCTCGCAAAAGTCTGCTGTGTGTGTGTGATATACCAAACCAAACTTGGACGCTTCTAATGACAGTGTCCACTGATTCAGTCCTGAGACATTGACAGCTTCAGTTGCTGTGATAGCTGATGTTGAGTGAATCATAGCATCATGTTCTGGCTCTCTGGTTTTCGATACTCCGAAAAGGATACCATACATGACCCTGTTGATACGTGCTACATGAGTTTAAGACTTGCTTTGACAATCGGTACAGAGCGATGCAAAACACCACAAAGTCAGTTGCACGCAGTGCGTAAATAATGCACTTTAGAAATTGCCGTTTCGGTGATTGCCTATGCAACACATAGCGGCCAGTATGACTTGTGTTTCCATGGCTTTGTTTGTAAAATGTGTGTCATCACTTTTTAGCTAGCCTATAACAAAAAAGTGAGAAGATTTTCAGTTTTGCTTGCAAAATGTGCATAGTATGAAATCATGACATTAGATTCATGCACTAAGATGTGGAATTGTAATACGGTGGAAATGGCAGTATTTCATGAAGTGCAATGTACGTTGCGAGAGATGGCGGTAAGGGTATTTGGTATAATCTGGTGAATTTGCGGGAAACTGCCGACTTCAAAGCCAGTAGGCACTATTGAAAACCTGCCTTGAAACGAGTGACTTTATGTGATTGACTGCATCATTGACAGCTGGTGATGGAGGAAGGTGCCCAATGTCCAACTGGGGGGCTTCTTTTGATGTTTCTCTGGGGTTCTACCCTGTGTCTCCAAGCCTGATACTGTCATGTCACAATGATTTGTTGTGTAAAAGTTGTGCCATTTTCATCGACGGATGTTGCTGCCAAAGGTTCATGACTGGCTTATCTGATATGCAGTCAAAATGTGTGTGTGACATTTTAATTTTTGCTCAATTTATTAGGTTTTGTGTTACAAACATCATTGTGGAATTGTAGACATTGTAGACATTACATGTCTGCGTCTGCTGTTAGTACATATTGCAGTACAGTGATGTTTATACATTGCCAGTGCTGATATACAGACTTCATAGCCATGACTTAGAGCTAGGGTTTCAGTAGATTAATTCATGGAGCTCTTTGTTTTTCTGAGAGCTCTCAATGGTGTTCCACACAGAATATCAGTGTACGCAAGATACCAGGTTGAATTAATGCAGTTTTCAAGTCCCAGTCAGTTTATAGAAAAATTGATTAACACGATAGCATTATAGGATTTCTCAAAAGAAATCTTGAATATGTTTTAAAGCATAGCGTTTTTTTAACTTCCCAAGGTAACTCGTGACAGTGACCACAGGACAGCTGATCAAATAGGTTTATTAAAACATTCATCCACTTTGTCAAAGAAAATAGTTTATACTATACTTGTTAGGAAAGTCGACCCCTAGAAAATTCAGCGAGATTTCTTCCTGGTGGCAGCTGTTGAAACTATGGATGTACTGTGTGGGAGTGCATAAGATATCTGGGACTCTTTATTCGTTGCTATATTGTGTATATGGAAATGTTATTACTATTTTGAAAAGTCTGGAAGACCAAACTGATATTGTGCAATTCCTTGTCTGCCCCAAGAAATAATTTATTGCGATGCGAGATACGTTACTAGGTCTATTTAATTCCTGTTCCCTGTTGTCTGTTGGCCAAAGCAGCATCAACTTGTGTTGATAGCTCCGGTAGTTTGTACTGGGTGGTAAGTGCAAAGTATAGATGTATGGTTTGCTGTTTATACTCTATTTATTCTCAACTGTTCCTATGTTGAAGTGGTTAGTTGGCAGCGACTTCGGCCATTTGCCTTCTAGTCCTAGTAGGTTTTTCTCAATGTTTTCTATTGAATTGTCTTCCAGCCCAGAACAGTTGAAGTATATAAGGACGTCACAGGAATATCTCAGTGTCACGAAAACGGTTGTTTGCAATGGCTTGACATGTTATTTTCCAGAATTACTAGTAGGGATAATTGCTAGTTTTCAACTGCGTAGTGTTTTGACTCGCCAACGTCAGCATATTTGGTCTTGTAAGCAACTTCATATCGTGACTTGATGCTTGTGTGTGAGCAAAACAGGTGCATTCATTACGATGATTCTGTGATATATATATATATATACATACATACATGTAAATGCTTTTGCTTTTTAGTGTTTCATAGATTTGTTATGTGAAGTTGATGGTTAGTTTGTTCGTGTCAGGTAGAGACAGTGTTTCCTGCTCGTCTCCCTGTGGCTGTCCATGTTTTGGAACACCCAGTGACTGCCCATGTGGAATGTCCAGTGGCTGTCCATCTTTTGGAATACCCTATGGCTGTCCACTTTTTGGAATACCCTGTGGCTGCCCATGATTTGGAATGCCCTGTGTACATCCTTTGATAGGCTGCCTTCCCTCAGACATTGCCACCAGAGCTTTGCCTCGGATCACAGTTGCTAAGCCTAGTTGATCTTTTCTGCTTGAACTGTCCTTAGAACTAACTGGATCCTAGAGTGAAATGCTGACTTGACTGACATTGTCTGTAACCTTAAAGACAAATATCTTGTCATTCAGTGACACAGGCTGGGGTGTACAATATTACTAATCCAAATTTAGATGGGAAAATGCAGACAACTTTTCATCAGGACATTGTTTGATGCTCTGTTGTAATGCACCAAGCATTCGTAAGTTTTGTTTGAATAAGAAAGAATCAATGAAACCATAAGGATGATTGCCTTGATATAATCTGACCTAAAATGAAACTTACCGTAGTAAGAGGGCTGTAGACTGAGGTGTCAGTCTCATGGTATCGTCCTGTTGTTGCTGTACAAAAAGTGATGGTACTGTTGGTGTTGCTTGAAGCCAACTATTGTGCAACTTTTAAGATATTTGACGATGTGCTGTTATTTTGCAGGTTTTGTCACCAGGTGGCTCTGATCAGTGCTAAATGTATGTACAGTTGTGGCATATTTTGACCAATTTGTTAAATAAAAATCAATATGCAAAATAAACTAATATCGTCTCTGTTTCAACTAGATTTTTCCACTGACAGTCCTTTGAAGGTTGTATGAATTTGTTTCTCCAAATGCTTGTGGATCTTACCTCAGCAACATTCCCACCAGGTGGCGCTACAAATTGTCCAGGAATCTTACAGAAAAACGAAACCAAAAGACTGTGTTCAAGGTGACGGAGAGGGGTAAAATATGCTAATCACCTTTGAGTCTTGCCCCTCTGCGACAGAAGCCACTGAAATTGCACACATTAGAGCAGCAATATTCAAAACCAACGACTATAGAGAATGAATGTTCAAGGTCACCAAGTAAAGTACTATAACCAGCCACACCAAAGTCCTACTGTAAGTATGCAAATTATCAGGGAAACACCACTACCTTCCGGGAACATATGAGAACTGACCACACAACACCATACGTTACTGTTCACTCTGATCATGGTTTGAAGATAGTAAATAGTATCGCTTGATATGGATTAGCTTCATGCATGTGTGTGAGAGTATGGGCATGTGGAGTGAGTCTGTGTATGTATGTGCGTGCGTGCATCAATGCGTACAAGAATGGTTTATATTTGGGTGTATATGTGTAACAGTGTGTGTGTGCGTGTGAACCCATGTATGCACGCACGGCTACACGTACAAGCACACATACACGCACACCCGCTTACATGCATCCACAAAGACAACCGTCTGTGTCAAAGTCAGTGTGATTGTGGTGTCGATAAATACCTGTGTAATAACCTATGGTCATGTCCGTTGATGCAGCCGCCACTGCCAGTAGGGCGATGTACCAAAGAAACGATTGCTAAATGTCTTTCTCAAAACAGTCGTCTTCGTAGGTGTTTGTACGGTGGGAATGAACACAAACAAGATTGTGTTATTGACTTGTGTAATTCTATCAGGGAGACTTTGTTCTCACGCACTGTGCCAGACGCTTTCTCTGTCTTTAACACTAACCTTTTAATGGCGACTGCTGCAAAGGTCAACGCAAAAATGTCTCGCACCAAAGGACATAACATAAAGAAACACAGTTCCCTTTGTTGAACTCAGTATAGAACGAAGAGCGGCAAAACCGTTAATGTGACAGTGTCCATAACTATTCGCTTCTTCTATTACAAGCAGTGGTCATTGTCACTCCCATGTAGGGGCTCTTCAGCATTCCATGCCTGTGATTTTTGTGTTCAATAAATGGAATATCAATTTCTCACTCAAAGGGCCTATATGTTTTTCAGTTACGACTGATATGTACAGAAACTAGCTCAGACTCCCCCCAGTTTAAGATTATTAGAAACTAGTCAGATTAATTATGATGACAAGAACGCATGCGCGCCAACAGGTGTTTACACAAGGGGATTGTCAAAGAATCACGTTAATGTCGGTCCCGTCTCAGTTTGGGTACAAAAAAGAACCACCGTAGAATGTCGTTTGTTTGAGCCTTTCCAACCGCTTCCTTGCCGATGATGTTATTCAACAGCCGAGGTCGCGACCTACTCTTGCATGAAAGTTCCCAATAAGATGAGCTTGTCTTCACTGGGGAGAACGGTTAGAACTTGATCGAGTTGGGAGTAGAAAAGATCTTTGATATCCTTCTCGGCATCAAGTGTTGGAGCGTATGCGCTAATGACAGTAGGTAGTCGATTATTGTTTAAGCGCAACCGCAGGGTCATAAGGCGTTCGTTGATCCCCAAAAGGAGCTGAGCCAACTCTCTCACTATTTCACTCTTGACGGCCCTGCGTACAGGATGACCACTGTTTTGGATGTCCATCAAAGTTTGCACATTCCATGTTACAACTTTCAAAAGTCGATAATTTCGTTTGGTTCAAAGGCATTATGGTGATCCCGCCGGATGCGATTTTTCGCCCAGGATAGGGTGGGACAGTCTAGGTTTGGGCCACCTTTTCTAGGCCCATCCCCACTTGAGGACAGCAGAGGGAACCCTGAGTAGGACTGCTCTGTCGCTGGAGTAGGTGCCGAATAGCACTTCTGTCCCTCCCAAGTGCCAGACGACCATCGCCCTCCAGCCGCCTACGCGTAGATCCACGACTAAGAACTCCCACATTTCCCCGTTGCCTAGTATATTACATGTACAATTATATAAATATATACATATATTTTATGTGTGTATATATATATATATATATATATATATATATATATATATATATATATATATATAATATATTTTATATATTTTATATATACAATATATATAATTATTAAATATTATATATATGTTAATATATATATGTTGTTATGTATATAGTATATATATATATATATATATATATACATACATATAATATATAACTATATATAAATATATATATATATATATATATCATATATACCTATATGTGCTCGCATGCTGGTCATAATACAGATAATAACAGTTGGGAAATGGCAATTGTCTGAATAATTATGTTAAACAATTTAGGATAAATATATAAATACAGAAGACTGTCCAGAACAGTAACATGTAATATATGGCGACCGAAATAAGCAAACCTATCAACACATTCACAAGAAAACAATGTATACAAACAAATTTCAAGAATTTTATTTGTTAGATTAAATCAACTATTGTAAATAGCGTGCGTGGTTTCCTATGCGAGCGTGCTTTCAGGCGCGTATGTGTGTCACGTGTGTGTATTTGTGTTATCCAGTTCGCCCTGTGTCAAGGTTCTCTGCATGGCATCAAGACGACGTGTACGTTGCCAACATGTGCAATTAAATTGTCAGCACGATATCCATGTTTGCCATACAGAGAACACCGTCCGTTGTTGTTGTAGTCGACAGCGTGGCAATATGGACGGTCTGACACGCACATCTCTTGGCAGTCACCGACTGAGTCCTGGTGACTAGTGTCATAAGCTTTACCAGCATAACGCTTGTCGACAGTTTTGACGAACGTCGCAACGCATTCTGCAAAGAAGACGACTGATTATTGTTTATAATGAAACCAGAAGATATGACAAATATTGACAGTCTCATGCAGTGCTGTGATTTTATGTCCAAACGGCGTGTGTGTGTGTGTGTGTGTGTGTGTGTGTGTGTGTGTGTGTGCTGTGCGTGTGCGTGTGCGTGTGTGTGTGTGTGTGTGTGTGTGTGTGTGTGTGTGTGTGTGTGTGTGGTGTGTGTGTGTGTGTGTGTGTGTGTGTGTGTGTGTGTGTGTGTGTGTGTGTGTGTGTGTGTGCTCGCATGTGGGTCGTTATGTAGGTGAGTGCGTGATTTGCTTCATACGTTTTGGTGCGTGTGATAACATATGTGTATATGTGTGTATATGTGACGGCGCGAAAACAGTGACTGGAGAATGAATGTGCGCTTGCGTTATAAATCTCGGACACCGAGCCGCTGACCAGTGACTGCCCATGCGTATATATATATATATATATATATATATATATATATATATATATATATATATATATATATATATATTACTTGTGTCAAATAAACAATGGCCAATATTAGGCTTATCGTTAATTCATCTGTTAACGCAAACACCTAGTTGAACTCGCCTTCACACAGTTCACCTTCGTACCCAGGTCGTCGTTAGTATCACCATAAGCATGGCATTTCCCCCCATTCTTGCATGAATGCATTTGACAGATTGTTGAGTACTTGACTGGTGTAACAGAAAGGTTGGATTTGATGCATAGACCCAATCGCAATCACATAATTATAATATGAATTCGAACAAAGGCAGTGTTAACATGCGTAGTTTATAACAAGAGTGTGTGCTGCTATAAAGTGTGATATACAAAACTTATACACATTGATGCAGAAAAGCACAACACAAATCTTTCCAAATAATGCTCGACGATTATTTATGCAAAGACAATTATTATTTTCTTATGAATTTAAATGGAATACGCTAAACAAAAATAAGCAGTTTCGAAATATATTCTGAAAGTGATATTTACATTGACATTCATAGCCGAACCAACCAGATGAACATTTGCACATATAAGAATGCTTGCCAGCCGTACAGGTCCCACCATTGGCACAAGGAGAGTTCCCGCAGGATGCGATAACAAAATATATATATATATATATATATATATATATAAATATATATTATAATATATATGTACGTATGTATTATATATATACAAATAGTACGTGTAATATATTATATATATATATATATATTTAATATATATACGTATGTATTATATATATATATATTATGTGTACGTAGTATTATATAATATATATATAATTATATATACATATATATTATATAATAACTAATATAATATATCACATATAATATATCGTATGTTACTATATATATATATAATTATATAATATATATATACACATATATGTACTATGTATATATATATACACATTATATGTATATGTATTAATAATATATATATATACATTATATGTAAGTATGTATTATATATATAATAATAATTATATGTATTATTATTATATATATACATTATATGATACGTATGTATTATATATATACACATATTATATTAGTATGATATATATATATATATATATACATTATATGTACGTATGTATTATATATATAATACATTATATGTACTATGTATTATATATATACATAATATGTATATGTATTATATATATATATATATATATATATATATATACATTATATATACGTATGTATTATATATATATATATATATATATATATATATTATATTATATATATATATATATATACATTATATTACGTATGTATTATATATATATAATTATATAATTATATATATCATTATATGTAGTATGTATTATATATATATATATATATATATATATCATTATATGTAATATTATTATATATATATATATATAAATTATATGTACGTATGTATTATATATATATACATTATATGTACGTATGTATTATATAATATATATATATATATATATAATAATACATATATATGTACGTATGTATTATATATATATACATACATATATGTACGTATGTATTATATATATACATTATATGTACGTATGTATTATATAATATATATATATATACATGTATATTGTAATTATTAGTATGTATATATATATAATTATATGTATGTATGTATTATATATATAATATAATTATATGTAATGTATTATATATATATATATATATATATATATATATTATATATATATATACATTATATGTACGTATGTATTATATATATATACATTATATGTACGTATGTATATATATATATACATATATATATATTATATATATATACATTATATGTACGTATGTATTATATATAATATATATATATATATATATACATTATATGTACGTATGTATTATATATATATATATACACACATTATATGTACGTATATATATATATAATACATTATATGTACGTATGTATTTATATATATATATATATATATATATACACATTATATGTACGTATGTATTATATATATATATATATATAATTATATTATATTAATGTACGTACGTATATATATATGTGTGTATGTGGTGTAGTTATATACATATATGTATATATACACATATAAATATGTGTATATATACATACACACACATATATATATATATATATATATATATATATAATTACATATGTAATATACTAGCGGTGTTGCCCGTGGCAGTCATTTGTATTTATTAATGTAAGTCATTCAGAAGGTACAATCAATACAAGATTACAGTAATGTTAGACATTGTTTGAACATGAAAACGTTATTTCAGCGTGTTCCAGAAATAAAAAGCGTGTGTATGGCTAACTTGTGGCGCACTACCAAAGCATCTTTACATGGCTTTCATTGAATTGACTTTGATTGATTGGCCTCTCTGGAAAGTTGTGTCCAGATTTGGTTGTCATACCAACTATATCACAGCCCTGAGACTTCTCCATGACAAGATGACAGCAACTGTCCTCGTCAACTGGACTGAAACAGTGCCTTTCACCATCCGTACAGGGTGAAGCAGGGTTGCGTTATCGCACCGACTCTCTTCACTATCTACCTTAGTTTCTTTCTTGTCCTGTGACCGTCTTCCGTGTGGAGTTGAAATTTACTACCGGCTATATGGGAGACGTTTCAAGTTGAGTCGTCTCAAGGCCAAAACAAAAGTGGTAAAGACTGCCGTTATAGACCTTCAGTATGCTGATGACTGTGCCATTCTTGCCCACACAGCAGAAGAGCTTCAGACAAGCCTTGACCTCCTTACAGAAGCACATAAAAGTCTAGGACTCTCCATTAACACAAGAAAAACCAAGATCACATACCAATCCGCTCCAGGCAACATTGAAGGATCTCCTGATATTAAAATATTTGGAACAACCCAAGAAGTAGTTGAACATTTCCCGTACTTCGGGAGTTATCTCTCCCAGCAGGCCACAACTAAAGCAGACATTCTACACCGTATGTGCTGTGCCTCCACATCCTTCAGGAAACTGCGAAATGGAGTGTTCGATAACCATAGCCTTTGGAAAGATACTAAAGTGATGGTCTACAAAGCAGTTTGTTTTACCACAATACTCTACGCGAGCGAGGCGTGGGTTAATTATCGACGTTTTCTGGAGACCATGGAGATATTCCACCAACGTTGTCTCAGAAAGATACTTTGTATCCGATGGGAAGATCGCTGCATCAATGCCAGTTTCCTCACGCAGGCCAGCACAACTATTACTGAGGCAATGGTAATGCAGAACCATCTCCGCTTGGCTGGCCATTGTATGAGAATGTCGGAAAACCGTCTCCCACGACAAGTACTTTTTGCATAAACTAACACATGGTGCAAGAACACGTGGAGGCCAGAGAAAACGATTCAAAGACACTGTAAACATTATATGAAGAAAGGCCAAATTGAGATCAATGCCTGGGAACTTATGACTCCGGACCGTCCACTTTGGCGCCGTAGCATATACCAGGCAACCATCTACTTCACGAGGCGGAGAAACGACAGAGGAGAAATGAGGAGATGTCTCAACATCTTCACGTCTCCCTTCCAACTGGCACCTCCTGCCCACACAGCAACGAGATCTTCAGATCAAGAATCGGGCTCTTGAATAACCCCAGGCACATAACCAACCATTGGAAGACTTGATCACGAGGGACTGCTGATGGATGAACGTGAACAGTGTGACGCAGGGGGATAAACAGCAATGTTTCAAGATTAAATTCTGATTTATAATAGAATGTGCAACCTACCATTGCAAGGATAGCAGTGCGGGGATTTAGATTGGCATTGTCTGGTGTCGACGTTGAATTGCTGTCCATGTGGACACCGGTGGTGTTTCTCTAAACCATCTTTGCATTCCAGGTACTTGCGACAATCTTTGCACATTGCAAATATTCCATCAACTTCCATTTCGCCGCAGCCTGCTTTAGCGCATACGCGTTCGTCCGTGAAACACATCTGTATCGGACCTACTGGATATGTAACATATACTGTTATCATCAGTCAACACATAAACCAACAGCGTGCATTAATAATATCCATCGAACGATGTCATGTACGCATGCATAATGAGGTTAAACACATTTTTCTGCTGCTCTATTTCACTTCACTTTACTTTATTGTCCTTAAAAAGGATATGCATTTTACAACTCATGATCACATCTAAAATATATGGGATGGTCTCAACAAAATGCAAATGAATTTCCAGATGTATCCACTACAAGAACAATTCAACCGGGTGACATAAATATGACTCATTTAGCATTCAACATTCTAATGGCCACCGGCACAAAACTCCTGCTATAGCGAGATGTTTTACATTTTATACAACGGTATCTCCTTTGAGACGGAAGTACATGGAAGAACGTAGAGAGCGGGTGATCAGACATTTACTCTTATATTTGTGTCTAAAGTGATTTTCATTGCAAGAGTAAGTGTGCATTTTTCTAACATTTCTTCTCTCGCAAAATTCGCATTAACGGTAATGTATGAAACCGCTCGCGCAAAAATAACACGTGACAGCTCAACAACCAAAACAAACCACCACAACAATACTCCTCACGAAAATCGATATTTAAATAGTTAAAAGTAGCAAATGTGAAGAGGTTAGTAGTCACAAATCATATACTTATATCATGACAACGTAACAATTGTAATGCAGTGACAAAGATAAATGTCATGCAGATCTGCCGTACATGCATCTGAAGTCACAGTTTTATTCGGAAACTTCTAGACATAACATTATACAGAAAGTTTCAAAGCATACTTCATATCTATTGTGAATGCGTTGAAAGGAAAATAGTTACACTAGAACCTAAAAACTCCATGCAATATATATTATATAGATGTCATAGACCGCCATGACGCTCTTATCAATTATTATTATATGTATTTTGTGAATTTATTTTGTCCAGTAATCGGTGACTCCACCTGGTGATTAATGGTTAGTGTTGATTAGCAATGACAATAGGTGTCACTGTAGTTTGATCGGCGGGAAGATAAACGGGATTTGGGGGAAGATCGAGAAGCAATGAGCCAAACCACGAGGCTGTGTTTTCCAGTGGGAATTAAGTGGGAAGTTGCTTTGTGACCACCAGCACTTCTGCACTTCTGCTACGACTGATTCGTGTTACCTGACATCTGGCTGGTTTGTCTTGTCTTGTCTTGTTTTTTTGTCAATAAAGAAGGTGAATGAACGAGCGATCCAGCGTCCGCGTCCATCCTTGACAACTGGTGTCCGGAAGTGGGATTGTCCCGCAAGAAAGAAACAGACCCTGTCGCACAGTCGTGAAGTTCATGGTGAGCGACGTCGTTCTTGTAATTAGCACTTGTGTGTGTGTATTTATTGTGTAGCAGTACAAGTGCTGTGGATGTGGTTATTGTGTAGCAGTACAAGTGTTGTGGATGTGGTTAAGGTGTAGCAGTACAAGTGCTGTGGATGTGGTTATGGTGTAGCAGTAAAACTTATGTGAGGGCAGTAAAAGGTGTGGAGTGGTTATGTTGCGTACAATGTGTGGTTTGGGGTTATAGTTAATAAAGTTGTAGCTGTGGTTATGTGCAGTGGAAGTATGTCAGTTGGTGTATTTATTTTAATCTACAATCTGAGGTGTAGCAGTATACTTACCAGCAGTACAGGTGCTGCAGCCATAGAGTATATGTTGCGTATCATATAGTGTTATTGTTCATATTAATCAAAGTTGTAGCTATACTTATATGCAGTGGAAGTATGTCAGTTGGTGTATATTATTTTAATCTACATATCTGAGATTTTAGTCAGTACTTCCTCAGTCAGCTGACACTTGTTTTTTCATTTAAGTTTCATTATTCGAATTCTCCTTGTTTCCCATCCAAGCTATGACTGATGAAAACATTGCAGCTTTAATTGCACAGTCAAACGCGGCTGTAGCAGCAACATTGGCTGGTGTCCTTCAGCAATTTAGGGCCCCAGCCTAAAGCAGGGTACATTTTCTAGTTGTCACCTGTGAGCAGCTTGGTTTTGTTGCTAATAAGACTGCTAACACATATTTGCTCTGTATGGTCTGAGGTGTCCCCTCATCGTGTTTGAGAAACTCCTACCTGCCCTCAGACAATAGAGTCACATTGCATAAAGGTTTTGGGAAATTTAAACTTTCGATGCATGCCACCACGGTGGGGAATCCTGCTAGCCGGAGGAACTTCATTTTCTGCCGGTCGGCTTGTTGTTACGTCGGTAGCTGTACCCACTCATGCATCCGAGCGACTAAAGCGTTGGTCACACGGTGGATGGTTCGGGATGCGGTTGACTGGTCGATGCCGATGGTCTCAGCCACCAAGTACTGGAAACAACCTGTCGCATACACCCGCAATGCCACTATAACTTGCAGAGTAGCCGGCAAGGAGCCTTGTGACATGTCGGGGCTACTCTAAGTCGTCTCGCAGTTCATCCACAATTGTAAGGATATCGTGACGGCGAAATATAAACTTGTCATATAACTCCACGTCGTCGTACATATCCAGTGGATTCTTCCTATCCCGGAATACCCGATTTCGCATCAAATTCCTCCTGTGTCGTCTTCTCCAAACTACCACAGCCGCCATTTTTCTCCACCGCCTAAGAGTAACACATCCTAGCTAGCGAGCCTAGAGATAGGCGATCGCAGTGCCGGCAACAGCCTAAAATCGAGCCTATGCGGTGCTCATGCAGCGAACTTGCGACATCGCAACCGAGTTATCCCCAGTTTCACGAGTTAGTCTGTGCCCATGCATCCGCACCATGCAGTTACAAAAGGGTGGGTCCAATTCGCCACGAGGTCACAAAGAGGAACCGGTGATTAAACCATCATATGAAACAAAACCATGTGATTTAAATATTAAAACGCGTGTTACGTCACCGCTTTTTGCATCAATGCAATCGGTTCAGTGTCGATCTGTGATCAAATACTCCAGTTCATTCTGTGGTTTTAACCTTAATCAGGTGGTAAGTGCCATATCATATTTACACTTTACATTAAGTTTGTATTACCTTTAAAAGTCCATAAAAGTCAACTTGGTGAAACATTGGTTAGTCTTTTTCACATGTTGCCAAATGATCATAGGTCTCACAGAAATTAGGGATGTTTTCACTTGCCAACGTTATAATGACGACATATCCCTTTGACATTTGTACTACGATGATTTTTTAATGGTACCTAATAAATATACTTGCAATGAGCATTAAAGCCATACTTTTATCCTAGGCACATTTGCAAACTAACGTAATTGACACATACCCAGATTTTCGGCTTCCCGTGAATCTGTGGTGGGGGGGCCAAATAAACTGCAATAGCAATTATGGTGCCGTTTTAAGACTGTTGTTAGTACCACCTGTCTACGTTATCAGAACAAATGTCCAATGAAATGCATACTTTTGGTGGAACATGTTACATGATTTCGTAAGTCGCTGCCGGTAATTCTGTGTTTTATGAAATGTGAAGGCAGCGTAGTTTGTGCCTATTCAGTCAACTTGTGATTAAATATCAAATACGCTGTTATAATAATTATGATGGCGTTTTAGTTAGCACCACATGTCTACTTAACCATAAACAATTCACTGAAATTCACATCGTGAAACATTTTCATTTCGAACTATAATACCAGAATTTGAAAGTCGCTGTTATAATAGTTTTCGCGCAGTGAAATGTCTCATTTCTTGTTCTTCCATATCCTGGACTGGACCATTGCAGGGCGGTAAAAGACCAACGAAGTTTGTGCGCTGGGGAGGGGCGGGGGTAAGACAAAGTTAATATATTAAAAAAATAAAACGTTAATAAAGTAATTGTATGCACCTCTGGTAAGTTAACTACATATTATTATGCTGTATATAGTCTCATTAAGAAATTATCTGCTGGCAGATGTTGAGGAACGAAGGCTAGCCCTGAAAGGCTCTGGGCTTGAGATGGCTGATATGCTGTCTAAGTGTCGCAGGGAAAAAGGAATGGTAAAGGGTTTGGTGGTCTGCCCGTGCATGTCGAAAACGCTAGGCTTCCCGAGTTCTGGGGCCACTCCGTTGGAGGTACTGGTCTATGGTGATGTCAACATGACCGGTGTTGATATTGTGAAGGAGACTTAGGCGGTTGTTCTTCCTCATCGTTTCCAGGCTTTCCCAGTGTAGCACCTTTAGCATGTCATCAACACATCCTGGTGTTCTGTGTGTGTAGTCGCCGCAGCAGAATCTGGCTGCTCGTCGCTGTACTCTCTCTAGTTGGCTGATCTCTTTCTGGAGGTGGGGGTCTCAAGCAGCAGAAGCATGTTCCATAATGGGTCGTAAAATGGTGGTGTCGGAAATGGCCTTGAACAGTCACTGGTGTTTCGTGGCGGGAAACCAAGGATTTGTTTGCTTTCCCTGCCGTTATCGCTGTATGTCTTGACCATGTTTGGTTGTCAGTGATTGAGACGCGAAGGTATCTATATGTGTCGGACGTTTGTAGCATTTTGTTTGTAACATTTTGTTATCCTTATGTCACACGAGTCTCAAACATGGAAATATTGTAATAAGCAGGATCGTTACGGGGCAGGCCTTTCATTTGATTTAGTTATCAAGAAAGTGTGAATACAACAGGCGCTTTATTGCATGTGCGTGGAATGACTGAGACTCATTGGCTTGTCTCCATTTGATAAATACTCTCCAATAAAGAGAAATGTGCTCTGCAAAACCTCACAGCTGATAATTTTATTAATGTCGAAACAATAAATTAAACTGGATCGCAGCTCCACGTCAGAATCTGTGCAGCAAATGTGCTTAGGATAACAGTATGACGAACTGGTGGCGCCCCTAGCGGACAGGTCACGAACTAGTACTGTCCAAATACGGGCGTCTTGTTTTAAAAATTGGACTTAACGCATCCCCCTATGCAGTGTGTCTGCTCTCATGGTAGTTAGGTCCCACGTATGCGAATAACATACCTAAATATCTAGTTTGGATACCTACCTGATCCTTCATGTCCAGTGCGGGTGCAACACGGTGCTTGTCTATCTACCGAAGCTTGCTGCCCCCGACCAGGGCAGCCGGTTTTAACCAGATTTAACAAGATTGACACCTAGAGATTCACTCTAGATGGCAGTTGGACTAGGAAGCCATTTGGCTTATCGAGAGTCCAACCTATCTACCTAAGTATACCCCGCCCGTCTTAGGTATATGTAGATTTTATTTTTAAATATATTAACACTACTAGCACCTACACAATCAGCTGATAATCTGTTCCATTCATTTACTGTTCTTTGTGAAAAGGAAAATTTTCTAATATCCAGTCTACACTGCTTCTTTGCTAATGTAACTCCATGTCCTCTAGTCCTTCTCTCTTCCTTGACTATGAAAAAAATATTTCTGTCAATATTTTCATATCCATTCAATATTTTAAACACCTCAATCTGATCTCCTCTCAATCTTCTGGTTTCTAGTGTTGTTAAACCACATTCTTTTAGACGCATTTCATAACTAATATTCCTGAGTTTTGGTATCATTTTGGTTGCTCTCCTTTGTACTCTTTCTAGCATATCAATATCCTTCTTGCGATATGGCCTCCATGCTTGTATACAATATTCTAAGTGAGGCCTAACTATTGTTTTATACAGCGGTATTATTAGTTCTTTTTCTTTGTACACTATGTTTCGCCTAATTAATCCAAGAATTTGGTTTCGCTTCGCTGCTGCAATTCCACACTGTTCTGATACCTTCATGTCAGCACTAATAGTTAACCCTAAGTCCTTTTCATTTAAGGTAGTATTTAGTACAGTACCACCCATTGTATATTGTGCATCTTCATTCCCGTGTCCTGTGTGGAGGCACTTACACTTTCCAAAATTAAACAGCATTTGCCACTTCTCAGACCATTCTATCAACTTATTAAGATCATCTTGTAAATGCTGTCTATCTGCATCACTGTTAATTTTCCTAAACACTTTTGTGTCGTCCGCAAACTTCAAAACCTTGCTTGTTATGTCATCATCCAAATCATTGATATATATTAAGAATAAAATAGGTCCCAGTACTGATCCCTGCGGTACTCCACTCAAAACCGATTTCCAGTTTGAAACCTCCCCATCAACTACTACTCTTTGTCTTCTATCAATAAGCCATTTTTCTATCCAGTTGATCATACCATTTTCTATGCCATGGGCCTTTAGTTTAAGTAGTAGTCTTTGGTGTGGCACTTTGTCACAGGCTTTTTTAAATCCAAATAGATTATATCTACTGGTGATCCCTCATCTACCCACTTTGTGACATCTTCCAAAAAACATAACATATTGGTTAAGCATGACCTCGCTTTTAAAAACCCATGTTGAGATGGGTTTATCAATTTATTTTTAACAAGAAAATCAACCAGGTGATCTTTAATTAGTCTTTCTAATAGTTTGCAAATCACCGATGTTAAACTCACTGGTCTATAGTTCTCTGACTTGTTTCTCGAACCTTTTTTAAATAATGGTATAATGTTTGCTTCTTTCCATTCTAACGGAACTATTCCCTCCTCTAATGACAAATTGAACACTGTTGCAAGCGGTATGCTGATTTGTTCTACAATTTCCAATAGTAATTTGGGAGGAATCCATCCACTCCAGGTGATTTATTATCCTTCATATCTCTTATTTTCATAGCTACCATTGTTGGGGTTACAATTAGTTGTCCTAAATAGTCAAACTCTCTCCCTTCGAACTCAGTCTCAAGTACTGGTAATATACTAATATCTTCCCTGGTAAACACCGAACTAAAGTACTCATTTAGGTTTTCTGCCATTAAGAATCCCTCTGTTATTATGTTTCCATCACTACCTTCTAGAGGACCGACCTTCCTGAACTTTCTGTTTACTTCGAACATACGCATAAAAACTCTTGCTGTCATGTTTGATATTAGAAGCAATTTTTTGTTCGTAGCTTCTCTTTGAATTTCTAATTTCAGCTGTAGCTTGATTAAGTGCTTCTTTATAAATGCTATAGTCTTCTTCACTTCCAGTATGTCTATATCTCTTCCACATCATTTGCTTGTACTTGATTTTTCTAATGGCTTCCGTCGATAAGTGTTTCTTCTTTGACCGTTTCCCCTGTTTTTTCAACGGAACAAATTTGTCAACGACGCAGTCAATTTCACTCTTTAAAATATTCCAGCATTCTGTTGCTGTCAGTGTTTTATTCCAGTCTATCTGCGTACAATGACACCGCTACTGTAAGTTACGGTTCAACTACAGGTTGCCAGGCAGCCAGAAGTAAATAAAAATCAATGTAATACATTGTATATGTGACGTAGTTTTCCTACCCAGACAAGTCTGGACACGTTTACTCATTATGGTGGTATCACTACATGTCCAGTATGTAGGTCATATTGGTCACATTCTCCACATATGAAACTTACATATGTCGTGCGTGCGCATGCGTGTGTGTGTGTGCGTGCGCATGAGTGTGTGTGTGTGTGCGTGTGTGTGTGCACGCATGCGTATGTGTGTGTATGTGTGTGTACGTGTCCGCCTATGTCCTTGTGTGTGTCGGCAAGTTGACAGACATGTTTACAAAACAAAACAGAAAGTTTACAGACACGTTATGTTTACTAAGCAAAACAAAACGGAAAGTTACAGACACGTGATGTTTACAAAACAAAACGAAACGTAGTGTCAGAGTTATCCACTAGGTGGCACCAGTTGTTAAAGAAGTGACGTCACAACCCAAGATTTTTCCACATTGTTTTAGATTTGGTTAGGAAAATGATGTGTGTCGTAAGAAAAAACCACCAAGGTTCTCGGTTTATGATAGAAAGTGCCGAAGTTTTCCCACAGAAGGTTATGAAAATACCAAGATGACTTAGAAAACGAAAATACGTCAAAGTGACAAAGCCATCGCGGAGAAAAGTTGTGAAATGATACAAAGTTGGCATACCGACTTAGTAAAATTTGAAAAACTTGACAAAGTTGTCGCATCGAAACATTAAAAGGTATGTTATGACCGAAGCCGCCATTTTACAAGAAATTCTGTTAAGGAAGTAGTGGAAGCCATCGTTTTGTATGGCGAACCCTAATTAGTGACTGTTTTGTCCGCTAGATGGGGCTACCGTCTAACGTAGTGTCAGAGTTATCCCCTAGATGGCATCAGTTTTTTTAAGAAGTTTGATTTGGTTAGGAAAATGATGTGTCGGAAGAAATAAACACCAAGGTTCTCGGTTTATGATAGAAAGTGCCGAAGTTTTCCCACAGAAGGTTATGAAAGTACCAAGATGACTTAGAAAAATACGTCAAAGTGATAAAGCTATCGCGGTGAAACGTTGTGAAATGATACAAATTTGGCACACCGACTTAGCAAAATATGAAAACTTGACAAGTTTATCGCGTCGAAACAGAAACATATTCCATTTTACTACAAGTTACAAGACTAAATTAGTTAAATTAAAAAAAACACCACCTGTCTAATGCAATGATACGGTGAAACGTTACGAAATGGAACGAGGTCAGCACACCGACTTAGTAAAATATGAAAATAACTTGACAAAGTTATCGCATGTAAACACTAAAAGGTATGTTATGACTGTGACCGAAATGTTATGCAAGTTATGTTATATTACGTGATCGGAAGCGTCCTAACTTAGTTTGTTTGCTTTGTTTGTTTTGTTTGAGCGTTTGTTTTGATTTGTCAACTTACGGTGTCGTGTCTGTCTTCGCTTCGCTTTTGTTTTGTTTTCTAAACTTACGGTGTCTGCCAACGTGCAGTAGTGTCTCTGAAGTTATCGTGTTTGTAAACTCGCCGTGTTTGTTTTGTTTTGTTTGTTGTGTTTCCATTGTTTTTGTTTTATTTTCATTTGTTTTGTTTTAATTAGTTTTGTTTTGTTTAGTAAACATAACGTGTCTGTAAACTTCTTGTTCTGTTCTGTTCTGTTCTGTTCTGTTCTGTTCTGTTCTGTTCTGTTCTGTTCTGTTCTGTTCTGTTCTGTTCTGTTCTGTTCTGTTCTGTTCTGTTCTGTTCTGTTCTGTTCTGTTCTGTTCTGTTCTGTTCTGTTCTGTTCTGTTCTGTTCTGTTCTGTTCTGTCCTGTAAACATAACGTGTCTGTAAACTTTCTGTTTTGTTTTGTAAATATGTCTGTCAACTTGCCGACACACACGGACACACACACACGCTGCATGCGCACACGCGCACACACACACGCATGCCCACGCACACCGATGCGCAAGCACGACATATGTAAGTTTCATACGTTGAGAATGTGACCAATATGACCTACATACTGGATATGTAGTGATAAAACCATAATGAGTAAACGTGTCCAGACTTGTCTGGGTAGGAACACTACGTCACAGATACAATGTATTACATTGTTTTTATATTTACTGTTGGTTGCCTGGCAACCTATAGTTGAACCGGTAACTTACAGTAGCGGTGCCATTGCAAGTCGCACATTCGGAGTGAGGACGGTCGACGGTTGACTTGCATTGACTTGCCGTAGCGTAGTGTACCAACCACTTGCAATCCTACAATCGTCCACTGACGCACTGTTAATGTTTATAATGTCCAATACAGTGCCTCGATGAGAACACAGCAACTGACTGCCCTGGTCGGGGGGGGGGGCAGCAGGGTTCGGTAGATAGACAAGCACTTTGTTGCACCCGCACATGACACGAAGGACCAGGTATGTAACCAAACTAAATATTTAGGTATGTTAGTCGCATACGTGGGACCTAACTACCAGGAGAGCAGGCACACTGCATAGGGCTCTGCGTTAAGTCATGTTTGGTATAGTTTAAAAAAGACACAATAACTTGTAACCTTCTACCTTCCTCCGTTCCAGTTGCATTAGCCCACTGCTATATAAGATAGATAAGAAAACAATAACATTGCGCATGCGCTGTGATGTTTACGTAACCTACAAGAGGAACGTGAAGAAAGTGACCCAAGTGGTCTACGTGCAGAGCGTCATGATGATGATAACTGACCTTAACGTTGGCCTTTATTTTTTTTAACCTTCCACCCTTCCTACGCAACAGCCAATCAAAACCCTTCTTCTTCCGCAACAGCCAATCAAAACACTGGCCAGGGTGGCCTCTTGACTATTTTAAAAAGTAGTTTAAAAATAAGACACGTATTTTGGAGTATTACCCGAAGACATATCCGTCAGATGGCGCCACTTGTTATTTGTCCTAGTTTGTAGTTCACCACCTATATGCTAGGGGACGCTACATGACCCCTAACCCCGTTTGACCCAATTTTTTAATAAGACGCATGAATTTGGACAGTCTAGTTCTAGTTTGGACAGTCTAGTTCTAGTTTGACCTGTCCGCTAGGATCGCCACCAGTTCATCAACTATCCGCTAGGGGGCGCCGCTTGACCGGAGGCGGTGGTAGGGATAAGCTCCTGCTACCATTAAATGCTTCCATGCCATGCGTAACAGTAAAGCCTCTGACGGCTCAAGTCCAACTCCTGGCCTTCCTGTGGCGAGAGTGTTTATATTGACAGGAGAAGGGGCGAAGGCGGGAATATCTGTCGCCTCAAAACCAGAAGCTTCGGGTAGATAGGGCTCGTTAACCAGGGAAGGTAGCCTATCTAGGAGAAGGAAAACTCTGATTTAAAACCGCCCGCCTTGCGGCCATACTCGTTCAAGAGAAGGGGGAGTTAACCCTGAACGGAAATCCAGATAATGGTGTCACAAGAAAAAACACACCTCTGCTGCCTTG